>OW679199.1:119982716-120153146 GCA_940337035.1 Agriotes lineatus | reverse complement strand
ATGAATAGACACAATTATTTCTTTGACATTGTAAGAGTTGTAGCTTATTGTTAATTGAAGCTGTTTTGAATGAATTGCCAAATTACCATTAGTTTTCAATTTCTCTCTAATTTATTATTGATCGGGTTGCAACTCTTTCCTTCAAGCTGATTTGAATGAATAGAAATAATAATTTCCTGTTCTAATTTCTGTCTGCTCAGGATCATCGCTAGAGATGTAACATTTTATTTGACACTGGTTTGAATGATTGACCAAAACCATTTCATTTTCTAATTTGTCTTTTCTTTATCATCCATGGAGTTGGAATTCATTGCTTGAAGCTGATTTGGGTGAATCGACAAAATAATTTAGTGTTTCAATCGTTTGATCATGATCGTTACTGTTGTAGCTTCTTACTGGATGTTGTGTTGAATAACTGGCCAAAACAATTTAATTTTTCAATTTATCCCTTCTTTATCATTGATCGAGTTGTAATTCTTTGCATCAATGGACAAAATAATTTACTGTTCGAATTATTTTTTCTTGATCAACATTTGTACAGTTGTAGCTTCTTTCTTGAAGTTGTTTTAAATGACCGGTTAAAACTCCTACATATTCCAATTTGTCCCCTTTTATCATCCATCGAGCTGTAGCTCTTTGCTTGAAGTTGCTCTGAATGAATGGACAAAACAATTTCCTGTTCCAATTTTTGTTTCTTGGTGATCATTCTTAGAGTTGTACCTTCTAACTTGTAGCTGTTTTGAATGACTAACCAAAATACATTAATTTTTTCAATATTTCTCTCCATCATCGATCGAATTGTAACTCTGTGCTTAAATGGACAATATAATTGTTTCTCTTAATTTGTGTCTCTTCCTTTTTGTTTCGTGATCATCCATAGAATTGTAGCTACTTGAAATTGCTTTGAATGACTGGCCAAAACAACTACTTATTCCAATTTGTCTCCTTTTATCATCTATCGAGTTGTAACTCTTTACTTGAAGCTGTTGTGAATAAATGGACAAAACAATTTCTTGTACCAATCTTTGTTTCTTTGTTATCATTATTAGAGTTCTAGCTTCATACTTGGAGATGTGTTGAATGACTAGCCAAATCACATTATTTTTTTTAATTTTCTCTTCTTTATGATCAATAGAAACGTAACTCAGTGCTTGACGCCGCTTTAAATAAACGGACAACATAATTCCCTGTCTTAATTTGTGTCTCTCCCTTTTTGTCTCGTCATCATATTTAGAGTTGTAGCAACTTACTTGAAGTTGTTTTTATTGACTGGCCGAAACACCTACATATTCCAATTTGTCTCCTTTTATCATCGATAGAGTTGCAGCTCTTTGCTTGATGTTGTTTTGAATGACTAGCCAAACAACATTTATTTTTTCAACTTTTCTCTTCTGTATCATCGATCGAATTGTAACTCTGTGCTCGAAGCCGCTTTAAATGAATAGACAACATAATTCTCTGTCTTAATTTGTGTCGCTCCCTTTTTGTCTCGTCATCATCTTTAGAGTTGTAGCTACTTACTTGAAGTTGTTTTTATTGACTGGCCAAAACACCTACATATTATAATTTGTCTCCTTTTATCATCGATCGAGTTGTAACTCTTTGCTTGAAGTTGCTTTGAATTAATGGACAAAACCACTTCTTGTCCTTATTTTTGTTTCTTTGTGATCATTATTACAGTTCTAGCTTCTAACTTGGAGCTGTTTTGAATGACTTGCCAAATCACATTCATTTAAAGAAAATCTCTTTCTTATGATGAATCTAAATGTAACTTAGTGCTTGACGCCGCTTTAAATAAACGGACAACATAATTCCCTGTCTTAAATTGTGCCTCTCCCTTTTTGTCTCGCCATCATGTTTAGAGTTGTAGCTACTTACTTGAAGTTGTTTTTATTGACTGGCCGAAACACTTACATATTCCAATTTGTCTGATTTTATCATCGATAGAGTTGTAGCTCTTTGCTTGAAGTTGCTTTAAATTAATGGTCAAAATCATTTTCTGTTCCAATTTTTGTTTCTTGGTGATCATTCTTTAGAGTTGTAGCTTCTACCTTGAAACTGTTTGGAATGACTAGCCAAACAACATTCGTTTTTCAAATTTTCTCTTCTTTGTCATCGATCGAACTGTAACTATGTGCTCGAAGCCGCTTTAAATGAATGGACAACATCATTCTTTGTCTTAATTTGTGTCGCTCTCTTTTTGTCTCGTAATGATCTTTAGAGTTGTAGCTACTTACTTGAAGTTGTTTTCTGAAAACAGAAATATTTCTTGTCCCAAGCTTTCTTTCTTTGTGGTCATTATTAGAGTTGTAGCTTCAAACTTGAAACTGTGTTGAATGACTAGCGAAATCAGATTTATTTTTTAAATTTTCTCTTCTTTATGATGAATCGAAATGTAACTCTGTGTTTGAAGCTGCTTTAAATGAATGGGCAACATAATTTCCTGTATTAATTTGTGTCTCTCCCTTTTTGTCTCGCCATCATCTTTAGAGTTGTAGCTACTTACCTGAAGTTGTTTTTAATAACTTTCCAGAACACCTACATATTCCAATTTGTCTCCTTTTATCATCGATAGAGTTGTAGCTCTTTGCTTGAAGTTGCTTTGAATTAATGCACAAAACAATTTCCTGTCCCAATTTTTATTCCTTGGTGATCATTCTTTAGAGTTGTAGCTTTGACCTTGGAACTGTTTCGAATGACTAGCCAAACAACATTAATTTTTTCAACTTTTCTCATCTTTATCATCGATCGAATTGTAACTCTGAGCTCGAAGCCGCTTTAAATGAATGGACAACATAATTCTCTGTCTTAATTTGTGTCTCTCCCTTTTTGTCTCGCCATCATTTTTAGAGTTGTAGCTACTTACCTGAAGTTGTTTTTAATAACTTTCCAGAACACCTACATATTCCAATTTGTCTCCTTTTATCATCGATAGAGTTGTAGCTTTTTGCTTGAAGCTGCTTTGAATTAATGCACAAAACAATTTCCTGTCCCAATTTTTATTCCTTGGTGATCATTATTTAGAGTTGTAGCTTCGACCTTGGAACTGTTTCGAATGACTAGCCAAACAACATTAATTTTTTCAACTTTTCTCTTCTTTATCATCGATCGAATTGTAACTCTGAGCTCGAAGCCGCTTTAAATGAATGGACAACATAGTTCTCTGTCTTAATTTGTGTCGCTCCCTTTTTGTCTCGTCATCATCTTTAGAGTTGTAGCTACTTACTTGAAGTTGGTTTCTGAAAACCGAAATATTTCTTGTCCCAAGCTTTCTTTCTTTGTGATCATTATTAGAGTTGTAGCTTCAAACTTGAAACTGTGTTGAATGACTATCGAAATCAGATTCATTTTTTAAATTTTCTCTTCTTTATGATGAATCGAAATGTAACTCTGTGTTTGAAGCTGCTTTAAATGAATGGGCAACATAATTTCTTGTATTAATTTGTGTCTCTCCCTGTTTGTCTCGTCATCATCTTTAGAGTTGTAACTACTTACCTGAAGTTGTTTTTAATAACTTTCCAGAACACCTACATATTCCAATTTGTCTCATTTTATCATCGATAGAGTTGTAGCTCTTTGCTTGAAGTTGCTTTGAATTAATGGACAAAACAATTTCCTGTCCCAATTTTTGTTTCTTGGTGATCATTCTTTAGAGTTGTAGCTTCTACCTTGGAACTGTTTTGAATGACTAGCCAAACAACATTAATTTTTTCAACTTTTCTCTTCTTTATCATCGATCGAATTGTAACTCTGTGCTCGAAGCCGCTTTAAATGAATGGACAACATAATTCTCTGTCTTATTTTGTGTCGCTCCCTTTTTGTCTCGTCATCATCTTTAGAGTTGTAGCTACTTACTTGAAGTTGTTTTCTGAAAACCGAAATATTTCTTGTCCCAAGCTTTCTTTCTTTGTGATCATTATTAGAGTTGTAGCTTCAAACTTGAAACTGTGTTGAATGACTATCGAAATCAGATTCATTTTTTAAATTTTCTCTTCTTTATGATGAATCGAAATGTAACTCTGTGTTTGAGCTGCTTTAAATGAATGGGCAACATAATTTCCTGTATTAATTTGTGTCTCTCCCTTTTTGTCTCGTCATCATCGATAGAGTTGTAGCTCTTTGCTTGAAGGTGCTTTGAATTAATGGACAAAACAAAATCCTGTCCCAATTTTTGTTCCTTGGTGATCATTCTTAGAGTTGTAGCTTCTGCCTTGGAACTATTTTGAATGACTAGCTAACCGACATTGATTTTTTCAACTTTTCTCTTCTTTATCATCGATCGAATTGTAACTCTGTGCTTGAAGCCGCTTTAAATGAATGGACAACATAATTCTCTGTCTTAATTTGTGTCGCTCCCTTTTTGTCTCTCTTAGAGTTGCAGCTACTTGAAATTGCTTTGAATGACTGGTCAAAAACTTACATATTCCAATTTGTCTCCTTTTATCATTGTTCGAGTAGTAGCTTTTTGTTTGAAGCTGCTGTGAATGAACTGACAAAACAATTTCCTGTCCCAATTTTTTTTTCTTTGTGATGATCATGAGAGTTGTAGCTTCTAACTTGGAGCTGTATAAATGACTAGCCAAAACACATTCATTTTTTTCAATTTGTCTCTTCTTTATTATCGTTCGAATTGTAACTCTGTTGTTGAAGCTGCTTTAAATGAATGGATAACATAATTTCTTGTCTTAATTTGTATCTCTCTTTTTTGTTTCATCCTCCGAGTTGTAGCTACTTATTTGAAATTGCTTTGAATTATTGGCGAAAATACCTACATATGCCAATTTGTTTCCTTTTATCATCGATCGAGTGTAAATCTTTGCTTGAAGCTGCTGTGAATAAATGGACAAAACCATTTCCTGTTCCAATGTTTGTTTCTTTGTAATCATCTATAGAGTTTTAGCTTCCAACTTAAAGCTGTTTAAAGTTATTTTGAATGACTGGCCAAAACACTTTCATTTTACAATTTGTTTCTTCTTTAGTATTCTCGGAACTCTCACTCTCTACATAAGGCTGCTTTGAATGAGCGGATAAAACGCTCTTATTGGTCATCCTTTTCTTGTCCTTGAAGGTTAGAATTTCTAAAATTTAGCTTAGATATGCTGATAGGTTAGCTTCGTTGAGGGACATCTAAATATCACACATTTGTTTAAATCTAGTTGAACTTCGTTAGATTGACTTCAATTACAGACTTATATAAATTGTCATTTTCGAAATATAAACAAGCGGTGAAGCATTACAAATGTAGATGCGCGAAAACGTTTGTAAAAGTGCATTATTGCCGGCTAGGTTGGAATTGCCTTTAAGGGTTGTTAGTTAATTTTGTAAAGTTTAGTCTAAGCTTCAGCCAACGTTTGCAATCTCGACTGGAGTAACAGGTGTCTCTTCATTTACTTTATAGAATTAACTTGTCGGTCGTACTTGGGAAAAACAATAATCCCTCTCAAAGAGACCCGTAATGTATGTTACTTTACCACAAAGTAAATGTTTTGAGAAATTACTGGAAGGAGCAAATGTTTAGATGTTTCTCCATGAAACTCTTTGTTATTCATGGCTCTTGCAACTAATTCAATATTATTTCGCTTCGAATTTTAGCTATTTTGTTTAACGCGGCACTGTAAATAAGAAAACTCGTCTTAGCTAAAGATGTCATTTCTCTTATGAAAATTTGATTGATATTAAATATTAAACTACAGTCAACAATTTAAAACTGTATTCATCGTCGTTTATGTCGTATTGTTTACATTTCAGCATCATTTAAACCACCTAACGTTTTACACGCAGAGCATTATAACTACTTAGTTTATACAACAAAGGCTTTTGTTCGGTTGAGTATTAAATAAAGCTTGTTGGTCCAAAGCAGCTTCAAACTTTGCGGAGGTTTGTCGATCCGTGCCTCAACTTTCCATTCTAACTTCACAAACTTAATGAAAAAGGTCTGATGTAAAATTGCCAAATAAAAACTACGTTTGTTAGTTCAAACAACATGGCACATCATTCGTCTTTAAGCTTTCCAACTTTTAGATCTTACAACTTCTTCATCAGCCACATTTTCTATTAATTCGGGTCGTTTATGAGAAACCTGACATCATCTTTCTGTAGGTGATGGAAACGTAAGCTTCGAGGAGTTCGTTGACATCGCCTGGTCAGCAGGGGCGGGGTCCGACCGCGACCCTATCCTCTCCAGAGAGCAGGAGGAGAAGGAGCTGAGGGATGCTTTCAGAGTGTTTGACAAGCACAACAGGGGTTACATCACGGCTTCCGACCTGCGGGCTGTCTTACAATGCCTCGGAGAGGACTTGTCAGAGGAAGAAAGTAAGCTAACCGAAATAGGGTCTGCTCGATTTGTTTTAAACTTATATTTCTGCAGTTGAAGATATGATCAAAGAAGTGGATGTTGATGGCGACGGCCGTATTGACTTTTATGGTAAGTAATTTACACATTGCTTGTTCTTATCCTAATTTTAAAATAAATTTATATCTGAGAAAGGTACTCTAATTAATTCACCCTGAAAACATATTTAGATAAAACTGGAATAAAAGGTCGGAGCATTAAATCTCAGTTTTCTATTCTTATTTGAATGTCATTCAATCGAAATTCTTTGCACGGATTCTTAAAGTTTCTAAGACATTGTTCGTCGCTACGGGGTCGATCTGAGCTGTAATAAATGTCAGGGTTTCTCTTATCAGCGTACTTTGATTGACGTTATCGTTGTTTCTGCTTTTGCAATATGTCACTTCAGTCGACATTTACTAGATTGTAGAATTGAGATTTATTGGGTTTAGTGCTTTAAAAGGAATTTCCAGAAAATTTGTTGTTAATTTTCAACTTCCTGTTCAGACATCTGATGTACTGTAATGCTTCCAGTTTGTCATCAATGATATTAACACTTATGTTAAGATGTTCTATGAAGGAGATTAAACATCGTTTCAACATGATTTCCACCAGTTTAACGAAATAAAAGACATTTAAACGATATTGATCATTAACATTAAAGTAAATTATAAATATTTTGTTTAGATTAACAGTAACGCAACAAAAATCATGCAAACAGCATTAAAACAGGATCAAAAGATTGTCACAAATGTGATGTGCGATTACTTGTAATGGTTACATTTTCCCTGCACATAGATGTTTAGCCCTTCATCAAGTTATTCAGGCTAGTAGGTCAGTCGAGGTGTAGGGTCGGTTCGTTCGACGATGAGTTGAGGTTAGATAAAGCTCAAAAGATGATTGCTTTGGCAAATGTACTTTCGGTAATATGTGTGCTCTCTGTGCTAACTGCTGTACAATTCTTAACAGAACATAGGAGAAATGCAGTAAAATAGACACGAAATATGACAAAACATCGATTGAATACTACAAATATTAAACAATGTTACATATGTGTAAACCATCTTGAAAACGTACCGTTGTAGGCGCCGCTATAATACAAGCTAACTTTATTAGCTATCCCAACCAATGTCGGAGTAATTTTCCCACAAGGGCTAATAATTTAAGGAATAGTGACCCTAAAGGGGCCAATGTACGTACCACACACCAGTTGTTTACCCTAGCAGTTGGCAGAGTATCGTCGCAAGGTCCAAGAGGGAGTCGATAAAGTTTCCATTCGAAGATGATGCCCAAACCAAGACTGCTGCTAGAGACGGTTGGAAAAGATAACAATGCTCGATGGGATTAGCGGTAGCGGACGGAAATAGTGTAATATTGTCAGGGAAATCTTGTATATATCCGGCTTGGTCGTAATTAAATACGCAACTTAACAAAAATCGTTCACCTACATTACGCGACTAACCAATTCCCCCCCGATATACTGCGACTCACTCAAGCAAATACCCCGACCTAAATGCCAAGTCAAGCTGCAAGCAATGCAGTCTCCCCGGTCGCGTACGGGGTGTAAAAACGAAGAACAGGGCCGTAGTTTACCCTTAATGACCGAGAACTTAATGGGTGTTACCGCACAAACCCGACTTTATGACATAATCGGGAAATATACCTAGAATACACGGCCCTAACTCTGTTACGATAGCGGTAACAAAAGGTTTGCTCCAGCTAACTCTCAGTCGCGAGAGCGGGTTCTTTACGACCTTTGAGTTAGGGCTGCCACCACATTCGGAATAGATCGGGACAACAAAATCAACACAGGTAGCTCTCAACGTGAAAGTAAGTAGGCCCAACTTTCTATTTCTGTCTTGGCACAGCTTGAGGTAGCGACTGCAACAGCTGATTCGAACCTAACTTTGGTGGCATCAACTTACACTTATCTGATTTCCTGTACTAAACATAAAAGAAAGGCATGCAAACACCAATGCCAAACGATAAACGACTAACAATGCACTCTATTAAAATAATAAGTGGCGATTTACAGAAACAACCAGCTTGAGCACGAAATGAAATACAGACTAAGTGGTAGGCGTTCAAATAACCAGGCCGAACAATTGGCAATACTGAAAGGACTACAAAAATTAGAAGTAATATGCACCTCAGAAAAAAATCAATTAAAAGTAGTACTATACACCGACAGTAGAGTCGCAATTGATTCATTGAAAGGGAGAGAAACATGGAAATTTAATAATACAAATACAGAAACTGATAATTAAACTAGAAGGAAAATGTGAATTGTTTATCACCTGGGTAAAAGCACATCAAGGTAACGTAGGGAACGAGAGGGCCGATTACTTAGCAAAATGTGGAGCAGAGTGCGACGATACTGTGGAAATCTACAACAAGATACCCAAAAGTGAAATAATTAGTGATGCTAAACGGGAAAGTGTAGAGAAGTGGGAAAGTGAGTGGAACAATACAGAAAAAGGGAAAGTGACAAAAGAGTTCTATCTAACAGTATCCGCGAGATTAAAATACCCGTCTAAAGTTAACCCTAATTTTACTGTGCTAGTGACCGGCCATGGACAATTGCGAAGCTATTTGTACCGTTTTAAAATTTTAGACAGTGCTCGATGTCCATGTGATACTGATGATCAGACTGTAGATCATCTGATTTATAACTGTAAAATGTTAAAAGTGCAGCGACGAATATTACGACATAGTATACTAATCAAGGGCGGCGACTGGCCCGTAAATAAAAAATTACTTGTAAATACTTACCTAAGAGAATTTAATTTCTCTGTCAAAAATATAGACTGGGAAAAATTATAAAATAGTAAATAGCTTCAGTTGTAGGTAACAATCAGTTAAACATACTTTCCTAAAAGAATTTAATATAATTGTTAAAAATAGAATTTGTAAGTTATAAGAAGTTAAGTTACTAGGAATTAGGCATAGTTTTCATATAATCAGAGAAGTAAATTAGAGCAGTTTTAGTATAGTTTTAAAACGGTTATAATGTATGATTAAAAAACGAATGTTGCATACAGGCATATAGTATTACATATATGTAATGGAATATGCAGAATAAATGAAATAAAAAAAGGTATGTATAACAATTAACATGAAAATATTTACTGGTTTCAGTTAAAAATAATAGGCAAAAGGTGTTAGTTAGTTTAAAGACGTAAAATTTAAACTAAACGCAAATGACAAAACGACAATTGACATGGTTACATTTAAAACAGTATTAACGTTACATTTTACTACAAAAACTACTTTACGTGAACGAAATTAGCAACAGTCACTCATGTGGTGACCTGACAACAATGTTTACTTGACTTTCAATGCAAAACAACTTATCAACAATGTTTACTTAAACTTTCAACGCAAGGCGGCATATAGGCATTAAAATTTGACAATAATTTACTTTAAAACGGTAGTGTCTGTTTGATACCTTGCACTTTAAACGACAACAGCATAGCTTGACGAAAGTTCAGTTCAACAAATTACTGTAAATTTAAGGGCTAACATTTACCTTGATAAAAAGTCAGATATACTGGTTACTTTGGTTCTCATCACCTGAAGGTCGCATCTTCAGGTCAGTGCCACAAGTAAAGGAAACTGGAAACTACACAGAGCCGTATTCAAACAGACGTGACGATATAAATCGACGGAAGGGAAGAATGAAGCACCCTACGACGGGTAGATGCGGGACGGTACTTGGTGACTTCACTACGATAATGATTTAGCGCGCACACGGGGTTTTTTACTTAATAATCCGCCATAAGCGTAAATTCGGAGGTACCAGCTCCACGGAACAGAAAAGGACACCTGGCTAAACATTTCACGACACTAACTTGACTTACTTGACGATGGCTAACATACAGTTTTACTTCTAACAAATTCGACTTACGACGGGGCCAGCCCCGCCGGAATCAACAACGTCTCAACTACTCGACAATCGGACGGAGATTGAAGCTTCGCGCTACGATCCCAGAAGCTAAAATGAATTGCACAACCGCCACTTAACTTGATCCTTGTACCACTCGTCGCATAGGCGTGCCACGGAACGAAATGATAAAAATATGATTTTGATTAAGCCGGGGATTTACAGGTAGGTGACAGCCGACTGGCCGGCATAAAGAAATCATTAAAACGCGATAAAAGCCGATGACATCACACATGCAGAATGCGAGGGCAGAACGAAATTTGCTTTGTCAAACAAGCGTACAGAGAATTAAATTTCGACGAATATAAAAGAATCCTGTTTATTGTCTATATGTACATATGTATGTATGTATGTATTATCTGTAACCTCGTTTACCTTGCGATGTAGAGGCTGGCGCTCAACTTGCCCCGGATTCGGGTTACTAAGTTGGAACGCGCCATTTGTGTTTACGCAGCAACCATTGTGTGCGGTGTGTTCTTCGTGATGTTACTGTTACTCTATCTCTTAGGTCTGTGGTTCTGAGTAAAGCACAGTTAATTTGATGACCAACTGTCTGTAACAAACCCAAAATGTTACATGCGGCTAACTGCAGTTGGGCGGGTCGGGTATTAATTGAAACAGCTGCACAAGAAGAAACGTATAAAAAGTGTTTATTATTGGTTAGGCGTCAGCATTGTCATCTAAATCAGTACCCAGTGCCTACTGAGAAAGTCCCACCTTGGACTGAGCTTTGGAAATATGTGCGTACTCCACACATGGAGCGGACCTATCTTTGCCTTCAAGTCCTTGATTTCGTTACGTCGTTTACACTCCAAAGAAAATAAGTTTTAATGGACCATACACAAGTCAACTTAAGTTTTAAATAACGATTAGCACTCCCAGACAGGGATGAAAGCAAAATCTGAGTCTGTTAAGTATACACATCTTTGTCTCACACTATTGTATGCAGTACATCTGATGTAATGTTACAAATCTGTATCTTGTCGGAATTTCTCTAAGTATATTCCATAGCTTGCTTCACACATAATTTTTGAATATGCTTTATTAAGAAATTATAACTCAAAAAATACAGTTACAGATATACGTCCATACACTGTATTGTGTTAATATAGTTAGAAGAGATAAAGTTCACATTATTAAGCAAAAAGAGCTAATCAAACGATGGTGCATTTTTGGACTTAAGTTTAACACATTTTTTTTCACTTACAGCAATGTCCTCCCCTCAATATATTAACATCACATGTCTTTAATAATGGGCCGTTGAGGATAACTAGACCTATAAGATCATTCAGTGAACCCAATTTGCATTTTTATATCTAGAGGTTGATGTCGGCCAACCCTGTTTTCTTTCCAGTATTGGAAATGTGTTTTGTCAATATTTTGATGAGAAAAAGCGAATTCCTAAATTATCAACGTTTTTACTTGCAGAGTTTGTGAACGCTTTGGGAGAGCCAGGCACAGAAGATAGCTACGACGACGAAGACGACGAGATCGCAGCTTATTGAACCGATTTTAAAATTTATTAATGTTACTGTATGTAGTCAGAACATTTGCAGCTAGCTTAGGACTTGAGCTACAAGGAAACATTGTTCGATCGTGCAACGTCGCCGAATTGATTTTATTACATATCTCACTGTCATGTCAGCATGAAGCAATATTTTCGTATTTGTTTAGTACTGACTGCAAATGTGACTTCAACCGACGTCTCAAATATATCGCCTTTTTCTAATTTAAGCTTAGGACAAAACTTTATTCTCTGTTATTTATAAAAATATTGCTGTTATATATTTAATGATTAATTCCACCAGTATTGTCAAATACGGGTTTCGGGTATACATTTATTATACTTATACTATCTGCGTGTGCTTAGAACTTTTATATCGCGAATTAGGCATATTTGCTGAGTAAATATATTTCTATTATTGAGTATTATAGTGCTTAGTCTATTTAAATATTTGTTAATTGTTTTCTTCATCTTTATATTGTAATAAATACTGAGTTTTGATTGTGAAATGCTTGTTATTACGTTATATATGTATCGTAACAGTCTATTCATAAAGTTAGCAATGGGAAGGTTTTGAAGACACAAGTCAATTCCAGCCTTGGAGAGGCTTGTATTTTCAAAAGTAAAATTTTCCAGTGAGACTTCTTTAGTCCCATTTGGCTTAGCCTGGCTCTAAATTCCTCCTCCATTATGTTTAATGTGAGTTAACATGAGCTTTCTCTGAAGAGGAATCGGACAATAGAACACAAAGTACCAAGTCAACTCCCTGTTGATGACTGTAGAGATAGCTTTCTGAGATACACTCATTGATTTAGGTCTTGCTAATGCACGATCCAGACGATGCTAAAAGGCAAGCACAGCAACAACACATTCAAGCTGCAAGACGGTGATCTCATCAAGGCGAGAAGGGAAAACTTAGCACTATCTGGGTGTACACCAATTGGTCAGTAAAGAGCACAATATCATGACACTGAACAACGTACATAAGCCGTTTTAAATACCATTTTTAGAACAAAGTTGACCACTAAGAACACAGTGAAAGCTATACCGGTTATAACATACACATTTGGCTCTATTAAGTGAATGACGACTGATCACCAATCCCCATCGAAAGACTTCCAATATTCCAAGAGCTCTTCGCGGATTGACCTGTTATTTTGTAGCATTCCATAATAATTTACTAGATTGTTTTCTTAATAATAACTATATCGAACGAAGACTACTATTTTGTCCGTGATATGTATGTAACCCCTTAATCCTTAAAGTTTTCTAAGGGCCATACATTTTCGGGTTCTTAAGTTCCAATTTTGGGTTGGGTCGGTATAGTAGATTTCTTGGCAATTAGATTGTAAACTTACGGGGAAATTTTACCTTTCTTTGGGCATTAATTCGAAAATTTGTTTTTATGCTGGGTGATTTTTTTATTCTGCATTCATCGTAGAATGAAATAAGTGACTTATTGTAATTTTAAGGAATTTTGCATAAGCACATAGAGTGAGATTAATTGTTACACCACGTTTTGAAAAATGCAGCTAAATATTTACCTTATAAAGTGCTAGAATTTGAGTGTTTTGAGGGAGTAGGAAACGGGAGCGTAATGTGAATGTCTTTACACTAGTATGACTGGAGCTACAGGTGTTCTACTGGTGTCTTCCAAGTGCGTATGCTTGCACCCGCTAAATTCTAAAATTTGAGGATCTTCTGAGCCTGGACACTCGGTGTTGGAGTGCGAAAATGCGGCCTAGTAATTGGTTTGTTATAAGGGAAAAATATTTAAGCCTATCAATATGATTTTCCAAGCGCTCTGCGACTTAAAGGTTGTAGTGTCAGTTATTAGGGGACCAACTTCTAGTCTATTAACATAATTTTCCAAGCGCTCTACCACTTGAAAGTGAAGGTATCAACGGGATATCTGAAATGGGAAATTTTACTAACCCATGCAATGAGGAAGGTTTAGGTCAGGTCGGGATTATCGGGCAGTTCTGTAACGCTAGCTTCCGCTTAAATTTGGTAAAATACATATTAAATAATATGATCAAATTTATTCGTCATCCTCACGTAGCGTTATCAAGACCCTCCACCTGTACCGAACCGATAAGCCCGCCCGGGCATCGAAACAAAGGTTAAACGCGCGCAGAATCCCCTCCTCATAGCTTTGGCGCAGCATATAAAACCAGTTACAGAGCATTTTTAAAAAGAGATTCCACGAGACTTTCCCTTCCGACTCCGAGACCTTCCAGACCGATTTCCCCAGTCCCAGATCCCCAATCCCCATCCGGCATTCAAGAGAGATTCTTCCTGCTAGCACCAGCTCCCTTCAGGAGAACCCGATAGACCGCAATTAGCCAACTAAATAATAAGTTGTTTCGACCCAGTGGTTAGAATCCGCCTGGATGTCAGCAACTTATTAATTAGTTAACTTCCCCGAGAGTAGATTTGACCTAGTGAATTATTTTGAGAAACATCTCGCTGTCACCACTAAACAGAATTCGACTCAGTGGTGAAAATCCGCCTGAATGTCCTCTGCTTAGATGGGATGACCTAGTCGCTTTGTCGAAATAAATATCTGGAAGTCATCTATTCTCCCCAGTCAAATTATATGGCCCTAATTAAATAAGGCCCGATATATTTCGAGCCGCTTTGAAATCGAGTGCCTGCACCGCTCGACCAGAATATTTACGCCGGCCGCAAATATCAACTTGCGAGCTCGCAGAGACTCCTGTAAATTAATAAACGTTGGCTACCGTTATATTGTAAAATAAGGCGTCCAGCCGGCCGACTAGAGACATATCACCCTTGCAAAGTAAATGTAAATTTACCTGTTAAATATTGACAATTGCGGCACTTCGCCAAGGTCTGCAGGCTTTCACAAACATATTTACGAGAACCACGGAGCTTGGATAAATCATCCCGTGATCACGCCGCTGCACGGTACCCTTCCCGGGACTCCATTTAAACATATTCTCGTCCCCGGAAAGGGTGGAAAAAGTGTATTAATAGATTTAATGTGTAGAATGTTTACAGAAACACGAGGCGAGCTGAACTTTGACAGCTAACTCCTGCGGCACCGCTACTGCGCGGGTCCACGTATGTGCCAGAATAGCGAAGAAATCCGAACCGCCCGAAGAAGGCTACTCCAGCCGTCGATGTAAATTTTCATCCTCCTGCGAATTTGGTTGCGGCCTGCGAAGGGGCAGCTCGTGCCGTTATTGTAATTAATTATTGGTCAAACTGATTGGTAAATCCTTTATTTGGTTTAATTCCTGCTTTATTATTTTGTATATAGTTATAACAAATAAAAGTGTATATAGTAAATTCTGTTTGAGTATTTGTTAACTTCGTATGGTGGCTGAAAAGCGTGTTTGAACTCTGTTTCCGACGAATGAGCTTATCCGAGGTAAATTAATAATTAATCCCTTAAAAAGAAGGGTCCAGGTGTTACAATGGCGCCCGAGCAGGGACGTGAATTCAGACACACATACATGAGTAACAAATACCCATTCTTGTCCAGATGGCGCCCGAGCCCGGTAAACTCTGAAAATACCGAACCAGTAAATTTTGTTGTAATTTAAATAATGTACAAAACCTGTTACAGCCTAGCCGTCCAGGGGAATCTACCAGAGTCCAGAAACCGAGATGTCCCAGTCTAGAATTCCCAGATCCCCGTCCAGGTCCTGTCCGTTCCAGATAAGATCTTTCCGAGATCCCGTCCAGTCCAGAAAATCCTTTTCCTACCCTCAAGGGCCAGCAGCTTCACTGCTGGTACGGGATTTTGCGTCCCCGAGGTGCCTTAGCTAAATTGCCGACAATACTACGGACCGCCCGCGTAGTACCGTCTTCTGCAATGCCAGAAGAATTCCAGGAAACGAAATCCGTAGTCCGCAGTCCGTCCGAGACAATCCCGATGTCCCGTCCGTAGAATCCGTAGTCCGCCTGAAAGACAATCCTGATGTCTCGTCCGCCGGAATATCTGCAGGTATCCGTGTAAGCACCTGGTGCGCCTGCAAATTAATGAATGTAAGTGTAAATGCTAGAATGCCAGAATGTTTGCTAGTGCTATCCCTGTTATCTCCCTTTTGGAGCGTGCTTCTGCCACCGTAAAACCGGATAATGACAGGAGATCGTAGATGAATAGTCGAAGCTCGAAGGCGAGAATGTGTTTACCAGAATACCGTCCACCGTTTGCCCGAAATTGTATGCGAAATTTCCAGAGAGCGTAAGTTTCGAATGCGTCCCAGAGCGATCCTGTGCACCGTTTTTTTTTGAAATTGTATGCTGGTCTCCGCAGCCTCTCCAATTTCCCCAGTATTTATAGGTTATCCTGAAACCTAGTTGTTTCTGAGAAAATCCCGGAATAATTGAAGGTCGAAACCGCGACTGTACCGGCTCCAGAATTTGAATGTGTGAACGTTGGCCGAATGGAAAACTGAGACCGCAGTTTTGCAACCGCCTGTAACGTTAGTTTGTGTGCGCTCCTGGAACGTAGCATTTCGCCCCAGTGCCTGTAAGAAGCGCGCGTTCCCTCCGTAGAGTGCACATTTTTGTGCAATAGAATGCACCATATGAAAGGGCATCCAGGGCATTACCAGGAAAACATGATTCCGGAATGTATGAGGTCCTGAAAGACCTGTAGATCGAAACCGCGATCGCCGCCCTGTCCCGTAAAATAAATGTGTGTATCGCATATGCATATTTCTCCGCCGACAGAATATAAGTTGAAACCGCAACCTCTGTATTCGACTAGGCCAGAATTGAGAGTAAAAATTTTACTCACCCTGTATATAGTTTCCGAAGATTAAAATTTTACTCACCCTGTAGATAGTTTCCGAAGATTAAAATTTTACTCATCCCGTATATAGTTCCCGATTATACCCCAGTTTGAGTGTTTTCTGTGTCCGGTCTCAATAATCACGAGATCTCCAGGCGATCTCTGCATTGTTTTGAGAGCCTCCTTGATGAAGATGTCCACCAAGCGTCCTTTTTCCCGGAGGAACCATCATGTGTAACGCTAGCTTCCGCTTAAATTTGGTAAAATACATATTAAATAATATGATCAAATTTATTCGTCATCCTCACGTAGCGTTATCAAGACCCTCCACCTGTACCGAACCGATAAGCCCGCCCGGGCATCGAAACAAAGGTTAAACGCGCGCAGAATCCCCTCCTCATAGCTTTGGCGCAGCATATAAAACCAGTTACAGAGCATTTTTAAAAAGAGATTCCACGAGACTTTCCCTTCCGACTCCGAGACCTTCCAGACCGATTTCCCCAGTCCCAGATCCCCAATCCCCATCCGGCATTCAAGAGAGATTCTTCCTGCTAGCACCAGCTCCCTTCAGGAGAACCCGATAGACCGCAATTAGCCAACTAAATAATAAGTTGTTTCGACCCAGTGGTTAGAATCCGCCTGGATGTCAGCAACTTATTAATTAGTTAACTTCCCCGAGAGTAGATTTGACCTAGTGAATTATTTTGAGAAACATCTCGCTGTCACCACTAAACAGAATTCGACTCAGTGGTGAAAATCCGCCTGAATGTCCTCTGCTTAGATGGGATGACCTAGTCGCTTTGTCGAAATAAATATCTGGAAGTCATCTATTCTCCCCAGTCAAATTATATGGCCCTAATTAAATAAGGCCCGATATATTTCGAGCCGCTTTGAAATCGAGTGCCTGCACCGCTCGACCAGAATATTTACGCCGGCCGCAAATATCAACTTGCGAGCTCGCAGAGACTCCTGTAAATTAATAAACGTTGGCTACCGTTATATTGTAAAATAAGGCGTTCAGCCGGCCGACTAGAGACATATCACCCTTGCAAAGTAAATGTAAATTTACCTGTTAAATATTGACAATTGCGGCACTTCGCCAAGGTCTGCAGGCTTTCACAAACATATTTACGAGAACCACGGAGCTTGGATAAATCATCCCGTGATCACGCCGCTGCACGGTACCCTTCCCGGGACTCCATTTAAACATATTCTCGTCCCCGGAAAGGGTGGAAAAAGTGTATTAATAGATTTAATGTGTAGAATGTTTACAGAAACACGAGGCGAGCTGAACTTTGACAGCTAACTCCTGCGGCACCGCTACTGCGCGGGTCCACGTATGTGCCAGAATAGCGAAGAAATCCGAACCGCCCGAAGAAGGCTACTCCAGCCGTCGATGTAAATTTTCATCCTCCTGCGAATTTGGTTGCGGCCTGCGAAGGGGCAGCTCGTGCCGTTATTGTAATTAATTATTGGTCAAACTGATTGGTAAATCCTTTATTTGGTTTAATTCCTGCTTTATTATTTTGTATATAGTTATAACAAATAAAAGTGTATATAGTAAATTCTGTTTGAGTATTTGTTAACTTCGTATGGTGGCTGAAAAGCGTGTTTGAACTCTGTTTCCGACGAATGAGCTTATCCGAGGTAAATTAATAATTAATCCCTTAAAAAGAAGGGTCCAGGTGTTACAGTTCTACTTCTGAGGAAGAAACTAGGATCAAAAATTGTCTTACGCCAGCTAGTTTCGAAGTATAAAAGAGCTCACGTGGCTACCCCGGGTGCTCTCGGATTCTGGAGGGGCGGATCTTCCTTGGTTGTTGAGCTTTAAACTTTCTGGAGCCCAAGTCTGCTCCCAACTGGAGCTCGACTCAAGTCTGAAAGAGCGAAGAGAAGAGGTTCTGGACTCAAGTGTCCTGAACCACCCGGGCATCGTTCTCTTATGCTCGTCCGCGGAATGCTTCAACTTTTCTCAGATAGGGCATCTAAATGGGACAAACAAGGGTTTGGGAGAACTCGATGTTTCTGCCCCCTAGATCACCTGCTGCGATCAGTAAAAGTTTGCTGTAATCATGTGTCTTCATGTAACCTCTTGCGGGGCGCAGATGGCTTTTGTGGCGGCGATAGCGCCGTGCAAATTGTGGTTTCAACACATTTCTAATCCAATTTGCAGGAAAGATAAACGTCACAAGATTAGCAACGGGTGCGGTAGGTAAGTTTTTATGGCTTAGGTCGGTAGCACTTAACGGCACCTTTGACGATATCTGGTAGGTAGTTTAAAACGAACTGTCAGACAACTAGTTTAGCTTATATTTAAAAATATGTACTACCTTAAAAAGTAAACGTGCACATATTAATAAAATGGATACTGACAGCTGATTTAAAACTATGTATTTGATTAAATAATTATCCCAAATTATTTTATTTGAAAATGGTTCTCGGCTTCGTTTCATAATTTTCATGTCTCGTGCATAAACCTCAACTTTTAGCACTTGTTGTATAAATAGCTATTTTGCTTTTTAATTGTTGTTTTATTGTTCTTGTAAACGTTTTCGTATTTTTAAAGTTTATTATTGGATTTATTTAACGTTGTATACGGTTATTCATGCCATTATTATTAATTTTTTTAGTTTACATCTTTTTGCTTCTTTTTACAATAAAGGAAGTATTGGATTCACCCTAAAATTTTTAAATTGAGTTTTCAATAGATCTTCACGTTTTAGAGTTTCCGGAACCCAAAAAAACATAGTTTTGTTCATTGGTGTGTCTGTGGATGTAAACATCCTAACTCGAGAACCCCACAACTTATCAGGACGGTTTTTTCCAATAGTATGTCTGGATCTGAAAACATTTTTGTCGAAAACGGTCTCTTTTGTATGTGCTTCTGTCCCTTATTACTTTTAAATATGAATTCCCGCATTATTAGCACTCGCTACTTACCCTGTGCGCGTTCTCTGATAACAGTATTGGTCAATTATCGACTCGTCGAATGGCGATCATGTGTTGATATAAAAGTTTTAATTTGCACTACCTAGCCCAGGAATAATTAGGGGAAAGCTGAATGTTGGCCAGTTGTTAGCCCACTATAAGATATACATTTTCTCAAAACTGCCAGCCCCTTCCCCCTGTGGTTCCCCATCAGTGTCCATGAAAACTTCAAAATCGCAGACTTTAAAAAACTGGTTTATATTTCGGTGACCAATGGTCATAACGGTGTATTTTTTGTTTTACCCTAAAATAATGTGCCAAATAGTTATTTGTTTCATTAGTACAAAAAATGCATGATTTCGGGACAAGTAAGACAGATCGCCGGACGACGCGCAGCGGAGTCCGGCGAGTCTTACGCGTCCCGAAAACGCATTTTTTGTGCGAATGAAACATACTATTTTTTCTCCAACTACTCATAAATTCGGTAATATGACTTATTATTTAGAATCAAACATTGTAGGTTATATTGTAGAACTGTCATGGCGCAAATAAACAATCACTATACCGGGAAATTAAACAACAACGACGGCGATTGCCGAATATTCACGAAGCGTTTGTGTTTTATTTAAAATTTACCATGTAAAACCCTATCTTGCGTCCATTTTTGTACTAGTGCAAATATGAATCGAAAAGTGTACAGTTGCCAAGGTAATTGGTGAACATCCCGAAATGACTTACTTTTTATACAAAATTATTCGACAATATAGCGTCTTATTCGTGTGGTTGGAGAAAAATGTATTAAAACAACTAAGATGGAACAGATACGGTATAAATATCGAGGGAAAATATCATAGTCATGTACGTTTTGCTGACGACATAGATCAGATTAGCAATGATCGCGACAAACTGGAAGACATGACGAGCTAATTAAATGAAGTAGCAAAAAGCATTGACATACAAAGGAACCTAAATAAAACCAAAGCCATGTCTAACAGCATAAAACAGTTCACAAGAGAATCAGAACATATCGAAACAGTGGAAGAATACGTATACCTCGGACATCTCATAAGGTTGGGGAAGCAAAATCAGATCGCGGAAATAAATAAGAGTCATACTGAGTTGTGCTCAATTTCTAAACTTAAAGACATCCTAAAAAACAAAGAAGTGACAAACTGTATGAAAAGAAAAGTATTTGACTCTTATATATCGTCAATTGATTATTATGGATTAGAGACTATGACCCTAACGGGAAAAAGTGCTGAAAATCTGAGAATTACGTAGCGTGCCATAGAAAGATCTATCCTTTGCATTAGTTGTAGAGACAGTCAGAAATATATAAATTAGTAACCAAGGTAATTGACATTATGCAACGAGTCGCAAGGCTAAAATGAGGTTGAATGGGGCATGTGGCAAGAAAGAACTCTGAACAATGATTAAATCGAGTAAATACAATGGAGTTATAAGGCATACAAAAGAAGTGTTGAAGGCCACAGAAAAGACATAAAGACATTTGCAGGAAGACGATGGACGATGGCATCAAATTATACAGGAGCAAGTAACTTGGAGAAATCTAGGAAAGGCCTACGCTCAGCAATGGACGAACCAAGGTCGAGGAAAAAGAAGAAGAAGAAGTTATGTATCGAATGAAAAGAAAATCAGATTTTGACATTTAATCGTGGTTCGTTGCTCAGCTAAATGTAATATATTATGCAGGACATGCGCTAACAAAAAATTTCAAACCACTCTTATCCCGTTTTTTAGATACCTGTTATATCGCTTCTTCAACGATAACATTATGTTCGGCTTTAAGTTGACATCTGTATAGTCTAGAGTGCCTTGATGTCAATTTGATGTATTTGTTATTTAATAGGGCACGAACAGAAATCGCTTCCTCCTTTTTCCAATCGCAAAGTAAATTAATTGTTATCACATTGGCGCTACTTCCCAACTGATATGTTCCCGAAAATAAAAAATATTAAAATTTATTTTATTGTATTATATTAAAGAAAACTATCTGTTGTATGCATTTACAATTGCATGATGGGAAAGTTCTGACTTTTATGATGTACAAATAAATTAAGCGAAATTGTTATCATATTTATTTCACCTGCAATGAAGTTAAATTATCTCTGTTACGCCAATGTAGGTATACGAATAATGAAACATAACCTACAATTTGGCTGTATCAGTCTCCAGGGCAATTAATAACTAAATTAATTCTACCTAAACGGAGAGCGTAAGACTCGATAATACCCACATAAAGTAGAAGTTCGTATAGGGACTTACCTTGTGGGGGGGACATACAGGATGGCTCATATATGGGGTGGCACGTCGATTGACCCGTGACTCCAGGAGCACAAAACGATAAACACGAGCGATTACACAAAACAAAAAAAACGGGATCAGTTGACCGACCGTTCACCAACTTGTCTTAAGGGTGGCATGAGAGGGGACAGCAAGCCCCATAACTCGTCATTCCACCAATAGTGGGTAAACTTATCGCTAGGTAGAATTACAAACTACACTAAATGTATGTACAGCTAATTACTTGTATTAAAAATTACTAATGAAATAAACTAAACTAATGCTTAAAAGCTAAATACCAAACATTAGCAGTGTCAAGTATTTAGTCATTGATACTAAAATTGAACAAAGGGAAAATTATATGTCTATTTCAAAATTACTTTCGAGTGAGAGGGGAGACTAATCTGTCCGTACCCTAGTAAAGGACAAATACGTCAAATCGACATCAAGGCACCCTAGTATAGTCTACATACACTTTTATCGTCATTCGTCGATTCTTTGTTGTCGAGCTCTGAGCAATATTTCCAAAATTTACCCAATAAACACAAAAAACATTTCCTTGATATACAAACCAACAAAAATTGCATAGTTACTGATAAAACTTTTAGTGTACATCTGGTTACCAACGTAGTTTATTATTAAGGTAGGTAAGTTATTGACCGCGTGTTTTTTTTTGCAAGAATTTTGCAGTTTTAATATAGGGGAGATGAATGATTGAGAAAATATACGATTAAATGAAAAACGATAAATAGAAAAGTTGTTCATTTTGGTGAGCTCTGTCACTGGTTAAAATATTTGCACTCATTTCCATAACACCCTGTATAATTGTTTTTCGTTATTTACAGCAGCCGCCTGAAATTCAGCATTATTTTGCATACATTTTTTACTGTTTCCAAAACAGTTACTTTAGAGTTTAGACCGATAAAACTTTATATTAAAATGATCAGTATTTCGATCCAAAACTTGTAGGCCACCTAAATATACTGCTCAAAATGAATTAGGGATCAGTTTATAAATCACCGCTATTCTTTAGTTTTTATATTTTTGGTCACTGCAGTTGCAGTTACTGCTGACTTTTGACTTTCTACTGTGATGGTCGTGTAAGAGTCTACAGAAGGCAAGGTGAGAGATTCGCAGACAATATGGTGCAAGAAAGCCTGCATTTTGGAGGAGGCTCTATTATGATATGGGGTGGAATTTTTTTGAACGGCCGCACTGAGATTCTCATTGTAGAAGGGGGCTCTCTAACAGCTCAACGCTATATCGATGACATTCTGCAACTTCACATTCAACCGTATGTTCAAAATCTTGGTCAAGGGTTCATTTATCAACAGGATAACGCCCGCCCTCATTCTGCAAGAATTGTTCAAGAGTACATCAATGCCTATAATATTCACACTATGGACTGGCCGGCTTACAGTCCTGACCTGAACCCCATAGAGCATGCTTGGGACGAACTAGAACGACGGATTAGAGCAGGAGAACCTCTTCAAAACTAAAACGATCTCAAAAATCGTCTTGTGCAGGAATGAGAGCAAACACCACAAGAACGATTTCAAAATCTCATCAACAGTATGGGTAACAGGTGTCGAAGTGTCTTACTTGCGAGGGGAGGTCATACCCGTTACTAGCTTTAATGCCAGAAAGAATTCTGGGCCGTTTTCTTTTTTTGTTGCGGTCTTTAATTTTGTACGTTTTCTGTTAATGTTAACTTAAGAACCTTGTTACTTGTTTTTGAATTAACTTTCCGTATTTAATAAATACTGTGTTAGTCCATAGATAATCACTAAAAGTTTCATTCAAATCTGTGCATCCTGTATAAAGTAATAGAAAATATAAAACTGATCCCTAATTCATTTTGAGCAGTATATATAGCGTTCTATTAAAGGAAAAGGTTTGGTTTGTCACACCTTCTTGAGCCATCCTGTATAATCAAAAATATTTTACTAATGTGTACGACCTTCCTACATAAAACTTTTATTTGAACCAAGTTTAGGTAACTAATATCTTCCACCACCGTATCGTTGCCGGACCCTGTATAGATAATATAGTATCATCAAAAATTATTTTTTTCTAGTATGGCTATAGAATAGTTCGTAATTTATGAATACAACTACAGTGAAATCTCCCTTACCGGACACCTCTAATAAGCGGACACCTCTCTTACACGGACATTTTGTTGGGAACCAACTTGCTTGCATTAACTTTACTAATAAAATGTTCTGTAATAAACGGAAACTCTCTTAAACGGACACGGACACCATTTTTCGACAATTTTTAGACTGTGAATCTCTCTTGTACGGACACTTCAAAAAGCAGGCCCAGCTAATGTCGTGAGGCGTCAAAACAATCCATAAATCCAACATTTAATGATCATGTTGTTAAATTATCGAATTCTTTTGCAATACGGACGTTATTAAGTCAACTCAAATCAGAGTTATGACCGCAGGAAATTCGACACTTTCATTACCCTATGCACGATATTATAAAACAATCCATGTCGCCCAATTTTAGAGGCCTGCAACCTGCAATAATTCAAAAATACTTTGCCTTTTGCCTGGGCAGCCCATTCTGATAAAAATAAAAATAGGAAAAATGTTTCCTGCTTGCTTTTATGCAAAGACAGAACAAGAAAATTAGGCCCAGGGCCGTCCCGCGACCGCGGAGCCTGCGGGCATCAAGTTACGCCACTGTAATCAATTTGAACCAGACGACGATTTAACCTTTATTAATAATGGTTGAACTGTATAGGAATATTCCAGAAATCGAAGACATCGACCCTGACGAATTTATAAACACTGACAAAGAAATAATCCTGGATGATGTAACCGAAATTTCAGGTGAATCAGCTGCCGTTGATATGCAGTTGACAGAATTAGAAAACGATGGCGACTTAGAAATTTGTGAGAATGTAATCAATACCTACACGGAAGCATTAACAGTGAATAATTTTAAATGCTTTGCTAAAGTAACGACTTTAAAGTATTCAAACTGTCAAAATATTTAGAAATACATGCGGAAAGTATAATAAGCAGTCAGAAAAAACCATTACGTCAAACGAGTATTTTAGATTTTGTAGCAACTATTACCTAACTTTTTTTCAATTATTTTATTATTCTTATTAATTGTTACCGCGTATAACTTTGCATAATACCACTTTTTTAAACATAAAAATGGATTTTTCCCTTAAGCGGACGCCTCTAATAACCGGACAAAAACTTTGGCACCGTGCGTGTCCGCTTATGGGAGATTTCACTGTATATTTATACTTAAATGTCAAACTTCATATTTGATTTTTAAGCGATTTATAGTTGAATTCATAAATTAGGAACTATTCCATGGACATACTAAAGCAGAAAGGTTTTTGATCATACTATATTTAGGTGGTAAGTGATAAACTAAGACTGTTTAACAGCAAGAAACTGTTATGTCAAAGAAATTGTACCTGAATAACTCGTTGCTTAAAAAATATTTTATTCTCTCGGATGTAGTAGTTTATTATTCCCCTTGTAAATTCGGAACCCCATAAAATTCAGTTCAAACAATTGGCGGCTCAGGAGGAAACCGCGAATCCCTTTACGGTCGGCGACAAAGGCACGTAGATCCTCGACTTGGCATAATCCAGAAGTTGGTGTCACGCATATAGCCACTCAAAATGTTTCGAGTTGTTGTAATGTTGTTGTCGAGCAGTTTGGGGACGGGAGCGGGGAGGTTCGCATCGAGTCGGGGGCTTATTATTAAATTTACTTCCAGCATACATCCGGACGCGGTATAATAAACCGAGTCGTAACATAAATTAGTATTTATCATGTATGCGCCGCACCGCAGCGTCTCGAATAAAATATTCAGCGGAGACCACACCTGAGTCTAAGTCGGGGAAGCACCGCTCCATAGCCACCTGCAGGAGCAATAAAACCGGTGTAGACCGCAACCGGCACTACAAACTAGGCAATGTACATAGAGCCGCTTTATTGATCCGCCAAGACTCGGGGGAAGGGTTTTAAATTCTCATAAACCTGACAGCAACCGCCGTGGAGAAGATTGAGTGGCTCAACAGACCTGGAGGGTGCTTTCAAATTTTCATATTCCGTCTGTTTGCGTCTAACGCCTTGCGCCATATGTCAATGTCAGGAGCGAGCGCTTTCTTTAGGTCGGTTGGCCAATTCCATGAATTTCTTTCGGGATCGTTCAATTTAGCGACGTGAAGGATTGCCCGCGTATTCATGGCCGCGGAAGTTTGCTTTATTTGATTAGCATAAATTTGGACTCACCGACCGTGCTGAGGGCCCACGTTGCCGCTGTCAAAGGACGAGCTGGCGGTTATGTCTTCGTCCTTAATGGCCCCATTCTCCATGCCCAGAGGCGCGATGCATTGTGCTGAAACAAGATGGAAAAATTACAATTCGATCGGCGTGGTGCCAATTTTTGTGGGTCTAGTGTGTTATACCGGACCTCGAATCACCGACTGATAATATATCAGAAGAGATTGTTTGGCGACGCAGAAACGCTGTAATGACAAATATTAGAGAAATACAAAGAGGTGGTGTGTTGTTATTGCTTGTTAGTTAGTTGTAGTTTCAAGATGTTGTGTGTAATAAATAACCAATTTCTTACTGCATCTATTCACTTGCATCATTTTCAGCTTTCAGACACTTTTCGTTATATGTACCAAATGTAGATGCCAACTAGCTTATTGCACATGAAATATGTCAATTTAAGAATTTGGAATTACTTTTATTGAATTTAAGTGACTTTGACGTATATGTCGTCCCAATTTATTTTTCCCATTGGATAAGAAACCTTACAAGAAGATTTGGCCTATGCCTATACAGTACCCACCAAACAATACCACCTTTTCTATAACAATTTGAAAAAACAAATATATCCCACTTAATCGTTAGGTTAGATGCAGTTAATGTATTTACTAACGTTCCAGTATACGTAACACCCAACACCATAGAGAGTATCATTACCTTTTCATGGAATCATTAAAACAACATAATTTTCAATACCCAATAATTTTTGCCAATATATTGTTAGTTAAATCTATCTATTGATCTCCATTCCAAATATCACTTACTTTATTCGTATTAAATATTAATAATAATATGAGATCATCGATCTCCAGCCTCAGAAGCCAAGAAATTATGGCTTGGAAAGCATACCCTTGTAGATAGATGGTAAATGAGTAGTAACTATTAAAGACCAATAATGATTTATTGATGGAATTCGCTTTTTATATATACAATTTTGTTAGAAAACTTAGAAATATTAACAAACACGTGTTAACCTAGTAATAGTTGATGGTTTAATTATTAAAAGTAAACAAGAAACCAGAAACTAGCAAACGAAGCAGTTCATTCACATGCTGCAGATGGACTTTGCCGAATAGAGTTGTGGTGCAACACTGTAGACGACCCAGTGCAGATATCAATGATTAGATACCACTGGACCACTGCACATTCTTGAGCTAAGCGAAGTTTTCAGAATTTTAAAACGAGATTACTAACGTTTTACAAGTTTATACAATCTATATGCAAGGCGCATATTTTAGGTAAATGTATATTCTAAAATATTAATTAAATGTCTTTGGTCAGTAGAAGCGCTTTGCAAACAACTCGGAAACATAGTAATCCCCCTAAAAAGTCAACATCCGTGACTAATCATTGTCTGGGTAGTCTGGGAAACCAACCGTACAGCGGGCAGCACTGCATAAAAGGGTTTGCGAGGTTGAAACGCAAGCTCCATTAATCAGAAGATGCGTGAGCGTTTACTGTGGGTGTTTCTATCACCTTGTACTTATATACGTTTGGAATATTAACTAAATTTTCTAATTTACTCAGTTGTTTTATTTATTTACATGTTAATGAGGCAACAACCTAAAGGTCGTATTCCGTAAAAACGAATTGAGTTTCTTTAATTTACTTTTCATATTTACATAATTTAGCAGCATCGTGCATATGCAAACAAATTTACTTTATAGACGCAACAATATAATCGGGGTTAAGAGAAATCCCATAAGCAGGTGTAACGTGATATAGAAATAGAAAGGGACCAAGAGGTTGTAATGAAACTACAAGAAAAAAACATATACATATGCGTGCTCCCAGAGACCCCGCAAAAAGACAAGGAAATTACTTGTTGATAACGGGATAGAAAAACGTCAAAAAGCTAAACAAGGTGTAAAAATAAAAAAAATATGACACCACTTCTTAAATTAGATACAACAAAACCAAAACTACAAGTCAGTGTTATCGACGCCCCACACATCAGCAAATCCAAAAGAAAACAATTCTATGACCACCAAAATATCAGAGAACAAATCTTCATATACATAGAGTACTATGAATAGTTCAATGTCAGGATTGGAAATTCAATAATACGTGAAATTGAATAACGTTTGAATTCTGTGCCAGTAACAAATTAAACGTAAATAACACTCTACAACCACAAAAATGATAACATACATGCAGGGGGCGATGGGGTCACGTTTAAGAACACAATCTGTTTACATTTGTAACATTCTTATCTTACGCCACACACAAGCTTAAGCTCATGTGGCTAATACTGTTAATGTGTTCAATGAATATTGTAAATATCTGTGTGAAATAAAATATAATAAATAAATAAAATAAAATATTTACTTTATTACTAATCAGTGGGTCCAGCAAAAGCCCAGCTGCTATCGAAGACCCGTCTTCTGACTAATTCTCATTCAGCCCGGTGTGACTTCCTTGATTATTGCATCCATTGCCGCTACTCACTGCATCGTGCTAAGATGAACCTGTTTTTATTAGTTAAGTAATGCATGTTGTAAACTACCACCAATTTTGAATATGTTTAATAAATGAAACGATACATGTTCCAAAATATCTAAGAATTGACCGTAGAAGCGGACCTAAGTTTTGAGTGTATTCTCCGTTGGAGGTGCAGAACCGTTTTCTTGCAATCTGCTTTTGGTTTGTCAATACTGCTTTGTCCTGTGCAATAGTGTCGTGGTTAAACATATACTGAAGCAAAATGCAGCGACTTCCTGAAGTAAAATAGCTTCACAGAAAATTATGACACAGGGTAGGTCATATCTAGAGCTGACGAAAAATCTTCCTGGTGACGTTGCTACAGATCAGATGGTGTTCGTATAAATTACATGACTGGGCGCCGTTCTGCAAGGTACAATTTGTTTTGGCACCGCGCGCGAATCTTTTATTTCAACGTATAAGCCCTCCTTCTTGTATTATGATGGGCTGGTTAAGCTAGTACCAGTAATATATTACATAATAATATTTCATGATTAGCAATAGGAATTTAAACCATTTTCCGACGTCATCTTTGTAGTAAATGCATGGAATTTAATAAGCCAACGTATAAAAATATACACCGACAACACCACAGAACTACGATCTACCCATGTAGAGCTATAACACAGGATGACTCCCCAAATCCTCTATTAATTAATTAATATAGTGATGGATAACATTATAGTGACTGCAAAACCGCTTAGAGGCTATCCGATGAAAACTAGAAAGATATATATGCTGATAAAGACAGTCTACAAAGATTATTGAAGAAATTCAAGAGCTCGTGTGAGGAGAGGTACAATATCAAGATTTCCCCAAGTAAAATAAAATCACTGGTGATATCAAATGAGAGCATGCGCTCGAACATTTCAGTTGACATTGAAACCATAGAGCAAGTAACAATAATAAATTGCTGGAAATGCGTGCCTACAGTTCTAAAGACTTGAAAGGTGAGGTTTAAAATCAAACAAATAAGGTAAATGTAGTAGCGCAGTGTATGGCAGAGAAGCTTCGGACCAATACTAAAATTAAAACATATAAATCAGTGGTAAGAGTTATAATGATTACGTAACTGAAACGAACCAGAGGCAGCAAACACACAGCAGTTTTTCGAAATAACTGAAATGAAAGTGTTACGTTTGAAAATTAATAATATATAATAGAAATGTTGCGTCTTCTGCTTAGCCAACCAATGTAGACGTCAAGTATATTTTGAACTTGCCTGTTTGAAAATATTTATATATGTTAGAGGATTTTAACGAGGTTGGCAATTTATTTCATTTCTATAGTGAAACAAAAGAGATGCAGAATTGAAATATAACAAAGGTAAATATTAGTAAACAAACACTGTTTTAGCGCTGTTTTTCTATGGGCCGAGTCCCCATTTCGTGGTGTTCTGTGCATCATTATAGATCCTCCTGTAAGGCCTATAATGTTAATTATTATAATATAGCCGTAAGGGTAAGAATGTTGCACAATTTGGCTAAGATTCTACAACATATATTTATGTACAGCTGTTTTTAATATGGCAGTCAAATACGACAAGCTTTTTATGGCAGGTCTAATACAATAGACGTGGTATCTCTTGGTGAGCCATTCGGTATTGTCAGTGCTGGGATTGTGTTCGATTTGGTCATCGCTGTACATTCCTGTACTAGCAGATTTATTTGGTCGTTGTTGTACACCTTGAATAGTGATCGCTACAAGGTTATGTATTAGATATACAGGGTGTTTCAGAATTAATAGAACAAATATAAGGGTGTTATTTTGCAGCAAAAATGGAGAAAAAACTCTGCTGAACATATGTCCTAAAATAATTCATTTCAAAGATATCCTTGATCAAAGAAATAAAGATAGCAATTCGTTTTTAAAACGTTTAGCTTTCATTATCTGTTTATTTTGCTTACAACTGCCAGAATGATTATGAGTGACTCAGTAAAAGAGATAACTTCGAACAGTTACTATAAATTTTACTAAAAAGAGGGAAAGAAGAGAAAAAAGGTAAACCTGAAATAATTTCTTTTGGAACGCATGCCTATTATTTTTCTTCTTTTTACTATAGAACAACGCCCAGATATTCTATCTAAACGAAAAACATGTCTTGGAACAAAACACCAGCCTACTAAATCTTAAAGGTTTAAAAAACGAATTGATATCTTTAATTCTTTGATCAGGAATATCTTTGAAATAAATGATTTTAGAACATACGTTCATGAGGGTTTGTCTCTTATTTTTTTATGCACAATTACGTCCTTATATTTGTTATGTGAAATTTTGAAACACCCTGTATATAATGAATTTTGAATAATGGAACATTTGGTAGATATTCGGACAGTTAGCATTTAGAAATTACAGTGAAGAAATTTGTTCGAAGTACGCATTGTATTCGATTTGATTATTTTTTGAGTAAATTTCAATATTTGGAACAAATAAATATGTTTGTATTGACCTAGCTGAAAGCATCTCCATGAAAATAACATCAAGTTGACGAAAGTCATATATTGCGTCGCCTAGTGAAGTTACTCTAGTATAATCGATTTTGTATAATCGAAATTATAAACTTAACTAAATCCAGCCTTCTGATTGGTTGAGATTACTACTAAAAAATATTCAGCATTAAACACTGATAGATTCATAAACCATAATTGATAAGGAATTTATAATTTAATTAAACTAGGAATAGCAAATTTATTCCAAAAACGATCTCGGCAGAGTTTCGATTAACTTCATTCATTCTTATGATTTAAAATGATAAAATGCTAATCAGATTGTGTTAGTAAGAGGGTGGCGAAGCGTCACAAAGCCAAAGTGTAGTTAGTTTATATTCAGAGCGACATTCTATGCTGGTGGTCAATGAAGTTACGGGTAATGATACACTGAAGGAAAATTATGTAACATGCCTACGCGCCTAAAGCAACCTGTAGCGTTCGGCATGTAAGAGTGACACTGCTTAAAACCAGAAAAGTGAAAGTTGCGAATTGAAACAAATGTGAGGTTAGCGCAACAGTATTTAACAATTAGAGAGAACAAACAATTAATTTATAAGATTATAGTAGGAGTACTCTCAAATAATAGCAGTAGGTTACTTAGCAACGCTTGCAAATAAGAACAAAGGAAGCTCGGAAGCGAAGCCAAGAAGTTGGCTGTGTGCTGGCTTCCAAGTAAGAATGTTGTAAATCTTCGTGTAATAAAAGTATTTTTGAGTTCCAACTGGTCGTATTATTGTTATCCAGATGTGGGCTAATTTGTGGATATGCAGTGTTTCCGGTAATCAGTTACTATATACTTAAGATTGAAGCAGCAAAAGTCCGGACTTCGACAGACAGCCACGATCTGAAGAAGTTAGTAACTAAACTGCTCAACAATTGAAGTGGGCCAGCACACAAATTATGCTAACATGTTGATTTTAAAACAAAATATCGTATGTAGCTGTCAAGTGTAGTATTTGTTGATACAAGCTTCTGTTAAAAATAAAATAAGATTGCTACATTATTAGGCTATAAAACTTAATATTTATTACTTTAATCGTAAAGGTATTTTGTACTTATAATTTATTTACATTTGTAGCCTACCTCGTGTGTGGTTCGATCTACATGTGTGCATGTGGAAGGTCCGGGTCGAGTACTAAGGCACGTTCACAGGTGGTCCAAGCCGTAGTTCACTGTTATAACTCACTTAGTTCGTACTTACGCCTAAATAACTAACTTAATTACGACATAAAAAGGTCTGTGGATCTAGGGAAGAAAAACGCCCTCAGAGCAACACGCAACAGTTTAGCACTCACGAGCTGGGGAAGACACGACCGCACCCGTAGGAATGTTGACGCTCACTGGGGTGAAAGTTCCTCCCTTAAGAGCGTCATGCGCAAATGTCTAAGTAGATATAATTGCTATTGACTATTGTCAATGGGGGGGGGGGGGCGCTACACACTCCCCCTTTAAGATTGACCGGCGTCCCGACGTCAATCTTAATTCGCTTTGCGCGGCCGTCCGCGCAAAGCGAATTAAGTATGGATACTACCGGCGTACTGTTCTCGCCTCGTCCCATATACGGTGTCAGGGCCGACACATGGTATTTTCCAAGTGCACTATGAGGCTGATCCGCGCTGGCAACTTCGTAGCTCGTGGAGGAAACTTTTCGTAGAATTACGTAAGGTCCATCCCTACGAGGATCCAGCTTGGAGGATCGCCCGGCGCCTGCATCACTTCTAGAATGGGTGCTTACCCATACGCGATCTCCAGCCTGGTATTCCTGCCCGACGCTTCGTTTTGAATCAGCGTATTCCTTGCGACGTTGCTGTTCACGTTCTATCGTGTCTCGTGCATCTCGTAAGATATCTACCATTCGTGCTGGTACGGTGTGATTTGATACACAAAATTCTCTGTTCCGATTATTGCCCTCACATCTCTGTTGACGTCATCCGGCGTCCTTAGTTCACGGCCAAAATTCAGGTAGCACGGCGTCAGTCCAGTGGTCTGACATCTGGCGGTATTCATGGCGAAGCGGATTGAGGGTAGTTGTTCGGGCCAAGAGGCATGCTTAGATCCCACGAGGATAGATAATTGTGCCTTTAGGTCGCGATTCCTTCGCTCGACGGGATTTGCCTCACGATGATAGTACGGCGTCAAGGTTTGATGTACTCCTAAACAGTACATTGCGTGCTGCATGACAGCGCTCACAAATTCAGGTCCGTTGTCGCTGATCACCTTTCGGCACAACCCATACCTCAAGAACACCTCGCTAATTAGCGTTTTAGCGCATTCTTCAGCTGTTGCTTGTTTCAGGGGAAAAAGTTCAACCCACCGTGTGAGCATGTCTTCGATAATAAATACTCATCGCTGACCATGCTCACTGACAGGCCCAGGCCCGAAAAGATCTATCGACAGGGTTTCAAATCGTTGGCAGACCGCCGGCGTTTGTAGTAGTCCCGCTGGCTTGTGATTCTGGACTGTGTACCGCTGACATTTTCCACATTCGAGGATATATTCGGTAATAAAACGTCGCATCCCCGGTCAGTAGTAACGCGAAGTAATTCTGGCCAACGTCTTTTCTACACCATAATGGCCGGCTGTAGGAGCATCGTGGTATTCGCGTAATACATTCACCCTTTCGTGAATTGGGACCACTTGTTGAGCACTGTCGTCGTCCTGCTCGGGGAAATACCTATATAGTATGCCATCGTTCACCAGATACCCCTTTTGCACCCAAGGATTAGGCGCTTCCAGGTCCTCGAAAGCCAGTACAGTCTTCGTCCTTAAGTTGCTCACTGCCAACGTCACTGGCATTGCGACCAGGGAGGTCAGCGACCGCAGTACAGAGGGTGCAACTTTCTTCAGTTTCCGTATCGTACGGCGGGCGCGACAGCGTGTCGGCGACCTTATTAACCTTGTCTGGGGTGTACTCGATGCACAGGTTATAGGGTTGCAGTAATAATGCCCACCTCGCTAAGCGTCCGCTGGGCGATTTTAAATTCATCAGCCAACGAAGTGGTTGATAATCGGTGCCGATGATAACTTTCGTGTTTTCAATGTATCCACGGAATTTCCCAACGGCCCACACAATTGCAAGAGCCTCGCGTTCCGTGGTTGTGTAGTTTCTTTCAGCTGTCGTCAATAACCTACTCGCATATTCTACCGGGCGTTCGTCGATGCCTTCTCCTTGGCACAATACAGCACCTAGTGCATGCGATGACGCATCTGTCCGCAATGTAAAAGGGTGGCTTTCGTCCGCTTGGCGTAGAATGGGTGGCAACGACTACAGCGTTTTCAGCCGTTGGAATGCGGATTCCTGCATTTCAGCGGGGGTGGAATTTTCATTATCGCGTCGGTTTTACGCGTATCCACAGATATTCCGCTAGGAGTTAATACATGTCCTAAGTACTTAACTTCCTTACAAGCAAATTGGCACTTCTCGCGATTTATGGAAAGTTTATAATGCCTTAACCTTTCGAACACTGCGTTTAGATCCGACATATGACTGCTGAAGTCCCGAGATAGCACAATGACGTCATCTAGACAGGCGAATAGTTATCTCGCGAAGACCGGCTTTGAAATGTTCAATCAAACGCTGAAACGTAGCCGGGCCGTTCCGAAGACCGAAACTCATACGTTTACAGCGATATAATCCAAAAGGGGTGATAAAAGTTGTTTTATCGCGATCGCAGGGCCGAACACTGATTTGCCAATGCCCCGCTTTAGGTCCAGCGTTGACATAAACGGCGTATATTTTGCAGAATGCAAAAGATCGTCGATTCGCGGTAAGGGGTAGTGATCGGGCACGGTTATCGCGTTTAATTGCCCATAATCTACGCAGACACGTAGCGTTCCGTCCTTTTCGGCACTAAAACTACCGGGGAGCACCACTCGGATTCGCATTCTTCGATAACATCACTCGCGAGCATCTTGTTCAATTCTTCTTGCAACATTTTGCGTCTCTGGGAAGATAACCTATATGGAGGTGCACTTACTGGACCGTGTTCGCCAGTATCGATGCGGTGTTCAGCAAAGGGGGTAGGCCCTCCCCTGGTTCGAAGATAGCCTTATGATCCTCCAGGAGCGCGTTAAACCGCTGCCGTTCTGCTGCTGCCAATGCGATTCCTTCATCGTCTCGCAACTCCATCTCGATGGTGGTGACTACCATCCCAAGTGTAGAGGGCTCCGGTACAAAAGCGGATGTTGCATCTTCGGCAGCCCACTGCCTGCGACGCAGGTTTAACACCAGGCCTGCAGTTTTGATGAAATCGCAACCCAACAAAGTTTTCGTGTGGGGCTCACCCACCAACACTATAAACGAGGTCGGAACCACCCGCAAATGAATTTTCACGTCAACCGACGCAGTTAGCACGTCGCGTCGCTGGGGTTTTCCATCGGCAAGGGTTAGCCGAGCGCTTTCCCGTGAAAAGTTCACACCACGTGCCACTAACCTTTGATACAGTTCGTGTCCTGCTATGCTCTTCCGCGCACCCGTGTCCAAACTCGCGATCCATCGCAGCCCAAGCACCTTAACAAAGACGTGGGGTCGGCCGCCAGGCTGCTGGTTTCCGCCGTCGTCTGCCTGCTTGCGTTGCAATTCGGACAGTTGCTTGTGATATAGCCTTCTTTACCACATCAATAGCAACTTAAAGGCTGCCTTGGAGCAGCGGAGGGCCCTGGTTGTGCCATGTCATCCGATGCCGCTGTCTGTTTACTGTTGCTTCGAGCCTTCTTGAAACACTCTGTTTCTTTGTGGCCAGTGCACCGACAAAACCTACAGCGCACTTTAGGTTGAATATCATTCGGCGCGTTTCCTGCCGTGGGCCCTATTCACTTTTCCTGCTCGACCTCGTGCACGTTTTCCTCCGCCAGCCGGGCCTGTTCCAGCAGCTTGGCGAACGTGCTTATAGATCCGCGTGGTACCCGTTCGCAAATCTTATAATGTAGCAGCCCATACACCATATCCAGCTGCACTTCTTCATCCAGGGGTTTTAGGAGCTGCGCGAACAGACCGCGCTTTTCACATATAAATATGTCGGTAGCGACTCTCTTACCCTGTTCGGAAGCAAACATTTCTTTGAAAATTCTAAAAGCCGGTTCTCGCGGGCCAAAAGTTTGGCGGAGCAAGTCCAGGGCCGATTCCCAATCCGGCACCGTCGCCTTGACGCCCTCCCACCACGTTGCGGCAAAATCCACCAACATGATGGCCAATTCGGTCAACGCATTAGCGTCCGATACATTCGAGCAGCTCTTGTAAACGGAAATGGCGGAAATAAATGCTGCGACGTCCGAACCTGGTTTTCCGTTAAACCTCGAAGTGCACCGCGTAAAGTTTCCTTGCGGTTAACTTTCGCTGGTTGTCGACTTCCGGGTTGGTGCGGTTTCCATCTGCGCCTGCCACATATTTTGCAAGCCTCCAGCAGAGTTTGAAATTGCTCCGCTGACATCTGGATAGGAGCGGCCATTTTGAAGCGGAAGTAGTCGTCTGCGCCTGCACGAATTCCTGTTTCACGACGCTACCGCTTGGCTGGGGGGCGCTGGCGTACGCGTATGTTACGCGGCTTTCTTTGTCGTTCCCGATTAAAACTTAATAAAACTAACCTTATTTTACTCGAGCCTCGCTGTTCGGCGCCAATTGTAGCCTACCTCGTGTGTGGTTCGATCTACATGTGTGTGTGTGGAAGGCCCGGGTCGAGTAGTAAGGCAGGTTCACAAGTGGTCCAAGCCGTAGTTCACTGTTATAACTCACTTAGATCGTACTTACGCCTAAATAACTAACTTAATCACGATATAAAAAGGTCTGGGGATCGATCCCGTTGCCCATAGGGAAGAAAAACGCACTCAGGGCAACGCGCAACAGTTTAGCACTCATGAGCGGGGGAAGACACGACCGCACCCGTAGGAATTTTGACACTCACTGGGGTGAAAGTTCCTCCCTTAAGGGGGTCATGCGCAAATGTTAAGTAGATATAATTGCGCCAATAGTAAATGAGGGGGGGCGCTACACATTGTTTTAATGCGGTTTCTGTTCTTATAGTATGCCCAGACGATGTCAGAAAGTATATCGAGTAAGAGGAGGTCGCACTCGATACTAATTTAAAAACTGCGTTTAAAAAATATTTTCAAAGATGTTTATTTCGTTACTCCATTGTTTTATAATTACTTGTGTTAAAGATTCCAAATTACTGTTAATTACAATAAAACTATATTATAATATATTAATATATACTATTTCGTTTTTCCATTTGAAATTATTTTGTAGCTGTATGCAAATTTTTTGGTGGACCACTTCAATTGTTGAGCAGTTTAGTTGGAGAAGCGCAGCGATGGTTTGGATCAGCCAACGAAGCCTGAGAGTAGGTACGAGTAATAGCAGGAACTTTGGGGCATTAGCGAAGGTTGGCAGGCAGCAAGGCGGGCAGCCCAAGCATCGTAGTCGATGGAACTACCGGCATCTTGGAGCAAAGCGTTTCCAGCGAGCAGACGACGCCGACGGTGCAGAGTGGAATAAAAGACGCATTTTGAGCAGTTTCCAGCATCTGGGGAACCAGGAAGGCATTAGAGCAGGTTGGCGCCCTTTTGAAATTCGGATCGAAACAGCGTTGAATCGAAACGGCGTTCCTGGTTACCGATAAACAGGTTTGCTTAGTTACGGAGTTGCATTAATTTCATTGTTATTTACCTGTGACGTAATTATCAACAGCTTGCTTTGATCAGAGTAAAATTTAATGGAAATTTATGTCGTTTCGTGACCATTATTTGAGGTTAAAATTTATTAAGAAGAATTCGCCTTAGTAGTGCAGTTATTATACAATTGCGTAAGTTTTCTACTGTGTAACGACTCAACCCTGGAATAAGTTTCGCGAACCTAATGGCTAGTCAGAGAATCTGATAACTTTTATATTCATTTTAAAAAGAACTTCATTTTTAGTTAGCCATTAACAGGATCTCAGTTTGGCCAGTCATTTTAGTACAATATGTTTTGAAGAACCTGGCGTCCAGTAAGTAAGTCAGTATTATAAAGTTTGGTCCTTTGATCGAACCTATGACACACTACCGATATATTGATAGGTTGCTAATGGGTATCTTGCCAATTAGTATATGAGGTAAGAGTTGAGTAATAAATCTGTTTTATTACGTTTATCGGTTTGTATTTGTGACAAAAACGCTTCCATAAGGCCTTTTTTACAAAGGTAAGAAGCTCTATTTCTAGACCAAAAGAATGTGGGTTTGATTCCTATACATTTCAACGACCCCAAAAATCCACAAATTAGACTCTGCAATTCGGCTTTGGCAATCGTGAGGTTTGAATGCATGGACCTCATCACAACGATTTTTTGCGAAAAGTTCAATTGACTGATGTTATTTCTTAGTGCAAAGTGAATTGCATTAAGAAGCCATAAAACCAGATTCAAAGCGATATTTCCCATTCACAAAATCTTAGATTTTATACAGAATTGGCCGAGTATTCTGAAATTGTTGCAATGAAATCTATATAGGTTGAGAAAAGTCCTTATGTAGCATTACATTTACTCGAATAAACAAATAATTTCATGTGAATTCCATCCAAATATGGACAAAGAAAGGTAAATTTCCCGCAACAAGTGAACGTATTAGAAATAGCTCTTCCAATAGTCCTTCAGAGTATTTTATATTTCAAGCACTTGGCAATACACTTAACATTGTTTTAAATAACAAACACTTCTTAAGCTTACTTGATGAATTAACAAAATGTTCCATCAATCACACGCTACTTCAAACGTGTGTACCCTTTTTCAATGTGCCTTCTATGAGTGCGATAATAAATTTAAGTAAATGCCGAAGTTGAGGATGTAGTGTTGAAAAGTTGTGTTCGCCCTTAACAGTCGTGCTCTGAAGAGACGTGCTCTGATGTAACTGCTGAAGTTGAAGAACGCTCAAAATGGGTATAGTGTGACAAGACTAACAGTTTTGATGCCAAAAATAAATAAAATGGAACCGGTTGACTTATCAAATTTGAATGCCAACTATGGTGTAATTTATACTCTTGAAAATATTTCAAAATGATTGAGATAATATAAACAGTTAATATTGAAAAAAAAAACACTTTAGAGATAGCTAACATATTGGCATGAGTAAGCTAATACGCAGACGAAGTGACAATGTCATGACCTTAATTTCATACTTGACAAATTCCAGTGACTCACCATCATCTTTTAACACATAAATCTTAACTAATGCAATGTTAACTTTTGTAAGGTGGACCTTTAGCAGTAGAAATAAAACTCATTCATGCGCTTCCGATCTAAGAAAAGAATCAGACACTTCACTAAGCTGAGAGGAAACAGTTCAAAGTTTCAAGATTTATTGAACTTCTTGTATTCAATATTGTGCTGCCCATAATTACTAACAGTTTTCCATTACAAGTTTCGTCGGCATTATAGAAAATAAACTGTTGGCAGAAAATTGGTCGTCCCTGCTTCTAATTTTCTAAACATTGATTACTAATTAATAGTTACAAGCTTAGTAGTTGGAAATCCTAGGATACTTAGTTGTTGCCGTCAAGCTCATTTTCATGTAAGCCCACGTTTGTTTTATATTGGCCAAGACAAGCGATTTGTTATTAGAAGTGACAGAGTTTAGGGAATTTGGAAAGCCTACGCGATGGAGGAATTATGGAAGCGGCTCATACCTTTGGGACCACAATTTCATGCAAATTCTGAAATGTTAAGTCCTCTCCAAACACGGCTTTCCGATCAGGTAGATCGTAAGCGTTTTAAGCTCGCAAGCTCACTCGAGCTAATGCCATTAGGAAAACACCTCGCATCGCGAAAGCATACGTTTTTATACTTAGCTAGGTACTTAACAAGAATAATAAAGTTGTTTTGGGTATGATACCTTTTGTAGAATTATCACTTTAGCTTGTTTCAGTAACATGCAATTCTTGATTACTAATAAAATATTCATTTTGATCGAAGCTTACACAGTATTGGATTACTTTGATTTACAGTTTTTAGTGTGTTTTGTGATTTGTAAAATCTTATATCACAGATATTTGGGTTTGGGAGTTTGGTCCTCTGGGATATAAAATGTTCACCAAATTAACGGGTATTTGATAGAAACGAATTTTGAAATAACCATAGTTTCAGTCGTCATCTCCATGATATATTTAGTGTATTTCTTTTTTTTAAGGATCAGGAGTTACCCATCCATTTCTTTTCCACGATGCTACAGTTTCAAAATCTGCTAGGTGAAAAATCTTCTAAGGATTTGAGGATAATGAGCAGAAAGTATATAAAGTATAAAAGTAACAAGATTGCTGGATGGCGTACTACATTATTACTAAATACTCTGCAAAGAGTATCAAGTCCCAGTGAGTTACAAACTAATAGTCAAAGTGACACGAGGGCAAGAGGTGCTAGAGAACACTGGATTGCATTTGATTACCATAACAAAAGAATAAAGCATTCGTACGATGAAAGTAAAAATTGCAAAATACAATGGAATAGTATTTAACATTACTAGCTTGGTAAGAGGGTTTTTACTGGCGAATAGAAGGATATGACTGGCGAATAGAAGGATATGACTGGCGAGCCAGTCACCTTCTTGAGCCTGTAAAACCTGTTACCTTGCGTATATTGTGGAATATTTTATTTGTGCCTTACCTGTAAATAACTAGAAATTCACCATTTATTCAAACGGTCAAACTGACAAGCAACTAAATTCATCAATATGACACATACTAAGGAAGACAACTCTGGCTTTGTACGCTATCATTTATCTATGAGCACGCTTGTAAAATTTTACTGGCTAGCCAGTAAAAAATTTACTGGCTAGCCAGTAAAAAATTTACTGGCTAGCCAGTTAAGAAACATTTTCAAGGTGAATACAGTGGCTTGATAAATTGATATTTACAAGTGGGGAACAAATAAAATCTATTTTCACCCACTAAAGAAGTGCCACAAGGCTTAAACACATAACTAATGATGCATTTTAAGTTTAAGCGAAACCAGACGCATTTTACCGGTAAAAGCACGTTTAGGAAATGCAGCAAGCTTAAAACTTCCTTGAATATGTTGTGGAAAACGTGGGGAATAAGCTCTAAAAATAGGAGCTCGGTCGCGGTAGTCAAAACAGCGGTACCTAGAAAGATACAGGGAAAAATTCTTGTAATTTGTAAGGGCGCTATGTGATGTTCATCAGCCGCCGATGTAATGGAGGATTCCACCAAGAAAATATCCAGCAGCGTCAGAAGATCTGCGTGCTTTAGCACACAGATTTACTTTACCTTGATTCGTGATTTCCCTTCAAGGAAAACGCGTATTGCATTTTGCTTCGCAATAAATCGAGCAGTATAGTATCTGAGACGACTATATTAAACAAAACATCAAAATAAATACATTTCTCCCCCTGCACAATTGCACATGCTGAGATCCGTAATAAATCAACTGCAATCGACCTCCACGCGTGAGGTCACGAAGGTATAAAGGCTACAAAAGTACGTTTTGATGGCCTAGTGACAAGTCAGCCATCGATTGCAAATAGGTATCTACACACCCCAATGGGGATAAGCTCAAAATTTTGGTTCAAAATTGACAGTCAAACATATGAAAACAAAAAAAACAGTAAAGCATATTCACTGAATTCAACGCAGTAATTCAATGACGGTAAGGGGTAAAACGCAAGAATTGATTAGCAGGAATCTAGGCAGCGCTATCGGCCTAGTTATTGGTTGTGTTTTACAGGTCTGCGTCGGCGTAAAAATTGTAGATGCAAAAATTGCCGAGGTAGGGTGGTCGCAGCATTATGTATGGCTGGGCCATTGAAGTGTTTGCGATATCCAGTACAAAACCGAGATAAAGTTCTTCCAACACTCAAGATGGGAGCAGAACTCCGAAGATACGTTTATGACTAGGAAGCCCCTGGATAGGCATCAAACCAATGGCGGTGTCAATCTTTCAAACTGACCTAACAAGTAGAGATTAAGGTTTTTAACACCTAACATCGACCTTACTTTAATTTATAGAGATAGGGAAGATATATGCGAAAGAGTGGGTTTTCTGATTCGGAAAATATATAAATTAGGAACGAAAGAAGATGAAGATGGCAAGAAATCATAAAATTGAAAAGTAACGATGGTAAAGTACAAAAAGGAAATATAATCAAAGAGATGGAACGTTACCAACACTTGTATATTATGAAAATTTATCCTATTGTCGAAAAAATTACGATTTCATTAACTAAGAGCGTTAAAGATGCAGAATATATACTTAGAATCGCCATACAAACAATTGAGAACACACCTGGAAAGGATACCATAAAATTAGAAATGGTAAAATAAAAACGAATCATGACAATATGATGTTCACATTATGTTGGAAAATAATATTTTTGAAAAAATAGAAATTATTTAGAACAACTCGTGGCAACTGTAAAACACAATATAAAAAAGATTTCACCCGAAGGACAAGAAGAAGTTAGTTGACATATTCATTCTGCTCACGAGAAATGTGTTCTTCCAGTATCCACATACAGTTGGAAACGTCGAGCATTATTAAAAAAAAGCAAACACTTTGGTTGCTCAAAGGTATATGGAACGACGGATGTTAACAATAACATAAAGAGATATTGAGTGGATCAGGAAAAACACAAAAATTGAAGAGCAACTGCATAAGGTGGCACAAATGATGTAGGAGGATCTGCAGTGTAGCATAAATAGAAAATAATAGATAGACAAGAAAACTAGCGGAGTCAAGAAAGGGAAAACAAAATGGTGGCAGGTCAAAGGCGCAATTAAGAAATTGTTGCGGTCACAGCTGCAAGGCTGGCCCACTTAAATGTAATGTTACGAATGTTATCTTCATAGTCTTTTTTACTGTATTATTTTATTTCTAAAGCGCAGTGCAGCTTCGCGTATTTTGATGTAAAGTCATGGTTAAAGCTTGACAAACGTCTAAATTTCGCATCGTCTAGGAGTTTTGCATGGTATTGCCTTTAATTCAATCGCTGGCATCCAACCCACCATCGTCGCACCTTAAAATAACACGAAGTTATCCCTGTATCCTCATTATATACTCGTTTCTAATGCCCGCTTTTATTTCAATCTACGGCCGTGGGGTGGGCCGACAATTGAGCTACTGGATACCTTTTCACTGTTACATATCGTAAACGGGAATTTTCCGATAACAATTTATTACCACCAAATGGGGGCCTCAAAGACGGAAGCCAAATTAATAGCTCTCTAGGATATGTCGACGAGCAAAGCTGTGAGTGGTTTTACATGCAAGACTTCAAGACTGCGTTGGCAAAACGATTAAGATTGGAGAGCGCCAGTTCGAAGTTTTTCTACGAGAAATTAACATGAATCCACACGCAATGTACGGAAGGTTTGCAAAATGATAGGTTCACTCACAGGGCGTCGATAACACGGCTGCTATACATGGCGTAGCGGGACGATACAGCATATTCCTTTGCATGTATCGGACCGTCGGTGGACGTGAAATTCCACTAAACTCAAAACGAAGCGGGATACGAAATTTCACATGTGTAGCCTGCGTTTTGGGGGAGCTAAATAGTTTTCTGTGCTCGACTGTTAATTGTCATCTATTGATTTGGTTCCCAAGACTTGACAAATTTTGCGACGGGAAGAAGTTCGAAAAAACGTATAAGCGGCCACCTCCGGCACGTGCATTAAACGCCAGTGGTGGTGGAAATTGTTAAACGGCCCTAATAAGGTGACATACGAAGAATCGCTGGAATTATCTGAATGTCAACAGCGTATAACACAAAATAAAGAAATGAAATTGGGGGAGCCTATGCCTAGCAGTGAATTGATATGTTTTAGCTGATTGTTATTGTGAATATGGTGCCATTATCACCATATCAGGTATTTGTAGTGTAATCCCATAGTTTATTCTCATTCATAATTCACGCAGCTTTAACACAATTTCTTATTCCTCAGTTCAACAACATATCGCAGGCTACACAAGGGATTAACCAAACTATGGGGAAGTATTTCTTTTTAACTTACATATTTCAGAAGTCAGAGATGAATAAACGCAAACTGCGAAGACCAAATAGAAAGATAAGATAGTTCCATGAAACCAAAAAGAGGTATTGAGATATACGAAAGGAGATAGATTTGTATGCTCCACCAGTACCACAATCTACGAAACAGCCCTGAATGTGTAATACACTGTTCCCATGACAACATAGAGCTACGGACAGATTCCTGGAAAACCATTCTGCAATAGGCAAAGATCAGTAATTATCACTTCATACTAGAGCTTAAAAAACTGTTCAAGAAGAAGAATACCCATCAATAAGATATAATTGGAAATATAGATTTTGCTTTTCACAATAAAACCAAATCTTGAAGCGATTAGAAAGAAATCATCGCAAAAGTCTAAACATGTTTCATAAATCATCTTATGAACTGTGTATACTGTACCTTCGAGCACGTGCTTGAATGAATGCAGTATCGAAGAATGCTATATAAATAACCGGTTCTTTTATTTACGGCTGATATAGTGATACCAGAAGCAGCATTTCGTCGTTTCTACTACGCGAAGTGCTTGATTAACAAGCAGTTATAATTAACTTATGGTCACGAAAAGAAGACATTGGTAGAGAATGAAGACAGTTTTATTCAAAGACTGAAGAAATGGTCTTCACAAAATGAAGTTCTTTATGTAAGAATCTAGCTCTAGCAATTTCGCAAATTCGCAAAGACATCTAAAGAGGTAGAAGGCATCAAGTCATGGCCACCATGCATTGAAGAAACGAAGAACTTCCAATCCTAAATTTTAGCATCAGGTTACACATTTCTTCAGACATTACTATTGATGGTAGAGTGAAAACTCATTTGCCTTGCAAAGTCTATAGGAAATGCAGTAGAGTTGGCAAGACTCTCCTTAGTTAATTAATGTAGCTACAGTTTTTTTATTCTCACACAGAAGAAACGGAAAGAGCTACATCGATCAAGAAATCTGTGCAGGTAGATGTAGCGTCCCTTTACGCAATATTATTACTTCCTTTTACAATAAAGGAAGTATTGGATTCACCCCAAAAATTCGAAATTGAGTTTTCAACAGATCTTCACGTTTTAGAGTCCCCTGAACCCAAAAAACATATTTTTTTTCATTGGTCTGTCTGTGTGTGTGTCTGTGTGTGTGTCTGTCTGTCTGTGAACAGAATATCTCAAAAACGAAAAGAGGTATGGCGTTGAAACTTCATATATAAGTTTTGTGTACTATGTAGATGAAACAGCAAGCTTCTGAAGAAAAACGCATAACTGGAAGTAGGTGTTTACTCTTGTGATTTTTCAGTTTTTTTCGATTTTTTCAAAAACGGCTCTAACCATTTTTTTTAAACTTTTCATTTTTACCAAATTTTTAATGTGTATTGATGTGAAATAGGTGATTTTCCAGTTGAATACTTCTAAAGTGGGTTTCTTTTGTTTTTTTTTCTATTTTTTTATTAACTCCTATTTTAAATAAAACACCCGGTATATTATTACATTTTTGAATTCACCTTAAAATTCTAGAGAAAATCTGTCTCTTCAACTAACGCTCTATTTTGTACCGTTTTTGTAGAATTTGTAACTTTTGAAAATTTTTGACAAATGGTTAAAAATTAAAAATGAAATTTTTGACTAATTATAAAAACACTGTAAAAGGAAGTTGTGTGAGTGTATCACACCAGATTTTTATAAACCAATTCGCACGTTTGGCTTAGAATAATATTGATAAACTGAAAGAAACTCATTGTAGTGGAGAACAAGCTATTAAGTTAACGGAATCATCACGCAATCTAGCTTTGTTGTTCAAAATCGCATGCAAGATCCTCTTGACAGTCCAGCGACACTAGAAGGAAAAATAAAGCTTAGGATACTCTTGATGACGACAGCAGTGAAGGTGAAGGCTAAGATTTTGAATAACTTTTTTTATTTCTAAAGATAGTGCTTAATACTAAACCTGTTATGTGTGTACCAGCCACGGGTTGAAGTGGAACGCGACGTGAAGGGAGCGCTCACCGATATGGGTAGTAAAGCCAGCAAAAGACGAGGTAAGAGCGGCGGAGGAATTTTCTTTTTACATGATTTTATGCAAAAGACACTCTTATCACTGAGCCACCAGCGCGGCCATAGATTATGCGAAGTGGGCTATTTTTGTATTATTCTGCACAGTAGTGGCATTCAAATGGGATTGATTTGTGTGCAAGCCTGCTGCGCATAGGCTACTGCGCATATAGCGGTAACATATATACAGGTTTAATGCCAAAATATATGCCGCGCTGGTGGCTCAGTGGTAAGAGTGACAGACTCGTAACTACAAGTGATCAGTGGACCCGGGTCTAAATCCCGGGGTATGCACTAATGTATGTAGAAAAAGTTTCCTAAACAACTCATAACAGTCAACTGTGCAATATAACAATCCAAATAACATTAAATGATTTGTCGGATTAAATCTCGTCGTCGCGTCGCTAAAACTATCTAGATTTTGCCATTGCTCATCTCGGTTACTACAACCATTTGGATTCCGCAATTATTCATCTCCGAGGACTAGAAGCATCTGGACTTCACGATTCATCACCTCCTAAGCCTCCCTCCCTCCAGGTCTTAGGAAAAGCGTCACCAGTTAAAGACATTTATTTACATTGAAGATTATTGTGATCAGGTCGTCCCCAATACGGAAAGTCCGCAAGTTATCAGTAATACAGGTTGGATTCTATCCAGCCCAGTAGTCAGTAACAGCTTTTAATTCCGTGACGTCACCGTTAGGGCCATTTCCCGTGCTATATTTTCCTCTGTAGCTTGTGATTTCAAAATCCACCATTGTTATCAGTACATTCTGTGTTTAACTGAATTGTACAACGACATGCAGATCATTTCATGACTAGATTAAGCGATATAAATGAAGGCACGTATTCTGGGTTGTGGAGACAAGTCTTTTGATGTAGAGAAAGTATTTTTTTCTGTAGGCAACGACTACTAACCTCGTGGCTTACTTATTACCTACTTATTATCATTGTTCTCTACGAGTATGTTCCCCCGGAAATAAGCTAGACCCCATCTCTTACGCTCCTCAGAATAGACCCACCAAGTGTCCCATTGAGCTAGATGTGCCCTTTCCGTTTGTTAACAGGCATTAACTACTGTTGGTGACGATACCTCCGGCCAAATAGTCTTTTTTGTTTCGTAACAAAGTTGGCACCCAACGTGGGACCACTTCGTTTTTATTTCTGCATGATAGCCATTTTTCCAATAGGACAGATAAAAACTACCCTGATTTTCAGAGTATTGTTATAAAATAAACATCTTGGGACATTTTGAATCCAAAAATCATGTCAGCAAAGATGAAACTAAAAACCTACATTTTGAAAATGAATGTCTGGAAACCCAAGCAGGTAAAAACTTACCATATTACGAAGGTATAAGACTGTATGTAGAAACAGAGTTTGCGGAGTTGAACCACTCTCACTATATCGGCAATCGCGTGAGCGTTTGCTATAGTTGTTTTGAAAACTGTGTATTTGTGTTGAATATTAAATTTATTTACTTGCGTGTAAGTGAAGCAACAAGGTAATGTACTAATGCAACCGAAGTTAAGTTGATTTCCAGCAATCAAAGCGATTCTTTAATTACACATTCGTTGGACCTTATTTATAAGTAATGAGGTGCACAGTAGTACACAGATTCCTTTTATTCCGTAGGAAATTACAGGTGTCGTGCTTGCCTAGAGCGAGATGATGCCAAGCAGTATTTTCGGTAAAAGTTAAATTTTAGTTATATTAAAATCCAATTTTCTAGTCAGAGATACGTTAACGGTCTAGTCTTTAAGATAATAAACTCACATGGGTCAATAGCATCGCCATCGAAGATGGAGCCCAGAAGCACCGCGGCGGCCACTACCCATGTCGTCCCCATTCTCGTGGATCATCTGCCGGGGCCGGGTCGAAGCTACATCTTCGTTCACGACATCGTATCTGCAACAGCAAAATATACAAAATAGAGCAGCCCGAAAATAAAGACAAAGAAAGTCAATTTAGATTAGGCGCAGCGGGCGCCGCAAACGAAGCTTCAATGCGAAATAATTGATTTTGCCTCAAGAAATGTTATTTTGTATTTCCCTAATCCTATTGGAGGTGCCGGCTTACACTATTGACATGTTACCCTCCTCTGCGAGCTGCTGGTTAATATTAATGAGGCGAGGAAGCCGTATTAGGCCTGGAAGAGTAAGAAGAGGGATTATTAGTGATTAGTGGCAGACATCCGAACCGCAAACGGTAACCTTATATTGCAGCCACGGAAAAGAAGCGCTAAGCAGGGAACTGGAATTAATTGGTTTCCTGACTTCGGCGACTTTCTAGTTTCTCCTATTTTTTCACTTGCACCAAAAGTAGTTCCCCGTTATAATTAGACAATGTTGAAATGGCAACTACGAATGTGGTTTAAGGTCACAGTAAATATTTTTCCAGTTCCACTTCAAAATTACAAAGCAAACGCTGAATTTAATTATTCGAGGAGCAAACCCACATAATACAAGACTTTGGAACGTTTGTAATTAGCAGCGCTTGATTTGCTGTAGCCGTCCTTATTTATTTTCGGCAACAGATCGTGCTAATTATTCGCATAATTACATTTAATTTAAGAGAATTAAAATTAGATTAATCGGATTATTTTAATCACACGGAAAGGAGTGTTGTTTCCTAGGGAAAATCAGAATTTTGGAGGATTCTTTTCATTAGAATGTTATGCAGAAGGAATGCAACTTAGTTGAGGTTAATATAACATATTTTTCAATTAGAGAAGCATGTGGGCGATTTTTAATAAAAAATGTGATTAATTGCGTAACTAGTAGCTCGAATGAATAGTTATGGTTAAGTATAGTGATGGGCATAACCGGACAATTTTCATAACCGAATTATTTGCATTCGAATGATATTAATAACCGAATGATTATTTGAATAATCATTCGAATAAATTTTGGCTCTTGATTCGTTTCGATTTCGCCGGTTTGCCGGTTGGCTGTTCACCGTCATCTGCATCGGCAACGTAACTTGCAGATAGCAGAGGAACTCAATTAATTGTTAATTATAATAATTGTATAAATCATTTTTATTTGATTTCTAAGGAGTTTAAACCATTGAGAATAGCTATATCAATACCAATCATAAAGAAATTATAAATATGCGAATACAAAGTATCTACTGAATCTATTTTTAGTTCCTACAATTCTCTAGTAGCCACCCTTCCCTTTTCGCTTGCCCATCATACCGGTATATTTTAGAATCCATAATTTATCTACGTTCAGCCTTGCGCGGTTCTACGGACGCACACTTATAATTTTAAACATCGAAATCCACTTCTTGTCCCACGTTCATATCATATGACGACGGATGGGCATCGACTGCTCCGTTATTAAAAATTAAATATAAATCTGTTACGATATTGGAAAATCTTATTTCGCTCTGTTTATCCCTTATTAGGCATAATCAACCGCGTTTCGAAGCAAAACTTTAGGCCGTTATAAATTAATATCAACACAGCTTCGGCAAATCTCATACTCAGCAGAGCGTTATCTTTAATAGGAACGGCCCCATAAATTTAACTGGTCGACTGGGAGTCTCAAATGTGTTAATAACATCAACAAGCAGCCGCGAGCCTCACTTGGATCAATCAGTACAATCTGCCTTGCTTATGGTTATGAATAACGTATTATTTACAGAATTTCGATCACAGGATGAGGTTATTTTTCATTCGAATACTTGGAACGAAAACCGAGTTACAGATGTTATTTCAATAACCGGATAACCGGTTATTTTTCATTCGAATAAGCCCATCACTAGTTAAGTACTTCAACCTACAAGCTTGAATATCATAATTAATTTGCAAAAATCTCAAACGTGCAACGTCACTTCTGTAAAAATTGTACAAACGGCTTTCTGAATATGCTCCGCGGCTCCGCGGCTGCGGTGTTTCTTTATCTGATCTCGACGAAGTGACCGTATGTGCCAAAATTGTCATCCGAAACTTAATACGCGAGCGTTATCGCAGGGATGAGGTCAGCCTCAGGTTGTTGAGGCTTCACAGTGATGGCTTCTATTGAATCTTAAAATATCCTTATCTTTTAACTTACCACTTGCACCCACTGCAGTCTATACCTAAGCTGTCGAAAACCTGAGGAGCCGCTTCAATCTGGTGCCAGTGTAAAAGCAAGCAGCACTTATCTTACAGTTTAAATTAATGAAATACAAATTACTCGTGCTTTGTTTAAGTTCTAAAATAAAAAAAAAGTGGTGAAAAATAAGTACAAAAAAATGTTTCTTTCAGAATAAAAAAAAGTCATGGCTGGTCGCAGCCGCAGGGCTTTCGTGCTATGCTGTATTACAATTCTTATTGTTATGTTCTCTATCAATAAAGATATTCGTTTCATTTAAATTTGTTTTTATTGGTCTAATAATACCAATTACTTATACCTGCAGTACGGAATACATAGCTGCAGAACAATAAGTTCTTCGATAACCACTGGTCCTAATACAAGTGCAGCAAGAGTGTGAAAGTTTATCATCAATCGCAATCAAACCAGTATATCGAATAAACAGTATAGGCTTCTGTAAATTGAATATATCGTCATATCGATACAATCCGTACATTATCACCTCTTTCGTTCCAGGAATTCTTCCCCTTATGTCATGTGCGTGCCAGTCAATCACGGAAATGACCTATAATTGTGTTTGGATCTGTTTCCCCATACTCGTAGAAGAGAACATTCTAGTTCTAGACGACTTGCACATTTGCTCCATCCCTGAGTAGGGGTGGGGGATATCAAAATTTACGTATCGATATTCGATATTAAAATTATCGATATATCGATATTTGTCAATATATCGGCAAATATCCTAAAAATACCGAGATATCGATACATACCAGTTGATAAATATCGATATTGATATTCGAAATATCGATATTGATATTCGATATATCGATCTCCGATATTTGTTAGTATGTCGATAAGCATCCTAAAAATATCGAGATATTAATGAATATCGATTCGATGGATGTTGATATATCGATATTCGATATATTAAATATCGATAACCGATACATCCATATATCGATATATCTCCCATCCCTATCCCTGAGACAAAATGTATATTCCATACATCGGAGTGTTGATACAACAGATGCAACCCAACCGATGTATTCGATGTATGCTCTATTTAATTCTTTAAATATGTCCTCCAATGCCAATCAAGGTATGTCTATAAACGATTCTCTTTCTGATAGTCTACGATTGTCATCCAAACAGGTATATGATATTCTGTGGCTGTTTCCAGCAAGATCTTATCGTTTGAAGGTGTTTTTTTCAGTGGGGTCCCTGAATATTCATCGAAAACAATTCGCCGAAAACGAATCACCGAAAAACGATTGAAAAGATCATTTTTCGCAGTTATATTATGCTAGTATCTTCATACAAAATAGCCATGCTTTTTCTTATCTTTTTTAACGCATATTAACATTATTTTTACAGTACTAGAGATTTGGTTTTTTTTTTGTGGTCGCTATTTCCAGTGTCTTTAATTACAAAATGTGTATTAATGTAGCTATTAATGTAAAATTCAAATATTTACTTAATAAGTAAAGGTATATACGAACACATTGGTGCGAGATTGTAGCGGCTCTCAGCTTTTCGGCAGTTTATAGACTGCAGCGGGGGTAGAACGGCAATATAAGGACATTTTACCATTCAATGGGAGCCACGTCCGCGTAGGCTCAAATCTCGAGCAGGCTCAGTCTTACATAATCCCCGCGATAACACACGCGTTCAAATTTCCGATTACAATTTTTGCAGGTACGTTAACTTCATCGAGTTCAGATGAAGAAAGACCGCATCCGGGGAGCATGTTCGGAAGGCCGTGTGTACAACTTCAACACAAGAGACGTTGCACGTTGGAGTTTTCACAAAATAATTACGGTTGCCATTTTACCATACTCATAATTTACTGGTAAATTGTTGCAGATCTTGAAATAATATACGTTAATCACGCTAGCATATATGTATCTCAAACAGTAGAGATGCAATAATACATTAAAACGAAAAAGGGATATTGGATCATATTTTATTATTCTGTAAAGTTTAGTAAATTATTTCCCTATGCTAACCTTTGCCAGTAGATATGCGAAATACAGATCTAAATCTCGGTATATCGGAATCTGTCTTTGCCTGCATTTCACGTTCGGTGGTTATCTCTGCCAGCAAAGTTCTCCACAAGCTTGGCTGAAATAGTGCATTATAATTTCGAAAAATAATCTTTTCGATGAATTTTATTTAGCGGATTGTTCTTTCGGTGAACTGTTTTCGATCAATTTTCCTACATCGATCCAGTGGGTTGATAAAACTAACACTTCTTTTCTAATCTGGTTATTCATAACCTTGTAAGCAGTTTGTAAATTTGGGATAAGAGACTCATTGAAGGATAGCTTCCGAAATCAGTTCTTGGAAATTTATATGACGAGTACCTTACCCCAATATCTTGGGAATTCTGTCTTTTATTAACATATGCCCTCCTTGTTGTAACATTTCCTTGTTTTCTGCTACTTTCTTAATTCATCTTTGCCAATACTGGGTAGTTCTTCTGGATTAACAATTATAAACTTCTTACTTTGCTCCTTTTCTGTTGTGCAACGTTTGTGTTATAAAAGCTTTCATAATATTGTTCTGTTACCCTTACAAGTTTTTTTATTTCCCAATGATATTATTTCGGTGCCACCTGTATACAGCATTTTCCTTGAAATCTTAGGACCTCTGTTTTCTATTATTTTTAACTATTTCTTGTGTATGCAACCGTATATCCTTAGCCATTCTACGCACTAATTTGTTCGGTTCTACATACACAGGTGTTCCCCTTTTCCTCTCAAAACCAACCTTCTTCTTTCTGCCAAATCTCTGAAGGATTTAAACTGAGAGAATAAAGGAATAAATGCATCTGGAGAACAGTTAAGCCACTCGAGATTCGTAGACGAAGTTGTTTTAATATCAGGTAACTTCGGTAACGATCTTGCAGAAATGGTATGAGAGCTAACTGCAACATCCCATAATTTAATAAAAATTAAAATAGTGACAAATAACTTACATGATGGAAAAACAAGACAGCTTATAGAAAGAGTAGAAAATACATTTATTTACAACAAGAAATAAGTCTAGAACGAGATAATCAAGAGGTGAGTGTAAAAAGAAGGATGTGCTTGTGATAGTCAGGTTTCGAAAATATTAGCCAGACGAGTAAGTCAGAGCGGAACTTTTGCGCTTATGATCGATGGGAGGGGCAAAGTTTTAGTTCCATTTGCGGTCGCGGCTTACAAATACGCGACGTCGACAGTTCTGTCTCTCAGTCCCGTATAAGACCTAGAGAAGACCTACTGGTTGGCTGATATGGGCGAAAATTGAGCGCATTATTTCGTTGTTATAGCTATTTTCATTGTTTCTGGGATTGCGACTATAGATTCCTGTTGGGAGAAAAAAGTAGCGAATGACAAAACAGTTAAATACGAATAGAGTGAAGTTAATTAATGCTATCGCGAATCAACGAATCAACTTTACACAAGACTTCAACACTTCCCCAAATTCAACTGCAAGAACAGTTTTTAATGGCTTGCGGTAGGTGGAGGAAAAGTACGTTACACACTCAAAATTTGACTGCAGCCTAGTACGTGCATGAAATGGTACTCATTTCTTACGACTATGAAAGGTTTTAGCAAGAGCCGAAGGCGAGTACTGCAATTCTTGTGAGTGAAAAATAGACATTCCATGCGACTTTCTTGATATTCAAATTGTATCTATATGATGGTAGTTCCAATGATTTACTTTAACTGTCACTTCCCATAGTATTAATTTACGAAAGTTTGCAACACGTTGTTACTGAAAAAAACTAATATTACTTGTTGTCGCGTTCCTGCAAAGGAAAAGTCACCAACGTCCGCTTTTTCTTTTATTAATATTTACAATTTAATCTCGAATGCCAGGCCCGCAATACAAGCACAAAGGTTGGCAGCCAACATTTCCAATTTTCTTTGGGTAAACAACTCCTTTGCCAGAAACAAACAGCAAAATTAACTTCATATTTTCATATCCGGAAATCCCTTTATTTCTTTGTATTCGCCAGAAACACCTGCGAGTGATTTTTTGCTGGCCGGGGATTCTTAACTCCGCAGTAACTCCTCGCAGACCGCTGGCACCGCCCTTGGTGCCGAGTGGTGGTCAGCCGTAATTTAAACATTTGAATAATAACACAAGCCTGATTGCCTCCATTAACTAGGCGGAAGTGGAAGGGGCGACAGATTCAAATTCTAGAAATTCCGGCTCATCCGGTGAGATGGTCATTCCGAGCGTGCTGTGAATTTCTAAAATTGGGGGAAACTGAAGGGATTGTTGGGATGTTTTTGTTGGAGAATACAAGTTCACGACAATGACATTCGTATGTAACTGAAAGTTCTTATACACGTGGCAAGTTACAAATTTTGAAATGAACCAAATGTTGGTTTGTACTTCTGTATAGCGATTGCTCAGTCAGCAATTATTAACACTATGCAACACTGCAATGAGAATGGAAGATAAAATAAATATACAGGTTGTTCCTTAATAATATGCGAATATTTAAGGGTGTGAATCTACATGAAAAATTAATGATGGTTTGCTTTATAAACTATGGTCCAAAAATGTTCCGTTACGAAAATACGGGTAAAAAAATTGAAATTAATTAATATTTTCAAAACCGCTTGAGATATTTCAGTGATATTTAGTACGTAGCGACAGTTAATAAAGGTGCATATTTTCCAATACAAAAATAATTTTTAGCTTTAACAGTGGCGTGCGTACGGGCAGTGACTTCGATATTTTTTGAAGAAAAAAAACGGTACGCCAATTGTTTTTTCTAAAATAAAAAATATTTTTGAATTCACCGTTTAATTTGAAACATAAGAGCTCTCTTGAGTTGTTTTCCTGCGATGCGCCTGTTTTTCAAGCAATCAGAACACGATTTGCAAATATTTTCTATACATCTGAGTTTAATGATGGCCACCACACATACGAAGAAGGCAATGCCTTCATTTTTACTATCTCAAAATGGGGCAAACGACGTTAGTTTAAAATCGAATTTTTTGGTGCGCGTGCCAAGAAAAAAGTTACTCAAGCAGAAAATCATTTTTAATACTTTGTTCAAAATTGTACTAAAATTGAATTGTAACATAACAGGTCTCAATATGTCTGAAAATTATGAAATTCTTACAAACAATTCCCTTCTAACGAAAGTTTAGTTAACTTACAATAATATACTACGCAATGATTGCTCAAATGCTGTAAAATTCTATTGAAATTAGAAAAATAAGATTATAATAAAATAGTTGAAATAAACTGAAAAATGGTTAAATTGTCATTTTGGCGATCGACTCTCCCCAAAACCTACTGATTTATTTTAATTTTGAGTGGTGCAATTTATAAAAAGTGTGAAACATTATCCATTTCAACCTACATTATTGTAAAATTAGTCTTAAATTATTTTAGAAATAACTCTAAAACTGTTTTTACATAGTTTTCGTTATAATAAAATTATTTTGTAAAACGAATTGTGACTTCAAGACATACTATTATCGTTGTATTAACCGGGATTTTTGTAAATTGCCTAAGCTATTTTTAGAAATAAAGACAGTCGACTGTTGTAAATACATTTATTTTTATATTATCAAATATTTTACTCAATAATCACAATATATTTGTTTATTACAAAGTATTTGTGTTTTTATTTTCACTCCGTTTTGGTTTTTCAGAAATTAGTAATAAATGTGAACTGCTATGCAATTACACCGAGATTTTTAAAACTGCTTACATAATGTTAGCGAAAAGAAACGAAATTTCATTAAAGTATATTGCTGTACTACGAAATGGTTTTATAAGTTGCTATGCAATTATACCGATATTTTTAAACTAAATACACTTGGAAAAAAATTGGAAACGTTAAAAATTTGGTAGCTCTAGTCTGATTTTCTATTAAATGATATGTTATAACGAGTCCTTTTTTGTTTTGAATTTGTTAAGCAGATAACGAGTTAGCGAGTTGTAAATTAGCTACTACTTAAACTTGAACTTAGAAATTATGAATGTCAAGTTGTAATTAAAATGATTTTAATAAAATCCATTATTTTAATAAGATTTCCGTGGCGAACAGCTTATTTGTAAAAATATTTGTGGTCATACATATCTGCCAAATAAGATTCTAAGGTATAGATTTTGTAACCTAGTAAATAAGACCACAGTTTAATTACATTTCAACAGTAATAACAATATATGTGCCTAATATAAAATATTTGTTTTTTAATTTATTCCAAAATTAAATAGCGTTAAATAAGTTTATTCTTATATAACATTTTGTGTATACTACATATAACCTTAAAATTAAAATTTGTGTTCTAATACGATTTGTGATTTGATCACCTACTACTAACGATGTATTAAATTTCATTACAAACTATATGATCGCTGTATAAGCTCGGGAAATCTAACATAGATAGGTACATTATTTTAAAACATTGTCAAAATTATCCTGGAAGTAAATTCATAACTTCTTAAAAACAAGTTAAAACACAGTAAATGTCTGTAGAAATGATTGTGAAGTGCAATTAAACCAAGATTTTTCAAACTAAATACAATTATTATTTCTGTTTTACGTTGGGTATTTTGAAATGTCTACTAAAAATTTAAATATTAATAAGTATATTGCGATCAAAAATAAGAAAAACTAAAAAAACGAATGTTATAAGAAATACACACAAGATCAGAAAAATGCTACAAAATCTCTTTTCTCCCCAAATAAAATCTATAACAAACTTTACCCATAAACTAATACTTGTTTTTGTCAATACATTTTGCATAAATGTCTTCGAATTTTGTCAATATCCACTCTAATTCAATTTGAAACGTGTATCAGGGCAATTGATAAAGTTGATAATATGGTTACCAATCCGTTTGTTAACTCTTGAACTTGTCATTTGTTGTATATTTTAACTCTAGAATTCGAATTTAACCATTTTAAACAATCAATTCCAACTTTTTTACATATCTAATTACTGTTTCGAAAAAGAAATACAAGATTTAAATTTAGATTTAGATTACATTATAAAAATTAAATTGAATAGAATTATAATTATTATGCTACTACTAAAAGTTCAACGACTGATAATAGAGACAACATAACAGAGTTTCAAACCAACCTGATAGGCTAGCTTAGTTGTTTAAATACGCAGACTGCTAATACAGAGATACCTGGTTCAAACCCAGGGCACACATTTTTTTAAAATATCTCAGTAGCTAAGTGGTGGATCGTGGGGACTAGCGATACGAAGGCAGACGGTTCGATCCCGGGAAGGTACAAAGACCTTTTTTAAATTAAATAAATTTCGCCACGGATTCGAGAGAGAGAGAGATGTCAACTAGAGAAAGCGAGATGTCATGCGCGCGCAACGAAGACAGAGCACCACGATTCGCGGTCTAATTTGATCAATCAATTTAAATGACGCCCGCAGGGGTTTGATTACCAATTTAATTAGGTCAATTAAAAACAAAATGGCGCCCAAAGTGTCCCTTTGTCCTCAGGGGTTGATTACCAATTTACTTAAATCAATTATAACAAAAAATTGTGCCCTCAGGGTTTGATTATCAATTTAATCCGCGAATCAATAAAAGGTGGTGGGGGAAAACTGACCCCGTTCTACTGCACTGTATTGTACATAAATAATTCACGGTGAGTTGAGATGGTCGTTAATTTCTAGAATTCTTCGACTAAGAACAATTATTAATAAGCGTCCGATAGGTCTAATTTAGCAAATTGCTGTCCTCCGCTCAATTTTGAAAATAAATAATCTGTTCTGGGTAACGGATACTTGTCTATTTTCAAAAATAGATTTAAACTGACTTTATAATCTCCAAAGATTCTTACTGTTTTAACATTTTTCAAAATCGCGACTATGGGTGTTCCCCATTCAGAATATTCTACTGGTGTTAAGAGATTATCTGTAATCAACCTATCTAATTCCTGTTGAACTTTATTTTTAAGTCCGAAAGGCAACTGCCAAGGTTTATAAAACGTGGTGTGATGCCTTCCCTAACTTTTAAATGTAATTTAAATTTATTTATCTTCATCGGTGTTGTTATAGACTCTTAACCAAATTAATTTTAGTATCGTTAAGAGCTTCATTACCGCACTCAGTGCAGTAATGGGTAGATATTACCGCACTCTTTTTATATAAAAAAATACATTGAACTAAAGTTTGTTGATGAAGATAAAATATTGAACAATACACGTTTGCTTACGGTACATAACGAAACTCGTTTGATTGCCGCAAAACTCGGCTCACCACCTCATTTTGGCAATCAAACTCGTTTCGTTAAGATGCTGATAATCAAACTTGTATCGTTAATATCTATAAACGCACTAATTTTGTTGAAAACACCTCGGGAAATGTCTGCATCATATCATTATCAACATCACGCATATAATTTAATTGAGGGAAACATAATCGAAATGTGTTAACGAATTCCCTGCTAAGGTTTCCAGTCCCAGGATCTGGTCTTGGGACATTCCCGGGATTCTCCCGAAAAAACCGAGTCCCGGGACCAGAGCCAGCACAGGCGAAGTCCCGGGACCATGTCAACATTCGTGCGTATACTCGATATCAGAGAATTAGGACGGGTATCCAGATCCACCGGCGTCCGGTGTAAAACTCATGCCTTTTGCACATTCTACATTATTTGCGTTTTGCGTAGGCAGGAGAGGTATTGTTTTCGGTCGGTTAGAATTAAACACGTATGTTGTTTCAGGCATACTTACAAGTCTTCGTTTATTTATTTTCTTTTGGTTGGATTTAGATATATTCTACGCGTAGTCGTGTGCATACGTACCTAGTAACGGTAAGGTAACTAAATTTGTAGACTTCAAATTATGTGCGAAGAAGTTGAATAATTTATATTTATCTACTTTGCGTTCGTACTGATGATATTACGATACTCGTTTGCGTATCGTAATAGACAAAAAGCGATACTATAATAAAAATACTAAAAACAGAGTAATTAATTTTTTTAACGTTGGCAACCATAGGTACTTCGCTCGGTGTACATATCGAACTGTCAATAGCCGCCTTTATTGCACCGCACAAATGTTGTCAACTGCCGCGACGTTCCCTAGAATTTAAAATGTTATTTTTTTTATTAAAAAAAGTGGCAAAGTAGATAAAATATTGTATGATACCTCGTTTATAAGAAGCATTTTGTAGCACTTACCCCTTTAGGGCACTCCTCACTTCGCTCGTCGTACCCTAAACCCGTGCGTGCTACAAAATGCTTCTTATAAAACTCGTATCATAATATACTATTATTCGCCATCACATTGTAATGTGTCAATTTCATGACATGTCAACAGCTGTGAACTATATGATTACTGAAACTAGCCAAGAAATTATTACATACCCCGAAAAATATTACATACCTGAAGAGTGGGGCGTTTCCATGGTAACAAAACATTGAGTGGGTTGTTTTCATGGTAACAAAAATATTTGCTACATCAAGATATCTATTATTCAAAATTCAATTGTAGTTATTTTTATTCATTCCTGTCTCGAGATAAAGTTAACCTCAACGCTGCGCGTCTCGTGTAACTACTTAATCTCTCGACAGGAATGAAACACTTCCCATCTCGGTATGTAATATATAGGCCAGTCATTTAAAACATCGTAGGTCACAAAAAATTGCAGAGTTCTAATTTTTTGCGATGTTGTTAGGATAGATACCAATAGTGTAAAACCAAGTTTGCAGCTTCGAAAGACCTGAGCTAACTGTGTGGTGCTCGAAAAACTTTTGTTTCGAACTTTTTTTAGTTTTTGGCTTATTACTTCTAAAAGGTGCGTCCTACGGAAAAAGTCGCTCTATACACTTTTAAACTAGATACATTTTTCTACAATTTGAGTGTAACAGCAGCTTCGTAGATCCAATACCTCCCGAGATAGAGCGCTTCAAAAATTGGCTAATTTTCCCAAAAAGTTTGAAATTGTAGTTTTAACCGTCTTCCGAGCAGAATATCCGTTAAAATACTCATGCTACGGGGAAAGTCATGGGAAATGAAGTTATAGAGCAGTTACTTAGCTTTAATTTAAGTATAAGCGGGACCCTATAGAACCAATAGTTCCTTTGTTATCAGGAAAAGACGAAAAATTAAGGAAATCGGATTTTTCAAGAAATGGAACTTCTGTTATTAGTTATTAATATTGCACAGTTACCTATACAATGTTATAAAAATAACAATTCATTTATAAATTTGATTGATTGTTATATACAGTGTCCGCCAAAAAGTCGGCATAATATCGGAAAAATTTTTATTTTTGATTTTCAAAAAAACTTTTTCGTCAATAATTTGTGCTTGTTAACACCTTATCAGCCCCTATCATATATACCGAGTAATTTTTACTTATTTAGAAAATGGAGTTTTTCGAAATTGTCAAAATCCGAAAAGTGCTATGTTGCGGAAATTAAGTAATTATTCAATGAGATTTTTTTTAGATTGTGTTATTTTTACCTAGCTGAACGATATCAAGACCAGAAAACCCCTAATTTTTTTCAATTTTTTAAATATTTTTCAAAATTTCACATACCAAGACTTAATATGTTGGAGATGTTCCAAGATGGTGGAAAGTGAAAGTTCAGGTGAGGGCAGCTCTCTAAATACCTGTGGAATATGTGGAAAAAATACGTCGAAAAAACGTGTGCAGTGCGTGACGTGCGGTGTATATTATCACGATAGCTGTGCGAAAAAAAATCTGAGAAACACAAGTGTTCTAGACGATAATAAATTTATTTGCTGCACAAATAATAATCATAACGCTAAGGAAACATCACCTTGTGACGACGATTCTGAACATACGGAATCAAATTTTAATAATTTAAATTGCAGTATTGACACTATTATTCATGTAAATAATGAAGAAATAAGCAAAGTGAAAATTAAGTACCTAAACGAAATAATAACACAAAAAAACACCATCATAAGTAATCTAAACGAATACATATTATCCCTAAAACAGCAAATCATTCTTACAAATACGTTGTTAAAAAATGCTAACACATCAGCTGAGCTAGTTCCTACAGGAAGGGACGTAATTACAGTACCACTAAATGAGACAAAAGTTATTGAACCAGTAATCTCTGACAAGTCAGAGGAACTCCCTAAAACCAAAACACGTTGTGGTGGTAAACAGATGCAACAGTCTCCCACTGTTAACAACAAAAAATCAGAACAAACGAATAAACAGCCTCTGGTACAGGGACAAAATCTTAATAAAAACTCTAAACCTAAAGAAATAACCGCTGAAAACTTACAAACAGCAATAAATCTTGCCAAGACTTCCTATACTGAAGGGGAAGAAGATAAACAAACATGGGCCGATGTAATCAAGAAAAGAAGCAGCAGAAAAAGGAACGAATCCAGAATTTGGGGCACAAATTCAATTAATGATATAAAGGGTGTGCCAAAGATGTCTACTTTTTATGTAACTAGGCTTGATCCAACGATGACGAAGGAACGTCTAGAAGACTACTTAATAAAAAATAACTTCAAACAAATGTTATGCCACAAAGCTGAGTCTAAACATCCAACAATCTACTCGTCCTTTAAAATCACCTTGCCTAATGATCAATCACACAGAATCAAAAGTTCGGATTTATGGCCTACAGGAGTGAGTGTAAATACGTTTTTTTACAATCTGAAGAAACCCAGCGAAAGCAGATAACAAGCTTAAGTAAACAAAGAACTAAAACGACTCATATGGGTTCTACTGAACTAGATATTAATTGCACCAGTCCGAAGGTAAGTGCAAATAATTTAGTTCTATTTTCTATAAACCTGCAAAGTTTGAAAAATAAAGTCGATGAACTTAATATGTTCTTAAGCATAAATTCAGATATCAACATATTGTGCGTTGCGGAACATTGGTTATCGCCACAAACATTACCTGCATGTCAGCTGGGAAATTTTGTCACGGCTAGCATATTTTGCAGAGAAAATTATCAACATGGAGGATCCGCAATATTTATTAAGCAAAATATAAAATTTAAAGAACTAGAATATATTTCTAAAATGAGTAGCGAAAAACATATTGAAGTTGCGGCCATTGAATTAATCGACATAAAAGTAATTGTTATAAACATTTATCGCTCACCAGATGGTGATCTCAATATTTTCTTTAACCAACTGATGTCCATTTTAGATATTTTATTAGTGAACAACAAGAAACTTATTATTAGTGGCGATGTAAATATTGATATGGGCGCGCAAAGCGCAAATGCCAATACACTAAAAGACATTCTAAATACATATAATTTAACAATCACAAATAATATTCCAACACATGTAAACAAGTATAGCGCAACTGTTATAGATAATATCTTCACTGATATTGATGAGGAATGCTATCTTATAACAGTAATAGATCCGTTGCTATCGGACCACAAAGGCATAAAATTCAAACTACATCGTAGCTACATAGATTCCGACTATATAAACATAAAATTCCGACCGCTTACGCAATCCGGTTTAGAGAGTTTTAAAAACAAATTAAAAAATACAGACTGGAATACTATCTGTAACAAAGAAACAGCAAAGGAATCATATAAGGCATTCCATAATTTATTTTTAGATGCCTTTTACACCTGCTTCCCAGAGAAAAAATCAAATAAAAAATGCTTAAGAACGATAAATTGGTTTAACGAAAATATTCAGAAAATGAGGAACACACTTCATGCTCTTTCGATAATCAAGGAATGCACTCAAACACAAGAATCCAGGATAGCTGTAACGGAGTTCAGGAAGCAGTATCGAAAACAGATTGAAAGCACCAGAAAACAATATAATAGTAATTATATTCAGGATGCAGCCAACAAGAGCAAGGCGGTCTGGGATATAATCAATGGAGAATTTAAAAATAAACGCAGTACCAAAACCGATATATCGGCCAACGAGTTCAACAAACATTTCATCACGGTTGGCTCAGAAAATATTAATAAGGGTAGTATAAATTTTGCGGATTCAGGTGCACTACTAAGGAATGCGCTGCAATCCCCTCGAGAATCATTATATCTCGGACCTACTTCAGCAGAAGAAATACTGCAACTCATTGGAACCTTAAAAAATACCAACACAAAAGATATCTATGGGATAAACACAAAACTAGTGGTTAATGTAGCTGAAGAAATCGCTAGTCCTTTGTCAGAAGTTTTAAATCAGTGTATTACGGAAGCAGTATTCCCGGATGTTCTAAAACTATCCAGAGTAACACCTATTCATAAAAAAGGCGATACAAATAACGTCAACAATTTTCGGCCAATATCGATTGTTCCAATTATGTCAAAAATTTTTGAAAAAATTATACAGAAACGCTTGATGGATTTCATAAATAAACATAACATAATAAATCAGAGTCAGTTTGGTTATCAAACTGGAAAATCAACAACTACTGCAGTACTGGAAATTGTACAAATGGTAGTGGACGCCTTCAATAATAAACAATTGGCTGGAGCGACCCTGTTGGATTTAAGCAAGGCCTTTGATAGAGTGGACCATCATAATCTTTTAGTAAAATTGGAATATTATGGCATTAGAGGTACAGCACAATTACTCATCAGAGACTACTTGTCCAATAGGAAACAACAAGTATTAATAAATGACGAAATATCTACAATTTCATCAGTAGTAAAGGGTGTTCCACAAGGTTCAATCCTGGGGCCTTTACTATTTGTACTTTACATAAATGACTTACCTGTAAATTGTAAAGCTGATAGAATAGTGTTATTTGCAGATGATACGACGCTAATTAATACATCACAGTGTATGAACGACCTTAAACTATCTCGAGAACAGTCAATTAATGATGCAAAGCTGTGGTTCATAGCCAACAACATGATAATGAACCCAGATAAAACGCAAGAAGTCACTTTCACTATGAATAACCGAATGACATCCAAAAATACTGTTACCTGTTTAGGTTTTGTCATCGACGAAAGACTGAATTGGCAAAATCACATCGAACACGTTGCCAATAAACTGACTATTTGCACTTTTCAGATAAGAAGACTGCTGAAAGTAGCATCTACAGATACAGTTAAAACGTTCTACTTTTCAAACTTCCAAAGTACTTTAAATTATGGTGTACTACTGTGGGGCGAAAGTGCGAGCTGCAAAAGAGTGTTCGTAATTCAAAAAAGAGTTATTAGACTTCTAGCTGGTGCACATTACATGGATCATTGTAAACCACTTTTTAAGCAACTCAAAATATTAACGGTGACTTGTCTGTTCATCTATGAATGTTTAAAGTATGTTAAAGAAAATTTAACTAAATTTAGTTCTGCGTCTCATGATTACGGCACACGCCAAGCGGATAAAATAGTGCTACCGTTCAATCGTAGTACCCGAACACAAAAACAACCAGCTTTTTTCGCAGCTTTTAAGATGTTCAATGGGTTGTCCGCAAACACTAGAAATTTACCTGCGAAGCGCTTTAAAACAGTTATAAAGAACTACCTCCTAGAACAAGCTTTCTATAATGTGTCCGAGTTTTTTGAAAATTGTAATCTGTAAATGTACTAAAAATGTGATAACCTCTAAATGTTTCATAGACTGTGATTATTTACCTAAACTAGTGATTTTTGTAGATATAATAATTGTACATGTAATTGTTTTGCTTTTGTAATTCTGTGTAAGACTCACTCAAACAAATTTGTATCGAGGAAGAACTAAATAAATAAATAAATAAATATTAAAATTCAAATTTTTTATGTGAAGACTGAAAATTTATAATAATAAAATAGTAATTTACGATACAAGTGCGTAAAGCTACTCTTTGTGGGGCAAAGTTAAAACGCGGGTGAGAGAGCGTTTAAGCCCCGCGAGTGACTAAAGATGCTTTACGCATGACTATCGTACAATATTTTATCTACGATAGAATCTAGAAAACACGGTAAATATAAAAAAAAAATAAATGTAAATTAAGATTGTCAGCAACCGGTCGTAATTTTGCGTGTTTTAAAAATTTTAAAACACGTTGCTACTGACAACGTGCCTAATGAAATCTTTTAAAGGGTCCCGAGTGGTGTAGCTTTAACAAGCGTCCACCTTCGATCAGCAGAGTTAAGCAACGCTGTCTCTGGTCAGAACTTGGATGGGAGTTCCACGGCTGCATCTCTCGGCGCCCCGTGGTACGGCTATCACGGAAAAAAGTTGGTCCCGGCGGTCATACAACATCATGAAAGTCGTTAGTGGGGTTGGAAGTCCTCATAACTGCACAGCGACGCCTATAATTGGCCTAACGGCTGTTGGCTGAGTGCGAATTAAATTAAAATTAAAAATTAAAATTAAAATTAAAATTAAAATTAAGTTACTACTGACTACGTAAACTAATGAAAGCATGTTACTAAACAGTAGTTTTACAAACTTAAAACTGTCAACTAAAAGTCAATTTTACACACTGTCATAGATAAATAATATAAAATGTTAATTAGTTTTTTTTATTTTTTATTGTTTACCGAATAGTAGTATGTTTGCATAATTTTTACGTTTTTTTATGCAAGGCGCTTTTTAGGAGAAATATTTTTCAATTCTAATTAATCTCTATTTAAAGAGTTTCAAGAAATTATAATCTAGCCCTGTTAATGAATTACTGTTACAAAAATCGTATAAATGGGAGAATAGATTTTTTAGAAGATGTAAATTGGACAAAGAAAAATCTGCTCATTTAGACAACTGTAAAAGAACATTTACAGGATTTTTGTAACAGTAATTGATTAACAGGGCTAGATTAGAGTTTCTAGAAGTCATTCAAGAAGATATTAATTAGAATTTGAAAAATATTTCCCCTAAAAAGCGCCTTGCATAAAGAACGGAAAAATTATGCAAACATACTACTTTTCGGTAAATAATAAAAAATCTAAAGGAATAATTAACATTTTGTATATTATTTTTCCCAATTGTAAATCTTTAAAGTGTTCACATAAAAAAATTATAACTTTAATATAAAGTCTTACTATGTGAAATTTTGAAAAATATTTAAAAAATTGAAAAATTAATGTTTAGCTAAAGTTGAAAAAATTAGGGGTTTTCTGGCCTTGAGATTGTTCAGTTAGCGAAAAATAACACACTAAAAAATTTTTTTGACTATTCAACTCACTCCCTTCAAGTTAGCTATTCACCAATCATAATTTAGTATTTATGTCATTTGCCACCAATCAGCGTAAAATTGTGCAACAATTCCGCTAGCGGAGTTTTCATGACTATTCAACTCACCCCCTTCAAGTTAACTATTCACCAATCATAATTTAGTATTTATGTCATTTGCCACCAATCAGCGTAAAATTGTGCAACAATTCCGCTAGCGGAGTTTTAATGACAATTTTTTTCTCTTCCTGTGACATTTATTTAACTTCCTGTAAAATTAATCAAATATGATATTAGAAATGTCAAATTTGACAAACAATTTATTTTACGTCAACAGATTTTTATTTTCAAAGAGGACGTGATAAAATTGATTAATTACTAAGAAATGTCAATTTTGTTTGTTGAATAGTCCTTCAAATGCCGCTTGCAGCCAACGAATTGCATGAATTTTTGTCAAAGTGTTTATTCGTGTTTATTGCTTCAAAATTGGTCTCGTGCTGTCGCACTCGACCAATTTATATTGAAGCAATAAACACTCATACACTTTGACAAACATTTTCGGCAATTCGTCGACCGCTCGCGGTATTGTATATGACAATTTTTTTCTCTTCCTGTGACATTTATTTAACTTCCTGTAAAATTAATCAAATATGATATTAGAAATGTCAAATTTGGCAAACAATTAATTTTTTGTAATACCTACTTGTTAAATATTTCTTTAAGGACTGTTTACTACTGCGTAAGCAACCTCTTTACGGCCCGGCCGTAAAAAGTGTCCGTAAAGACCACGGCCTTCTAAATTGTGTGCCAAACGTCAAAGTGACGTTGGTCACACAAATCCTGCAGCAAGCAAGCAAGCCTTCAACTCCACATAGAACAAGGCGCAAAAGACTGCTATAACTCCTGAACATACGCTAAAATAACTTGCTCATTCAGAATCTTAACGTCTTTAGGAATATCTTCATCATTTTCTACAGATGTCATAAGTTACGAGCTGGTTACAACTTAAAACTGCTTACAACCATACACGAAATTGGAAATAACTGACATTTATAAACAACAGTTGCAACGTTCTACGCACTCTCAATCATTCTAAAATGTCATTACAAAAACCTAGCGTTTTGATGAAAATAAATTAGAAAAATATAGATATGACCGAATTGTATGTAGGTACTACAAAAACTATTGTACAATACACGTCCGTTAGGGCCTTTACTGCCTCGCCAGTATTATTCGACTCGCTCTTCGAGCTCGTCTCACAAATTCTCTGGCTCGGCAGTAAAGGCTATCCTAACGGACTTCTACTGTAATAGTATATTGTATGTTAAGAGCTGAAAGTGCATTCTTGCCGCTTGCGCATGAATATTGCTGGTTGAGACGAAGTCGAAACCAGCAATCATGCAAAAGCGGCCAAGCGCACTTTTAGCTCGAAATATACATACTATTTTTTCGACGACACATATTATTAAAGGAAAATATCAAATTTCGTTTTATCGCAAAAATTAATTGACAATCAAGTTAACATTACTCGCGCAGTCTATATGACATGTGACGAGATTATTTCCACAAATGACGGGCGTTGTCAAGGAAACATTCGGACCGTGGCTACCTATTTTGTTCACGCGGAAACCCAAAACGCTCGGCGAGCGGCAAAAAGATGAAAACGCACGCTCAGCGGCAAATGTCAACTTTCTGTTGTCAAATGACAGTGAGAAAAATCTACTTTCGATGTCAGTCGTCGAAAAAATACTATTACGTCAACAGATTTTTATTTTCAAAGAGGACGTGATAATAGTATATTATTATACGAGCATATAATGGATGCTATTATTACACGAAGATGGCTTTTAGCGAGTTCTTTAAGCCATCTGAGTGTACTAATAATAGCTATTATATGTGAGTGAAATACGCTATTTTATTTACAACTACTTTATTTACATTCATTCCAGAAAATTTTTGTATGCGATATCATAAGTTTTCTTCGACTTTTCTGGGAGTAAATTTTGTGTAGCTTGTTTGCCGGCTTGGCGTACTTCAGGAGGAATACAGCACTATTGTCGCTACCGTTTTCCATTTTAGGTTTGGGACGAAAGAAGTGTAAATTATTATTTTCAAACTGACAGACTGATAACTGTCAACTCGAAAAAGCAGTTTATGGCCTGTTTGATTATATGCACATAAATCCGTATTAGCGATGTAATTATGGTGGTATCCATGCATTTATGGCGGTATCGATGTAATTATGAAATATAAACAACAGACATTGTGATTTTAGTTAATAATATATATCATAATTGACAAATAATCCCAAAATAACAACGGTATTGTTTAATAGTTGTAAATAAAATTGATTAATTACTAAGAAATGTCAATTTTGTTCGTTGAATAGTCCTTCAAATGCCGCTTGCAGCCGACGAATTGCATGAATTTTTGTCAAAGTGTTTATTCATGTTTATTGCTTCAAAATTGGTCTCGTGCTGTCGCACTCTACCAATTTATATCGAAGCAATAAACACTCATACACTTTGACAAAAATTTTCGACAAGTCGTCGACCGCTCGCGGTATTGTATATGACAATTTCAAAAAATTCCAATTGCTAAATAAGTAATAATCACTCGGTATATATGATAGAGGCTAAATAGGTTTTTAGACATGCACAAATTATTGACGTAACTAGTTTTTTTGAAAAATCAAAAATAAAATTTGTTACCATATTATGCCGCCTTTTTGGCGGACAATGTGTATAACAATAAATCAATTTTATGAATGTAATGTCATTTTTATAACATTCTATAGGTAACTGCAAAATTAATAACCGAAGTTCCATTTCTTGAAAAATCCGATTTCCTTAATTTTTTGGTTTTTCCTGTAGGGTTCCGCTTATACTCAAATTAAAGCTAAGTAACTGCGCTACAACTTCATGTCCTATAAACTTTCGTCGTAGGATGAGCATTTTAACAGATATTCCTGCCCGGAAGACGGCTAAAACTACAAATTCGAACTTTTTGGGAAAAATAGCAATCTTCGAAGCGCTCTATCTCGGGACGTATTGGACCTACAAAGCTGCTGTTCGACTCAAATTATAGAAAATGTTATCTACTTCAAAAGTGTACAGGACGAATTTTCCGTAGGGTGCACCTTTTAGAAGTAATAAACCAAAAACTGAAAAAAGTCCGAAAAAAAGGTTTTTCGAGCACCACGCAGTTAGCACAGGTCTTTCGAAGCTGCAAACTTGGTTTTACACTATTGGTATGTATCCTAACAAGATCCAAAAAAATCAGATCTGTGGCAATTTTTTTGCGACCTAACTCGATTTTTGTGTCTACGGTGACTGGCCTAATACTATTAAAGCGGAGCCTGAATCCAACCCCATTTCAATATTTAATCCTTCTACATTAATACTAATTAAAATTGGTGAGTGATGTTTATAAGCCTTGCTTAAAATAAACAATGGAAATTCATTATCTTCCGAATTTTAATGCAAATAATTTACACGGTTAGGACGCTTATTTTACAAACTTTGTTTAAGTGACCTTTAATCCTACTCACGACAACGACACACACTAGCTTCATGGCTTTTTCCTCCACACCTTCTTTCGTTTTGCACTGGTTTAGGTAAGGTGTTCTACAAGGACCTAGAGCTGTGTGTGTGTGTGTGTATTGGTAGTCCCTTTAGTGACGTCCCATGAGCGACCCTTCCTGCTGTTGATGGTTGTGGTGACTTTTCCCATTTTTGCTTTGGTGTAGCCCCAAGTCGATGTACCTCCAGTGGTTCTGTTTTAATCGTAAGTGGAACTTCTGGTTTGTAGGTACCATCCGTGTTGGGTAGTATTTAGATACAAGTATCTAGATCCTGGATCTAGATTCCGTGCAATGGTCTAGTATCTGTATCTAGATACATTTGAGGCTAAAAATGTAATATCTGTATCTAGATACTTTTTCGGCGTATCTTGTACATATAATAAGAAAAGATCCAAAGATGCTATTAAAATATTATATTTATTTTATAATCTTTAGTCCTTATACCGTTAGGTGTCGGACTGGTATGGAATACCTATATTGTAACAAATGTATTGATACTTAAGTGATGAAACTAGATGGCTTTTCCTTTCTTGCGTATTTGGCTTGGGTTGTTTCTGTTATATTGTCGATTCTTCCTTTGTTTCTGCCGGTCAAAGTCCATGATTCGCTCCCGTATACTAGCATCGGTCTTACTACCTTTTTGTACACTTCTGTTTTTATTTTGTATTTTTTTGAATTTCTCGTTTTCCCTATAAAGGTGTTCCTTAATGTGTTGTAGATTTTCCCAGCTCTTCCTATTTTCTCATTTATTTCCGTATTGATCCTTCCGTCTTCTTCTATGTATGTTCCCAAGTATTTTTAGCTTTTAACTTGTTCCATCAGTTTTCCCCTCTACTACTATCTTATGCTTCTTTTCTTCTTTTTATATTATCATGGTTTTTTGTTTTATCGATGTTTATTTCCGTATCAATTTTTCTAGTTCTTTGTAGTTTGTTAAATTCTGTTGTATTTTTTCTTCCGTCTCCGCTATCAGTATCATATCATATGCGATCATGAGCATGAGTAAAATATTATATTTTGCTTTTAAATCTGAAATTTCGTCTTGAACGAAATATCGACATTGAAAGTGCTAGGAAGAGCTATAAAGTAATTAACAAAGCTTACAGATATTTATGTACCTACAATTTTATATACCTAGCGTAACAACGTGATACCTGATTGATCAATGACTTAATCCGACTTGTGCTTTACAGGTGACAGCAACAATTTTAAGTACTTAACCATGATGTTCCTTTCTCTAAATTTTGTTTCAACGAATTTTTTGAAACATTCAAAAGTACGTACGTGTTTCTTTTGCTTTTATAAAAAGTGTTAAATAGTTTATTTTATCCTATTATGTTACTATGATAATAACTCCGTAGCAATGATTTGCGTTAAGATGCATTTAACAGCACTAGCGTTGTTAAGAAAAATAACATACCGATACTTTTTTAGCATTTAATCACATGTTGGCAGTACTGAAGTGAATTGTTGATGGCACAGTCAGTTTATGTCAGATTCGATGTTGGTAGGTTAGGTTTTGTTTGTTATTTGACACAGACTGACGCAAAACATAATGCGCAAATCTCGAATTTAAGATGACCTGACAGTGCTACCAACAATACAGTATTTATTTATTTATTTATTATTCAACCAACAGAGTAAGTCCAATAACAGGTTGAAATTTAAAAAAATACAATGTAGCAGATGGCGAGAAAAACCCAATCACAAATATAATATAACAACATTGTAAATATATGTGTATAGATAATAATCATCACTAAATAAATCATAACCGCAGATATACCGTAATTAACAAAAATAAAATTATATATAAGGATTCAGTAGTTGACTGTAAAAGCAGAAGTACTGATCATAATGAACAAATCAAAAACATACACCGACAAGAGGCCAACCGAAAGTTTTGTCTTTAGAGCCAGAATGTAACTAACAGAAGTAATAATAAAAAAAATTATCAAAAACAAATACTTATATACAACATTTACTTAACATTAGTTAACAATTCAGTGACGACATTATCTGAGCCTTGAAAAACTTCTTATTATCATTGAAGATATCTATGTTTTGGCAGCGGTTTATAATCCGCAGCATTCTGTTCAGGAGCGAATGAAATGCATAGTTTGTACGCGTTATGGAAATGACAAAGGTACATTTACGCCTATTGTTATAGAAAGGTACAGCTAGTAGTATATTTTCTAGTATATGTGGAGCATCTACTGTATTGTTAAGCAATTTATATACAAACAAGGCGCAGCCAATGTCACGTCTAATTTCCAGACTACAAAATTTAAATTCATCGAGCAAAAGTTTGTAAGATCTCATATGTGGATATATTTGATGTTTTTTGTAGAACAGAAATCTCATAAACTTTTTTTGTACCTTTTCAATTTCATTTTGATACGCATTATAGTACGGAGACCAAATAATAGCTCCATATTCTAATGATGGTCTTACATACGAATTATATAAATATATAAAGGATCGAGAGTTAGTAAAATCAGCTGAGTTGCGCAGTATGAATCCAAGAGATCTATAAGCTTTTTTAGTGCAACTTTGTATTTGAGGATTAAAAGTTAATTTACTATCGAAAATAATTCCCAAATCTTTTACTTTATTTTTCCTAATTAGATCACTACCTTTAATATTATAATCATAACGTAGAGGAAAGGAACTTCGAGTGTATGACACGCAGAAACACTTTGCAACATTTAGAGCTAAATGGTTCCTTTCCGACCAATCAACAACGTTGTCTAAATCTTCTTGCAGCTTTAACAAATCGTGAAATGAAATAATGGGCTTATAAACTTTTACATCATCTGCAAAAATTTGACATTCAGAGTGCTTTACGTACTCGGGCAAATCGTTAATCAAAATCAAAAAAGAAGTGGACCTAAATTAGATCCTTGCGGGACACCCGATGTAGCATAATACTTTACCGAAGAGCAACCGTTGTATACAACGTACTGCTGCCGGCCACGCAGATAGGATGCAATTAACTTTAAAAAACTGTCCGAAATTGAAAAAATATGCAATTTATTTAATAAGGTATCGTGATGGACTTTGTCAAACGCCTTAGAAAAATCAGCGTAAATTACATCCAACTGCCCACCGCTATTCATAGCCGCCGTAGCAGTTTGTGTAAAAGACAAAAGATTAGTCGCCGTTGATCTACCGGGAACAAATCCATGTTGAAAAGGGGAAATATACATTTTTACATAGGCCCAAAGATATTTGTAAATTACGCTCTCAAAGATCTTACACGGTACAGAAAGCAAAGCTACTGGTCTATAGTTTACACAGTCTTTTGTATTACCATCTTTAAATACAGGACATACCTTTGTAATCTTCCAGAAATTTGGAAACTGGCTATTTTTAAAAATTAAGTTGAAAATAATGGATAGAGGTCGTACGAAAAACTCAGAACATGCTTTAAATATATATGCAGGTATTCCATCCGGACCCACCGAACGTTTTGGTTTCAACGCCTTTATGCCATCCTCCACGTCCTTCTCAGTAATAGCCAACATATTAAAACAATCATGCTGCAGTATTGGGGTATCAGAGAAGGCAGTATCATAAATAGAATGATTTGAAAGAAACACCGATTTAAAATGTTGAGAAAAAGCATTTGCAATATCTTCATTAGTAACAAGTGTATCATTATTATAAACCATATTTGTTTCTAAGCAATTTTTTCTTTTTGCTGTCTTTAGGAAAGACCAGAAGGCTTTAGAATCTTCGGCTAAATTGCTTTCAATACTTGCTACATAATTGCTGTAAGCTATTTTAATATCCAACTTAATTTTAGTTCTGAGATAATTAAAAGTCTGGCGCAAATAAATATTTTCCTGATATTTTAAAAGTTTTCTACATCGTTCTTTCCTTCTTATATTTTTTATTATATCGGCCAAGTAGGATACATACTTTTTTTAAAAGCAGTTTTTGGAACACACCTGTCTAGTATCGAATAAATTTTATTGTAAAATATTTCTACTGCGAATTCAACATCCATTTCGTTCTCTAAATTCCATTCAGTGCTGCGCAACTCATAATATAGCTGAAGAAAATTAGCTCTTTTAAAATTGTACTGCTCAATGCTTACATTAGATTGATACTCTCGCCTGCTAATTACATATTCAACTTTACACAAAAGAGAAGGATGATGAGCATCTTCAGGAACAAGAGGAAGACGATTGCGCTCAACTGCCACCAATTGCCGTGCCAAAACAAGGTCAAGCAAACGATTATTATTGTATTGACTGACTGACTGATGGTTTTTATTTTACTAGTGATACCACCGCAGCCATAGTAGATATATGTCTCGCCGTTGTAAGTGTTATTAATAACAATTTTTCCCATTTTTTAAAAAAGATTAGTATTTTAGGATAAAATAAACCGTGTTACGATAAACGTAACGTTAGCTGCTTTCTACTTTACTCGAGAAACTATTCTCTCGTAATGTAATCGTAATGTAAAAAGCTTAATAACGTTACTTGCATCGTCAATTACGATTACACGATTATGTAATGATAAAAATATTCTCTTTTGTATGTACTTCTTTTTTTGTAATAATATACTTTATTGGAAATTTCCTCCGTCCATAATATTTGCTAATAATAATTATTTATTTATTTATTTCAACATCCGTTATGCTAATACTCGTATAGCTGTAGTCTTGGCAGCAAAATTGCGAGTTTGCGATTATTTTTGGCAAAGTTTTAAGAACCATTATTTTATAATGTACCTAGAAAGGACCTGTGAATAAATACATTTCAAAATTATGTATCTGTATCTAGATACCTTTTTAAAAATGTATCTTGTATCTATACCTAGATCCAATTTTTGAGATTTATCTGTATCTGTAACTAGATACAAATGAAGAGTATCGAACCGAACACTGGATACCATACCCTGCAGTAGCGATTTCTGTTTTCTTCTAATCTCCAGAGCCTTTTCCAAAGTTCACGTCAAATCTTCAGTAAACAACCGATCTTTGACATTTCCTAGTCCTAAGCCCATGATAAATTTGCCAGGAAGCACAGTGCAAACTTTCTTCTTCTGCGCTGCATAAAAGTGACAACGTTCCACAAATTAAGATGGAAACTACAACCAGTACAAAATGCAAAGGAAGGAGCAGACTAGGATCGCTGAGAAGAAGATTGGAATTGTAGCAAGCAATAAATGCCTAATACGGGAAGTGAAGAAAAATACATGCGTACTTCAATACACTATAAATCTGAAGTAAATAAACGACATTGCTTAGAGTTGAGAGATTTATCGCTCAGTGACTGACAAATTCAAACAATACAATGTACGTAGATACCAAATAACAAAAGAAAGCAAATTGCATAATAATTTGTTAAATAAATAGAACTTATACGTGTATATGCTTAGAAATAATTAAAATTAAAGTTTGGTAAAAAAATTGACCATCGTCATCAATTTTCTGAGAAATTCCAAACTAGGAATGCCCCAAATTTCAAGACCCAAACCATCACTGCTTCATTTTGTTGCCTCTTCAGCGGGTGTTGACCTTACCGACTTTGTATCAAGTTGTTTATTAAATAAACACCAGTAATCTAAAGTTTACAGATTCTTTTCGTGTTGACATACGAACCACAGGCTGTGGAAAGCCTGACCACCATGGCTCGAGGAGGGCTGGGGCCCCACCTAACGGACGTGCGTGCATCTGTTCTTCGTTATCACGCGAACGTCGCGTCGCCATCGGCATTAAAAGCCGATGTTTCACCGTCGCCATTAAGGGAGTATTTACACAAAAACATGTGTGTCATAGTTTAAACGGTCGGTTCGTGTATGATGCTTTTAACGTTTTTACACTTTTTAGGCCCGTGTTTATTATGATTGCTCTATGCTGCGTTGCTAAGTGCGCTATTAGTAGGTGATTGCTGGTTGCCATACGCCCGGCTGCGCTAAAGGCGATGGAATTGATCTAATTTATGGAAAAGTTGATAATACAGCCAGTAAACTGTAAGAAAGCAGCTAACATTTTAGTGGGATCGTTGTTTTACAGGTGAAAGGCTGAAATGATTATATATGTTACTAGTAGTCTATTATTAGATCTAAAATTACGACTTATTTATAAATTATTGCACAGCAGCAGCGATGTTTCTATTCCACAGATCGTTTCCATTTAAACATTCTTTTACAAATAATAGGAAGCAGCAGTATTGTTTGTCTTCGGTATTATAACATTTTGGAGTCCATCTTGGAGAAACTTTATTCGAACTAAATTATGTGAAAACAGATCGAAGATTTCATTTCATGGCCCTCCTAGTTTTATTTCATCTGCACTTTTATATTTACATAAAACTTACAATGTATGATTTTATGGTTCCCCACGATAAACCTCGATTGCCTAACCAGTTTGATTTGTATTACCGATGCATTAAAGTATTTCAGTTTACCTCCTCCATTCCCGTATTCAGGGCCGGCTTTAATGATAGTACAAGACGTGCATAAAATAAATTATTTTAAAGGAGACTTTTTATATTGTATTCTTTCAAGACATTTGTGTTAGTTAGGGATGATATTCTGAATCGGACAGAACGTTCGGGGTTGCGACAGAGGCGTATGTGAGAAAATGGGCTGATTTGACTAGTTTGTTAGATTTATGTGATTATGCGATCCAATAATTAACTATAATGGGATAAGTTGCAACAATTCGAGGCGACCCTGTGAGCGCCGCTATACCTACCCTTACTTAGTGAGTTAGATGGTAGCTACTGTAGAATCCATGTAAAATAGTTAGCTGCATAATGTGTAGTAGCTTTTGGCAATTACAGCAGATGGTAGACGTCAGAAGTTCTTGCTCGTGCTGGATGATTATATGATACCGCAGAATACATGTTGTTCCGTCTAGTGACCCCGCGGAATGCAAGCTATTCCGCAATGATTAGCAGCCGAGCGAGATTTACAGCAATTGCTTTACCGTGAAAGACCAGTAGCCACCGGGCTTTTACTGACTGTACGGGTTGTAACAATAGTTAGACTTATGGGTTAATATTGGGCAGTTAACCCAACGAGTGAAAATAGCGCCGGTGTGCTACGGAGTTAATGCTAACTGATACAAGGCCGTCGCTGCCGGAAGTTACGGAGGGGCATGAAAGCGGCCACCCCTGGTGAGTACAATTATTATTATCGATGAGATTAACAGATCAATGAGTTTATGCTCTTTAAGATTTACCTGCCTGCCCCCGCCACTGGGCCAAGGAAGGCTCGCATTTACACTGTTTGCATCCCGCAACCACTTTATGGTCATGGGGAGTTGCACCCATCACTTTGACAGTACCCAGAATTTGAATTTTAAAAAAATACACAAAATTGCATCTAACAGATGGTATCTTAGTAATGTAAGACCTGTGAGAAGATCAGTGGTGGTCTTTACTTCCAAACTGCCGGGCTCCATAGCACAGTGGTAAGCATTCTGCCTACTGATCTAAGGGTCGAGAGTTCGATCCCCGATACCGGTGAGGTTTTTAAAAATAAAAAAATGCGGATGAAAACCTTTACAGAATGCCATCATTCGGAAGTGATGTAAAGCCGTGGGCCCCATCTTACTGCGATGTGTAGCATGTAAAAGATCCCTTGCTAAGGTTGGAACTCTTTAGTCTCGGCAAAATTTAAGTAGGACTAAGGTACCTGGTACTCTGCATGCCTAGACCTTGTCCATGGGGTTGCAAAAAAGGCCTATGAAGACCTACTTGCTAGACATGAGTCTCCCCACAAATACTACTACTACTAGTTCCAAACTACTAAGGGACAACGCAATCTTTGCTTTCTTTTGTAAAACAGTTCTGAATAGTTTTGCCTGCAGTTGCTCTGGTGTGTTTCTTCAGTACAAGGATTTAATTTGCTTCTTCTCCCATAGCCTGACCTCATGTGTATGTGGCCTTTTTGTACTCCACAATACCGTTGAGGTTTGGTAAATGGCACAATTGCTCGTATAGCGAATTCATCAGTCTTAGAGTTACTGGAATACATCGTGCCCTGGAACCCACCATAAGGTAACACTTTATTTGTTTTCCAGTTACTTGAGATTACCCAAGCACTCCCAGACTGCTCGGATTCGCAGCTTTTAAAGCCTTTAATTCTGCCTGGCTGTCCGTGGGTAGGTCAATGGTTGCACACGGGTTTTCCTTTTAAGTTTTATTTTGGTACAGAGGTTATAACATAGACTTCAGCTTGAAAAATGTTAGTTCTAACCCCTAGAGGTTCGGAATTCGGCAACCAAGTTCACAGATACCTGCTTCAGTCCCCCCTCTTTCTATTTTTGTACCATATATGTCATTGGAGGGACCCCTTTTTAAAGGATGATCCTCCTGAGGAACATACTTTTGAACATGCTTGAGTTGTCAATACTACCTTCTTTTGCACTTTTGCAATATGTGAGTTCCAGGTCAACTTCTGTCTAGTATAACTCCTAGATATTTAACTTCATTGCTGAAATAAATGGTCGACCCTTCTAGGATGGGATCTTTTAGGTTTAGCTTTCTTCGTCTAGTAAATAGAATAATGACGTTTTGTTTACATTTGTGCTTAAGCTTTGATCTCGACACCAGTTCTGAATAGTTTTGATTCGCAACCATATATGTAATGTTAACATTTCTGACCTAATTTGAGTCTGGGAAGTCGTACATTTCAGCCCGCTGCGTAGGTAGGGACACTGGGAATCTCGTTGATCCATTCATGCGCGTCACAACCTGACGTATCATAATATAATAATTTTTCCAATTATTGTTTAGAATAAAGTGGTTGCGAATAAAATAGTATACAAACCTCGACAGGAAGTTTCTTTAGTCTCGAGAAAATAGCTGATTTCGACGCTTCGCGTCTCAATCAGCTAACTAATCTCTCGACAGTAATGAAACACTTCCCATCTCGGGCTGTAATATACTATTACAGCTACTAGGTCGTCTGCGTACCCTTCAACTTCGAAGCCGTGTTGTGTGAGCATGTTGAGTAGATCGTCAACCACCACTGATTACAAAAGAGGCGACAAAATCAATTCTTGGGGACAGCCTCTAGCAGTCGTTGTGGTAGCTATTTCTTCTCGCCGCATTGTAGTAATTTTTCGATATTTAAGCATGCTTGAATTCCTTTGGTGCTAGAAGGATCAAGTTTCTCATGGCAGCTGTTTCTATAGATTCTAAGGTGTTCTCTCTTATCAAAAGCACCCTTAATATCCGCCACATTTGCATATTAAAATGTGTATTGTACTGTTTGGTCGTAATATACTTTCAACAATAGGCAATCAAAAGGAAACGTCTTGCTACATATTCGCACTAAATATGTATGTACATTTTAACCCGTAACTTAGGGAGGTTAAGTTAGAGTGACCCCAGAAAAACTTTGATAGGCCACTGCATCAGGAGGGTTCTGGTAGGCAATTGACGGTTCGGTACCTTCAAACCAATTGTGTGCCTGTCGACTCCAGTGGGCACCGCCCACTACTGGTAAGTTATTTAATTTTATTTGCGAGTGTCTGAAAGTCTGGGCCACGATGGCCAACCTCACCAGATACGTAATTATGTAACTATTTTTCGATTTTCTCTTTTCAGTTACGGGAAGGCTGTTTGTGAAACCAGATATCCCCATTTGAAGACTAGGTGAAATCTCTACTCGATAAGGTTGAAAGTGAGTGCAGTGGCAATGAAGAGGACGTTGTGGCAACAGGTGATCACGACAATAGATTAGAACAAGAAGCGTTTAATAAGAAGGAAGAACTTATTCAGTTAATTTCTAACGCCACTAGTCGTGGACGTTTTCACAAAATCAGGTGCGCAATATTGGTTTATCGTAAAGAAACGCTTGCCCAAGCAGCCAACGCCTACATGCGCGTTGGAAATTTTCCTCTACCGTTAACACCCCGCCCGCGAATAAGGAGACTGAATTTATTGCAATAATTAGTATCTGTACATTTTCGTGGGGAATCATCTTCTCTGCCGTTACACCTCGCGAGAGGAGACTAACGAAGCCCGTGAGCTGAAATTTCGTCTTTCGATCCGCAGTCGAGATTTACTATTCAAGCCCGCATGTGTGGCTCTCAAGTTCCCAAGCCGCCGCGAAAGTAGCTTAGTATGTATGTATGTATGTATGTATGTATAATCTGTAACCTCATTTACCTTGCGGTGTAGAGGTTGGTGCTTTATGCGCTAATTAATCGAAATTAACTCGGAGCTGTTTCATTGTGCTGAGATACAGATTGCCGCAGATGGTAACGCTGTTGTGATTGGTACTTTTTGAAGTGCTTAGACTTCAGTTATATTCGAATTGTTACCGCCTAAATTTGTGTATTACTGTATTTAAGTATTAGTAGCCCCTTCACGGAATTTCAATGCCTCTTGGTAGTCGTTTGTGTATTCGAAGTCAATATTTCCATATTAGCTTGTATTTTCATGACGTCACATATGGAAAAATTAGTTTGATTTTTACTACAACACAAAAACGTGCAACTTGTTGTGCTCGTAATAGCGTTTTAAACTGTAGTTTGTGACTTTCTAATTATTCTATTGTAAAGCAGATATGCAGAACATATTTTCTATAGCGAAATTAAGAGCTGAAAACGAGATCAATGTCAATTTCACCATTTTGCTACTTCGTTGATGTTTCTTCAATGATGGAGACGTCGTGAACACCTGGAGTTTAGTTTTAACCTTCATAGCTTCATCTACCACGATCTTCTCGGCCTTCTACGTTTGCTTCGTCCTATTGGGCTCCAGTCTAACACGGTATAGCCACCTATTAACGCTAGTTTTCTTTACGTGTGCATATCATAGCAATCTTCTTTGCTCTATGTGCTGCATCATCTTCTTTGACTTCCAATCGTTTGCGGATCTCTTCATTTCAGCAGGAATAACTTTAATATATTTTTTCTTCATGAGACATTCACGCCACAAAGAAGTTTCAGAGATTACATTCGTTGTATCGTGATTTTGTATATGGTTTCCGTTTCCCCTGGTTATGTGTTGGGATTTAGTTGCTTTTTGCAGTTTCTAATGGGCTCCTATTTGTTCTTAATATCTCCTTCTGTTGTTTCAGTTTTGGATGTTATATCGTACGTTATTGAATTTGCTTGCGTTTTGATGGTTAAATTGGCGTCAATGTCTAAGACTCCAGCTACTCGGTCTTCTGAGAGTTATTTTGAGCTACCACCACTTGGTGCTCTGCGAAACTTAGAGTGAATAGTGTTCGTTTCCGACTGTGACTCACATTCCTTCGTATTTTCTTTTTCATGTCGTAACTATGTTTTTCAGGAATATTTTGAACCACAATGGGTGATGTAGAGCAGCCCCTGAATCAATCCTTGACATTTTTATGCTACCAAAAATTGCATGCTTAGATTTTTCGGGGTAGGGCGTTGTATAACTTTTAAACATAATGAAAGCAAGGTGCAGCTCGCCCTTTTTCGACTTCTGTGTCATGATTAATTGTTACAGTGTGTAGAGATGCCTCAGAAAAGATTAACCTGTTGTAAATCCTAAATGATCCTCTCCATTTTTCTCTTTTATTTGTCCCGTTTATTTCTTAGGATTCTTCTATAAAGTCTATCCAGTGATCCTCTTACAATGATCGCACTTAATGTCGTCTCTTTTCTTAGATATGGAACTTAAGTAGGGTTCGAATCATTCTTGACGTAATTCTTTCCCATTTAATGCTCTACGAAACCCATTCCGTATCATATAACAGTTTTTCTGAGCCGCTTTTAATTGTTTCTACGGCAATATTACTCGGCCCACTGGCCTTGTTCTTCTTCACAGTCATTATCGTAATAGAGGTAGTAAAATATCTTCTTCCTCAGAATCGTTTACTTCATCCGTCGGAATTACTGGATCAACAAATCCTGTCGTTTTTGGTATTTCTCCCACAAGAGTGCATAGTATATACTCTCTTTTTCTCCTATTGCCCGTTCATTTACTGGTTTCCGTATACTTATGCCTTTTATATGTTTTTTCTTGATATGGATTCGTACTCCTGCTTTATTAACTTCACTTCAGCAAGGGATTCTGCCGTCTATATTGTCCGTACTGCTACTTACCTTTATTTTTTATTTTGCTGATCACAAGTATATCCACCTTCATCTTCTGAAATTCTCTATAACATTTGCATCTTTATTTCTCCAATCTTGGATACTCCACGTCCCGACTGCGATGTTTCTCAACTTCTTTCTCTTCTCTTGGCTAAGATGGAACTCTGGTTTATATACATTGGCTAGTATCCAAATTCAAAATGTTGGGTTGAATGTTAACGACCACTGAGGTGGAATAGATGTTTTCTGAGTGGGGTTTGATACTCGCTGATAGTCCTTCCTAACTAAACATGCTGTTAACAACTTCTTGTGAACCAGTTAGTTATTTACACATACCCTCCGGTTATGTTCATTTTATGTTCGAACGCCTCCTTAGAAATATTTTAGCGGCCTTTATGGTAACCCTATCAGGCTTTGGCCGGTCATTCACTTCAGCTACAATAAGTTCTAATTACGTGCTGTTTGAAGTATCGAAGAATTTAACTATCGCATGACCCCAGAAGCGTTTTATTGTAGCCTGATTACTGTCAACCCACATGTCTCGCCCGAGCTAGTCGTTGCTACTTATGCAGCGACCGCCATCGAACCGTCATTTCGTGTCAGGGCTTCCCGAACCTTGTGGCCGTCTTGATGGCTCAACTGCCGTCAGTATCTATCGTTACCAACTGCGATCCGACCTACCCCTGACATTAAAACGGAATCGGTATTTAATGAATTATCGCTTAATAAATCCATTTGTCATGTAATATCGCATGCTCACAATCATTCGCATGCAATATTTACGTAGATATTGCATTTCGCTCGCATAATTGACTCAAATTTTGAGCTCATCCCCGTCTGGAAGGACTAGTCGCTATTTGGGAGCCTTGCAAGTGGCTTATTAAAACCTATTTCTTTTATTGTGTAATTTGCTGTGACATCATGTTCAGGGAAATGCCCTAACTAGTAACTGATTTAACTCCAAGAACTCGATGTAATTTTTGTGTCGAATATAACAGTATTAAATTACTTCATGTTTGATTTCATTGCGAATAAAAATGCAGTGCGCAATTTAAAGATATACATTTTCCAAGCAGGTGAAAGCAAATGTAGCTTCACATTTCCTGAAGCCTAGTTGAGGGTTTTGTTTGCTGGAGCGTTACAGTACATCACGAGCCCGTGAAAACAATAGGGTGGCGCCTAACAACCGATAATACATCTTTTTTATACGTCTTCATCGACTTGACTTTATTTTCACACTTTAATTCATATAGTTTTGAAAACTCCTCATAAGATATTTGTTCTCCACTCGTGGTTTCGATTAATCTCAATCTCTTTGGAAGATATTTGTTGTTGTCTATATTGGTCTCAGTGTATTAAAAACTGTGTGTGTGCCGCTAATTCTTCTGTTAATGTTAGGGTAGGTACACTCCTTCTTGTTTACCAAGCTACATAATTTCCTTAATTTCTGCTCCGCCTTTGGAATGAAGACACAACACATCCCTGTCTAACTTTCTTTGGATTGAAAATATCGTAAACAACACTTTATCGGCTTTTGCTAATGCAGACTGTGATGAACTGAGAACGCAAATATAAAATAAAATATGTTTTCTCTAAATGTATCTAACGATATTATTTTAGATTGAGAGATGTAATTTTTACAAAGCCCACAAAGCGCGCGGTGCAATCGGAAACAAACGCCTGCAGCCTGCAAATACATAAAGCATTTTATATAAATGGCCGGGCTGCATTGTCAGCCTCATATTTCAAAACTCCATTTACTGATAACGTTTTCGATAAAAATTATGTCCATATTCATAGAGTGCAGCATATTCCGTTTCCTGCTGATATGCTAAAAGCGGCATTATCCCTCATATTTATTTGGGGTAAATAGATGCTCAGCGTGTGTACTTTTTCCGCATATTTAAACAGAGGTGGAAAGGCAGAAATGGAGCAGCGATCATTTTTGCGAATTCCTCGCCCCGAAAATAAAAACTCCGCGGTCGCGGCAGAGACTGTCGGCATGCACGTGCAGAAGCATTTTTGTATTCAATTTCGTGTTTGCAAAAACACTGCACCGCATAATCTGCACTTGTGTGAGCTACCTGCTGAATATTCATCCGCATGTCCTCCCTTTCGTGAGTAATCCTCTTACATTTCCATAACAGCATCGGCTTCTTTGCGTCTCGCCAGATCCGACATAAGCGCGTGACCGGATCTTGGCGAATTATAAACGCATAATAATTCTAGATTCCGCGAACAACGCCATAAACAAAGCCCAGACGATGCTAAATACAGAAATAATCAAATGCCGGGGACCGGGGAATGCATTTGTAATGGTTCGGTAGCGTTTGTACAGTCAATCGTTCTTAACAGTTTCTACCGCCATAAGAAAAGAGGTCTGCGAAAGATACACAAGCCCACGCGGGATCAAAAATGTCCCTCGTAATAAAATGTTTTTCCTATTATGTACATAAGGTATAAACAGCAACTTTCGATAAAAGATGCGAGTCAAGTATCTATTAGGTCCTACTGAAAAAGACAGATTTCAAAATTGAAAATTTTGCAATTAAAACTAAGAAATAAAAGAGTAAACAAAGCAAGATTAGCCATACGACTACTTTTAGACGGCTCTACACGATTTTGAGACATCACTCAAGGTTCTAATTTCGGACCTCTACTCTTTATATTGTAATAATCCGCAACCCACAGAACTTTAGATAACGCCTGAACTGTTTTCAGTTGCGTCACGGGGTTGTTCTGAAGCAGCGTAAAAATGTCCACATAATTGATTTTCAACAGTTTGTCTCTCTGTTATCATCTTTAATGTATGTATTTGGTCTTGTTTGTCTTTACAATCTATATGCAGCTTCTTCTTCTAGAAGTGCTTCTTCAAGCTCTTCTCTTGGCATTCTTTCCAAAATTCTTAACTGAATTTGCTATGCGATAAGAAGATAGATATATTGCTTGGTAGTTGTAATTGTAAGAGTGCCCTTTTTCTATACATTCGGGAGATTCTGTCATTCCCCAGGCATTTAGTATTTGATTTCCTTCCCACAAGCTAGTTGACGTAAGTCCTTGATACATTTGTGCAGCTGTTCTCTATAAGTATCTAATCATTTTGGAAGTTATCTCATCTATCTCTGTTACTTTTCCCCGTTTGGTCTGTTCTAATACCGCTCTTACTTCTACTACTTTAATGTTGGTTTTTAGCTTTATTTTTTATTTTGTAAAGTTCTCATTCTCAGTATAGCTGTCGAATAGTTTCAGCGTTTCCTTGAACGCAGCTCTTCCAAACTTTCTTCTATTTATATTACTTTTTGTTGAACTTCGGTGTGCCATCATCTTTTCCTTCTTGGTTTTCTTTTTTTTTATCATATTCCACATTCTTTTTCCAACTGATTTAGTATTTCTTTCTTTATTTCATTAAATTTCTTGTTGAAACTCCTGCCTCTCGGCTTTCTTCTCTCTTTCCTTTTATTGAGGAAATGCATCTAATCAGTCTCAACGTAAGATGCGGAATACTCAACTAAAATAACTATTTTCTATTGTTCATAATTATTTCTTAAATGCCCATTTGTATTTTATTGTGGTTTAATGGCGGCATATATAATGTGAGCGTGAAAAGGTAATTCATCAAAAAAGTTCACAAAATCTACACAACTAAAGCAATTGTTTGGTATTCAAAAGATATTTCAAATTAATACCGCCACTAAAATAGCTCTGTCGTCAATCTATCACCGCACAAAAATTGCGGCGATTAAACAAATCAAAAGATAAATGAATTTCCTTTTACCCCGTATCAAGTAGCTGCCGTTCGAAGTCGTTCAGTGGAGTGGTATACATTTTCGCTCTTAGCCAGCTCCATAAGTAAAAACCGAAGGATTAATACGTGATGAATGAACGACGTAGGGTATCGAAGTGGCGATGCCAGTATTTTATTCCGAAAGCTTTTTCTGTAATTTGTCGGGATTCTGAAAAGTGTTACGGAAAAACGAATGGTATTCAATAAACACTGGAAATAGTATTATAGCAAACATTGTGTGGGCCTATATTTTTCGGTTTCCATTACCTACAACTTTTCACATATAGCCAGATTTGACACGTGAAGTGAATGATGGATAGCCTGTCACTATTCGTAACTACTTTTTAGCCACTACGAACAATTGATATTTTCCCCGAGGTCAATTATGAATTTCATCAATCATAGAATTATAATTTTGAGTCTATCAATTGCGTATTCAGATCAGTAACATTCTAGTTAGAATTTCAGTACACTCGTACGTGTCTCACTGTATTTAATTTATTATTCCATTTGTCTTTTTGTTGCTCTATTTCATATTGGCAATAAAATTTAAAAAAAACAAAATTAATTGGGTAGAAGAATTTTCGTCAACTCGCTTCAAAGATAATAATCGAATTTAATGCTGAAGATGATCCAGCTATGCTATAAAATACACCACAACGAAAATTTGCGTAGCCTACTGTAGTGTATTTAAACTATTATGATGTTACATTCTGGTAACGGCAAGGAACTAAACATACTAAAACGTCGCTAAACATGTTAATTAAATAAGAAATTAAAAATAGATACCATGCTAGGAGAAACAAAATCAATCGAAGTATGGACTGCTTAAAAAATAAGAAAAGGAATACGACAGGGGCCAAAGATGATGTGATCAAAGAAGAATAGGTAAATCACTACGAAGACAAGACGAGACTTAGCTTTTGCCGATTTAGAGAATGCCTACGACTCAGCTGTGAAGGAGAAATTGTATAGATGTAGTCGAACATTATAAAACAATAACTAAGGGAATGTATAAACAAGCCACATATTATCAAGACCCACATGAACAACAAGGGGTGCAAGGCGGAGATGCTGCATATCACCACTACTCTTTATTGCACGAGATGATGATTGTTGAAAAGAAAAGCACACAAAAAATTGAGAATTAAGACAGGAAATCAGGAAGAAATAACATAAGTGAAAGAAGGAGAAAGGGCTCCAAATTTAAAGAATAGAAAAGCTCGACTTGTTGGAGGCATTAGAAAAGAAGAGAAAAAAATACAGCATTGTAGTTAAGACACGAAGCAAACCGTGAATTACCTGGAAGAAAAATTAGAAGTGAGGACCAAAGTGAAAAATGTATCTTGGAGTAAAAAACAATAGGTAATGCAAACCAAGGTAAAGCTGAAGGCATATAAGCATACAACTAACCTCTAGATTCTCAAAACAGAGACTTAATTGGAAACGGTAAATACTAAATATGTAAATTGCTAGATCTGATTAATCAAAGTAATGCTTTCAAAGAGGCCTAACAAAACCCGGAACAATCACATTAGTTGTGGAAGAACGGGAGAACCCAAATTAAAGATAACAACGACTAAGCTGAACATTAGGAGCAGCAGATCAAACGATATCCTTTAAAGAAAACCTAGCAATTATGTAGCAGTCGGGGAGGACTAACGTGAGATACAGTACTAGAGGTAACGGCAGGATATAAAGCAAACAGATATGCTTATGTCAAAATGAAAGGTGACAAGAAATAAAAAGTGACCACGATATTTTACAAAGGGATGTGGTAGTAAGAAATATCAAGAGAGCTTAGCAAAGAAACTATGATAAAAGCAGCACGTGCCTGCTGTGTAAGGGCAAATATAGTTAACACAGGTTTTAAAAAACACCATTGTGGAAAACAGAATTAAAGGCACACGTAAAAATAAGAAAGATTGTTGAAGAAAATATCCGCAAATAAAATCGGAAGCTAACTACAAGCAATATAGAAAGAAGAGATATGATATAAATAACAGAGTGGAAGAAGTTGATCGAAAGTGGAAGAAAATTTCGTATAATATTTTGAAGGTAGTCGGAAATTATTCTACGGAACTCTGAAACAATTGAGAAGAAAGAAAGAACCAATTATAAAGAACATCAAACACAAACAGGGACAACTGACGAATGAAGCGAAGATAACTGAACTATGTAGACAGTATTTTCAGGACATGCTGGTAAAAGAGGAAGAGAAAGGTGAAACCAAAAATGGAAAAGGGATGGAACACTTCAGAATAAGTGAGGATATATTCTTAGACATAACTGAGGATAACACAACGGAAGGCAAAATAACAAGAAATTAACTAGACATTGCGATATTGCAGGTTAAGCTAGCGAAAGCGCCAGGTATCGAGGAAACTATTCCAGAGATGGTACAATTTACGAGAAAAACGGGAAAAGAAAGTTTGCTAGACTTATTCAATGGCGTATTAGCAGTAGAAAGAGTACCAAAGGACTGGAAAATAGAGATCATAGTACCTCTATTTAAGAAAGGTGATCGAAGGGAATGCTGCAGCTACAAAAGAAGTTCCTTACTAAGCATTTCAAGCAAAATAGACCAATATACGGCAAGGACGTGTACTCAACCCTTTATTATTTATTTAGTACTTGATGAAGCAATAAACTACCAACTAGGAAATTGGAATATGGAAGAGATATACACATATTGCTACGAACACAATTTTAAGCCTCCATAATAATAATTACTGTAATTAATAACATTTCATGAATGTCAAGTAATCTCTAAAAATGTTCCATAATGTGCTTATTTTTAACTTCACATTACTATGGATGTGACAATAATTTTGTTAAAAACTATTTAAATCATATTAGCTTTGCAGTGAACAAATCTAATCACCAATCAGAGTCATGGATTGTCATGACAACATAAAATATGCAAACAAAACAATTGGGGATAGGAAGCCAAGCTTGGTGGCTGTTCATTTTGGCTTCCTCAATTTAAACTTAAATTATCAATAAACAAACACCCCAGTTGTATAATTTATTGGGAGTGTCTTGTGGAAACTGTGGAAGTTTGTTTGGTATTGGTAGTGCTTCCGCCCAGGTAAAATAGTGCTTCGAAGTTGGTCAAGCAGTAGTTGGCAGTTTTTAGACGAGCATGCAGCGCAATTGAAGTCTGAAGCGAGTGTGAACGAGGCAGCGGTTTGTCCTGAAGCAGTTTGGAGCCCTAGGACGGGGCAAAAGACCGAGTGGTGCAGATTATCAGCTGAGAAAGTTTCGGGAGGCAACCAAGCAAGGTGTGTGGATCATTACAGCCATATTCATCAGCGCAGCGACCTACAGCCACGTGGGATTTACTGCGAGATTCTTTGGAGCCCTCTTATCCATCACACGAGCAGCAGAACAGGCCGAGAAAGTTATTCTAGAAAGCATTATTCTTAAAATTGTGAAGTGGCGTCTTTTTATATCAACTTCCGGCAAGAGCATCCCTTGAGTGTTTTGTTTTGTAGCGTCTATTTACTTATGCTTTTGTTGTCGCCTAGGAAACGTGTAATGACGTAAAATTGAACTGCTTTTTGAAGCAAAGTGAATTTGCACAAATTGTTAGGTTGGAACGCCATATTTGCACTTATAATTTCGCTATAATTTCCGCATAGAAGCGATCTCAGTAGTTAATGGCGTATTATTCAAAACTTTAGTTTTTAAAATTATTATACATGGACCCAAATATTGAATTTGATAGCAAATTTATTTGAATTAGTTTCTACAATTTAATAATACTTGCTAGGATGCAGAGACCCGATCCATGAGATAATGAGATAACATTTTAGTAATTTTTATTACATTTATTTATTTAATTGTACATTAAAACCTACAAAAACATTCATATCATTGCAGTATATAGCAGAATTACTTTTGGCCGATGATATGATAGTATTCGGGAAAAACCGAAGAAGATCTAGAGATAAATATGAACGTTTACAATACAGAGCTGAAAAAGAAAAAACACTATTATTAACTTATAGAAATAAAAACCAATTGTGATGGCGCTTGGCCAGAAAAGGCATATTATGTATGTAAATGTCGAACAAATAGAGAATATAAATATCTAGAAGCTTGGATCCAGGCAAACGGAAAACTGACGACGAGATTAAGAACAAAGTAGAAGCTGCAGGAGGACTCTTCAACTCCATGAAGTCCACGTTTTTAGGCGAGGTACTCAAAGAAGCAAAGTGGACGTATCTAAAAAAGTGGAACGGCTGTGAGTTCTGGACAACAGTGCAAAATCACGTCAAAAACACATCATTCTAGAAAAAACTAAACAAAAAGCAGGGAATGGTAACAGTCCAAGAAAAACTGTTGGGGTGGCTGGGTCATTTAATAAGAATGAACAACGATATAACAGTGAAAAAAGTGTTTGAAGCAAGTCCAAAAGGAAATAATAAAAAAAAGAGGCCGAGGACACGGAACTAAAGGCGGTAACAGAATGAAGAAATGTAAAGTGGGAGAAAGTACGTTCAAGAGCAAAGGATGAAAACGTTTGGAGAGAAATGCAAAAGGCAAGTCGAAACCATTGAATGGAACCAATACCTGACCTATTTAGCCCGTATTAGATATATTGAGTGATTTTTACTTAATTAAAAAATTGCGTTTTTCGAAGATGTGTAAATCCAAAAAGTAAAATTTTTCGGAAATTAAGCAAGATTTCCATACGATTTTTTTATTGTGTGTTAGTTTAAGCTAACTCAACAATCTCAAGGCCAGAAAACTTTTTTTCATAAAATTTGTCTCTATGTTGACTAGTAAATGCATGTTTCGTAATTATTTTTAAAAAATGTAAAATTTTACTGATAACGAAACTTTGGCCCATTTGTAATCACTTTGCAACCACCTCTGGTCGTCAGTGTTTGATTTTCCAAGAAATTCGAAATATTTTTTTTTTATTTGATGCCAGCTTTTTGGCGATCACTTTATTTATTAGTTGTTTATAATAATTTTCTTACGTAGTGCACACTGTAGTTTGTGAATTTGAATTCGGCGCCGAGATGGCCTTGCGTCGAGTTGGCTGGCGTCAAGATGGCTCCGCGCCGAGCTGGTCCCGCGCCGAAGTGGCGGCGCTTCGGACTCAAACAGCTTTATGGCGTAATTATCATATATTGTAACGCTAGCTTCCGTTTCAATTTGAGTAATTTAATATTAAATAATATTTGCAAATTTAAACGTCGCCGACCTTTCGCCTTATCAAGAATTCGGTGTGTTTCAGCAAGATAAGATAGCGCAGACCGAAGTTCCGCCCGTGACAACAGCGCGAACAAAGGCGAGACGCGCGCCGTTCTTCCCCTCCTAGAAACTTTGCAAGACCTATAAAACCAGTTGCAGAGCGTATTTCAAGAGAGATTCCCCAGAGATTCCCCAGATAGATTCCCAGCAAACACCTCGTTCCCGATCCTTCATCCTGTCCTGTCCAGAGAGTTCCTCCGTCGACTCTACCAGTACCTAGGGAACCGTTCCGAGGCTGAGTTCAATTTAGTGGTTCCGCCAGGAACGTCTGAAACGCCAGCTATATTTTCCCCTAAACCTCCTAATAGCTAGTTCAATTTAGTGGCTCCGCAAGGAACGTCTGAAACGCCAGCTATATTTTCCCTGTAAATATCCTACACCGAAAACCGTTTGTAAATCAGTAATAACTAACGTAATATTTAAATCCCAGCTCCCTTGCATTTTAAATTTGGCGCCTTGCTATTCAAGCAGAATTAGAAGCTTCAAGCTACCTAATTAGAATTTACCTGTGTTAATCCTTGAGAATTGCAGCGGCCGTCTTGCCTGGGAGCTCTGCGGACCGAACCGTCAACCTCGCCGAAGAATACACGTGGAGGTGCTGAGGTTGCTAACCTCGAAAATCCTGTCGATTTGATAAATCGAGTTACAAGCGAAGTGCCGTCGTGCGGCGAACCTCACGGAGTATTTTAACAACAAACTGTAGCTGCACAAATAGGGTGAGAACTCGCGTTAACAGTTTTAATTTGTTGTTTGTTGACAGAAACCAGAATTCGCATATCGGCGAATTTGACAGACTGCCCGGCGTTGCAATCAAGGCGCAGCTCGTCCCGAAGAGCTACGAAGTAGCGGCCCGGCCGACCACGACGTCCTCAAACGAATCGCGCACGAGGTCACGCCCGCTACAACCAGGAAGCGGCTACCGTCCGTAGAATCCGTCTCCGCGAGAACCAGGAAGCCGCGTTTTTATACGATCGTTAATTACGAGCAATAAACATCTCATTTAATTAATTACACGAATATTTACTTATGTACGATAGTTATATAGAATAAATGTTATACAGGATACTCCGTTAGTGTGTTTTGCTTATTTATGGTATATCTGAGCGAACGATCGAACCCTATCTCCGATTTATGAGCTATCCCGTGGTAAATAAATATTACAACCCCTTATAAGCAGGGGGGGGGGATATTACAATATAATGCAACTGTGGGTTCTTGATTATCAAATAATTATTTCTGTTTACATGAGATATATTGTTTGGCCATCACGCGAGTCCGAAGGACGAGCGTGATTGCCTAAAACAATATATCGAGTGGAACAGAAATGATTTGATAATAAAGAAGACACGAGTTGCATTCGGCTAGATTATATCACGAATCAATAAACAACGTTTGAATAGTGTAATTTAAATATTAAAAGTACATTTAATGTGGTTGTTATGACAATTGTACTGACAGCAGGTAACGTGATGTTTGTAAATGTGTGTGATTATCATCTATTAATCAGGAAGGTATGTGATTGTCAGTTGCTATGTACATTATCAAAAGTTAGTACATGCGTAACTATGCATTTTGCCGTTTTTCATTGGTTGATGTTAGAGGGAGTGGTATAATCTACATACTATCACTTTATTCTTCTTCTGGCCACATATATTCTATCTTGTTTATACATATTTACATTTAATCCCCATTTATTAATCTCAATCGTATCTGTTTATTATTTTGTTATTTATAAGGGCATCATAAATAATTCGAAAAACTTTAAGGGACGATTCCTCGTTGAAAATTAAGGGGGCTACACCCCCTAAAGAGAAACGGTAAAATTTAGTTTTCACTTTATTTAGTAGATATTTTTTACTTATTAAAAAGTTTCTTCTAGTAATCTCCAACCTTTACCAGGGGCTGAAAATTGCCAATCTTGATGGTTTTTTTATTATAACTTTTTCGAAGGTTAAAATTTTGCAATTGATTTTTTTTTATGAAAGTCTGATTGCTTTCGTAATTGTTAGAATTGATAGAGGCGATGTAATTGAACATATTTTAATAATAAACAACTGTCCGGGGATACTTCCGTGTCCAGATAAAACGACATGAAGGAAATAAGGGCTCGAACGAGTTGATTCGATAGGTGAATACGTTACTTAAAGCGCCCACTGATTACTCAAATTTTAAAGTACTGAACGCTGCTCTCGAACATGTGCATGAGGCAATGTAAGTGGCCGGCTACACAGCAAATTGAACGAACTTGAACCATTGAGGGCGAACAAAAAGTTCTCACGAGACGAGCCACGCCGACATTAAGCAATCTTCCCGGGGTTATTTAAGCGAAATAATGTTCCCGGCCAGATTTATAACTGAGCCCTATTTGCTAAAAAGGATTCCTGCCAGCAGCCAGCAGTCTAACAGGTCGGGAACAAAAAAGGTTAATTACTAATTCAAAACCGGCGCACAATTCAACCGGGAGCGCTAATGGGGGCTTTGGATTTGCTCCTCAAGGAAGTCTTTCGCTAATTATGCTTGCTTTAATTAACCAACCTGGAACTTATACGAAGTCGGCCAACGGCAGCGAACTGCTCGAACAAACACGGATAACCGAAACCTAAATCAAAAGAATTGCCGGCGTTCACGGTAAAGTGAATACTTGCTCGGAGCAGGCGATATTTCATATCAGATATCGCATGCCGAGAAGAATAACCCAATCGTTTTTGTGACATTCCCTAACGACCACCCCAGTTCGCATCGCTTGGCACGAGCTGCTCTCGAAAATAAAAAATGCGCTTGTTGAGCACACACGGCCTCCGCGGTTGCGTAAAATTTCGTTCCGATCGTGCCAATTAATCTGCGATCGATCCGCGACGCCGCGCGCGATCGATTCTTTCTTCATCACCGGCGACTTCAGTGGCCCTCGCACTCAGACGTGTAAACCGATCGTTATTGACTCTTGACTGGAATTGCCTTTTATAACGCCGTTTCTTACCGGCGCCAGACGCACGAAACGCCTCCTTGCGAGCAAACGTCGCTTATCTAATGTTGCGACATGGATTATCTCTCGGACGAATGCAGTCCCTGAGATGTTATTAAAAGATTCTAATGTGATTGCCAAAGCCGTTGAATAACGTTAAATCAACGCTTCTGTGGAACGAAGTAGGGCATACACTTAATAAATGCTTATCCCGATACAATAGCTGCTGTCATGTAGTAATTTTATATGCTACCTGCCAATTATTGATGTGTTATTGTCGAGCATGAATAAAATATATTTATACAATAGGAATAACCCCCACCTCAATTAGTGGCATGAAAACTAAATCAACTGTGTAATGCACAATCACAAATTTCAGGAATAAATCGTATAGGCCTAGTAAACAATCTCCATAAAATAATTCAATGCATATTATTCAGGAGAAGCGTTTCTTAGCCATTTCGAAAGGTAAATGAAATGGAAGTAGTACTAGTCTTGATAATGAGCGTCATAAGACGACCTTTCGGCCTTTCTTCTTCTACAACTTTAAGCCCTTTTTCTAGGCTAGGTAGTGCACCATCCTTAAACAAATTCTTCAGTGCAGTCGGTAAGATTCCAAGTTATTCCCACAGGGAATCTGACTTCTAGTCATTTGGGCAGGAACGCTACATAACACAGATGCTTATAGCTAGTTGAATTCTCTTCTCGGCGGACGAGTTACATGTTACATTGTGTGGAACAGATACTCCTATTGTCTAGAAATGCTTAGCTTGCAACCTTAAAGAATGTTTGTTTAAAGTGCTGACTTTGTAACCTTGTATGCACCTACATCCGGTATTGAGGCATACTTGGAAGATAAGCTTATCTCAGCTGATTAGGAATACTATATAAGCTAGTGCATGCTATTCTATCTTCAGCTTCTTAGAGTACACGTTAGATGTAAGAAATTGTCTGTCTGTAACTTTAAGCTCTAACGAGCAGCATTGCCGTTGTAAAATAAAAGTGTTTTTTAAAAAGTCGTTTCGACGGTCTTTTTATTTAACTGGCGCAGTCGTTCGGATGAACAAAAGGGTTTAAAAGGTTTTTTGAAAATTAAAAACCACCTTTGGATTTCAATCCTTGATTGTTCATCGACTCTACCATCGCGGTCTTCTGGACGCCTTCAGGGACAAACATGGCCCGTACGGAGAGCCGCCCCGTCGATTTCAACTGTAAACCTTGGTTATTGGAACCACTTGGTCACTGGGACCACTTGATCATTGAGATCACGTCCAATTGAGGAGAATAGGACCGCAACGAGTCCAGGATCAACAAAATCCATTCTGAAGACAACATTACCTAGCAGTTCGCAGGCCGTTCGTCAATTTAACGCAAAATGTAAGTGCATATTTTTATAATTTAAGTGAATTAATTTTTAACGCTTCAAAGTAAGCAAGTAATAATTTTTATGCATCAAAGGAATGCAATAATAATTTTAAAGGCAACAAAGTAACGTAATATAATTTTCAAAAGTAATAATTATTAAAGCGTTCGCCTAAACAACGAAGTTAATTAGTTAATATCAAATTTTAAATATACTAATATAGTTTTAAATATTTATATTATAAGTTCATGCATTAGAAAAACCCTCTAGTCAGTAATTGTTTACTAACATAAATAAAAAAAATAAAAATCAAGTGAAACAAATAGGTAAAATTAATCTTTGTCTACAAAATTTTTATGTCAAAGGTGATCGTGAACCATTAACTAGAATTTTATTTTCAAACAATTGTAAAAAGTTTTATGTCACGAGATCGATCTAGATCACCATTAGATAGAATTCCTAGAATTTTATTTTTAAATTACTGTAATAGTTGTAACAACCCAAATATGGTTGATCAAAGTACATCATTGTTTCCCCCATATTTTAGCGTAGCTTTATTAAATGAAATTCCCACGTATTATGGAAATCAAGCCACTTTATCAGAATTTATTAGATCCGCAGAAATCATAACAAGTAAATTTTGTACAGAAAATTCAAGCGATTATATCAATCAAGTTATTTTAACTTCAATAAGGAATAAATTAAAAAGCTAAGCTTTGGAAATCATTGCAGGTTACCAATTTGATAAATGGACCGATTTAAAAACCGTATTAATAGAAAATGTGTATGACCAAAGATCAAAACTGAATCTTTTAATTGACTTGACGAAATTAAAACAAAACAGAGATAATCCGATAGAATTTTACAATAAAATCAGAACGCATCTATCAATTTATAATTCTAAAGTTTCATTAAGTAAAGAACCTCAAGTTATTATAGATCACAAATTAAAAGCTAACAAAGATTTAGCATTGCGAACTTTTACAAGTGAACTACACGAAGATTTAGGAAGCTTTGTAAGAAGCCGAAATCCAAATTCATTAGAACAAGCATTAAGCATTGTAAAAGAACTAGATATTCGATATTCTCAAAATCAAAATAATTTTCAAAGTCAAAAATTAAATAAATCAAACTTAACTTCCAATATTCAGCAATCAAGCTCACGTGACACATTTAACTGTGGTCTTGATAGGCAAAATCGAAATAATTTTCTCAAAATCAAAGTATTTTTAATCAAAATCCTCAAAGTAATTTTAATCAAAATAATTCTAACTATTTTAAAAGTCGTATCAATTCAAAAAATCAAAATAATTCCAGATTAACCCGAAATTCGAGCTATAATGCTTTCGCACCGAAATCCAACTTTCCCACAAACAAACCAGAACCTATGGATTTCAGTACAATTAAAAGACCCGCCACTCAACAATTAAATTTTCCTAATAAATATCGAGTTAATTCTCAAAACGTTAATAGAAATTTTAATCAATTATATTATCACGGTAATAAATTTCTTGTTGATCATGAAAACCTAACAGAAAATCTATTAGAAATATCCCCTGTTGATCATGAAAATCTAACAGAAAATTTATTCAAAAATTCTCCTCAAGAATATAAAAACTTTAACTGAAAATCGTACGACACTCATTAATGACCAATAGAAAAATTAGTTCACCAAGACAACAAAATTTCTTGGAAATTTTTTGTAGGTAGACCAACCTAACTGTGAGGGTTTGTGTAGTTACGATTTTCTTACCCAATCTGCATTCGAGCATTAATTCATATCCGTAAATTATTTTTCGTGCATTCCAACAATGTCCTAATTTGCCCTCGCTTTCCTCTCAGGCAAATTAACACGACGTTGTTGGAACGCAATCAAAAAAAATCCGGAAAGAATTAATGCTCTTATGAGATTATATGTGAAAATTTATTCGAAAAATCTCAAGAAAATCCAGAATACAATCAATCAGATTTATATTTTCAAAATGAACCCCAAAACTTTCAATATTCTAATAACTTTGAATGTTAACGAAAAGGTACCCAAACGATACTGTAAATTTTCATTAAGAGCATCGGAAAAAAATATTTTAACTTTTAATATAAATCCAAGATCAGATCTTCCGTATATTATAATTCCTGCCACCGGCGATAAATTATTAATACATACAGGTAGCTCACAAACAATAATTTCCCCAGAATTTGTACAATAACATTTTCCTAATTGTATTTATGAAACAGAATTCTAGATAGTTACATCTCATGGAACTTCACAACATAATCTCGTAACAGATTTACTAATCCCCAATCTTTTTTTATGAAAACGGAACTATATAGGACTTATTGGATCCGACTTACTTTCAAAATTATCCGCACGAATAGATTATAAATGGATGCATATTCAAACAGAAAGAGCTGCGACACCATTTTATTACAACCCGTAAATCAAAAAAATATAAACAAGAAATTCAAAAGGGAAAAAACGAAATCAATGCAATTTTTCCAAACTTAAAAATTAAGATTTTATCAACAAAAATACAGTACCTCCGTGTACAGAATTATTCGTAAATTTACCAGCAATAAAAAAATTGAACTAAACTAGCTCCAAAACTAAAATTTAATGCAAAATTAATCATGTCTTCAGCAATTGAAACTATATAATATTTGATTTAAAACAAGCGTAATTAATACTCCAAGCGAAATACAAGAAATTAATATTTACAATCCTTCATTTTTAGAAGATTACGAAATTTACAATAAAAGTCAACCTATAAGATTTAATAATTTAAACATAAATAAATCAGCAACTTCAAGTATCAAAAGTATTTTAAAATAACAACTTAAGGAAAAACTTGGCTAAATCATTTAAATAAAAAAAACTCAAGTAAAAATTATATTTAACAAACATCCGGGGCAAGTTGAGCATTGTACCGCCAGATGCCAGCGCATAAAGCACCAGCCTCTACACCGCAAGGTAAATTAGGTTACAGATTATACATACAAACAAACAAGGCTACTAAATACGAGCGATTTTAATAATCACAATAGTTCTTACGTTAATACTAAACGTTCACTGCAATATACCTCTATAATTGATATTGCCAAAAGAAAATAAAGAAAAAACCTTTACAACAATTTGAAATTAAACCCAATCCGGAAAAATCAAACATTTCAATTAAATTAAAAAGTATTTGTTAAAACAAATTCCAGAAGTAACGACGAAATTTAAAATTAAATCCAATTTGTAAAAAAAATATAAAACAAGCTAACTAAAAGGCAATAATTTCTTTTTTCAGGCTTACTATCCTGATCGCCTGTATGCTGATTATTTGATCACCTGTTATACATGGGGACATTACTGTAAATAGTTTAGAAGATAACCCAGGACTATATCCCTTAAATTAAGGCAATGTAGTTCTCAAACAAAGCGAAATATAGTTTATACCCCTATTCTTATTAACCATGACGGACTTAGAAATAATTTAATGCAAATTATACCGTTACTTGAAAATAAAAGTTATGTTATTGAATATACAAAATTTAAGAAAATTTACGATATTGTTATCAATCATAATAATTTACTTATAATATTAAAACAATACATAGAAAAAGCTGATAAACTCCCAAATCAATTATTTCCCGATATTAAACATAAAATTAATAAAAAAAGGTCTTTTTGACGGATTAGGATCCGCTTTCAAATTTTTAACTGGCAACCTCGACGTCAACGATGGAGTTAGATACGAATCAATGATTACTAAATTACAAGAAAGTAACAAAATTCATAATGATATTATACAGGGTGGCCAAGGTAAAAGAGGTCCCGTGTCCTGTACCATACTGAAAGTGATATTGAGCGCCCATGCGGCGTCACGTGATGTCCAGCGGCCATTTTGTGTTAATTGTGTATAGCTCAGTGTTGCGTTGTCACTTATTAATAACGGTTGTGAGTACAGTTCTGCATATTTTAAATAAAAATATAATATTAATTTACCTTTCTGTATTCACAAGGGACCTCTTTTACGTTGGCCACTCTGTATTAGAACAAACCAAAATTTTAAATAACACAATATCAGTAATAAACGATATAGCAAAAAGTCAAGTATTATTAGAGAGAAATATAAATAAAATAATTTTGCAAAATGAGGAATTAGGTAAAAATCTTGCCACCTACTCTTTAAAAATGGTTTTAATGGAAGCAGTTCAAACTTCACAATTACTTATTAATACCTTTTGGAATTAGAAAATGCGTTACTTGTGCACAAAATCAACAAATGCACATATCACTAATTGACAATAATGATTTAATTAAAAATTTAAACGAAATTTCTGTATATCTCAGTAGAATTTCAGAAAAAGCTCTAACTATCCCTTATCCGGCAGAGCCGCAGTATTTGCATTTATATGAATCCAGTATTATTACAAAAGTTTACCAGATTAAAAATAGAATTAGATTTATCTTTGAAATACCCCTTACTTCCAAAACCAACAATTATTAAATGATACGATTAATACCTTTTCCAATTTTTATTAAAAACTATCAATTCCGTATGATCACTCCTACTTATAATACTGTATTATTCAATGTTAAAAATAGTATTCATGTCGAAATAAGTCATTGCAAACTTTTAACGTACGTACCTACCTATTTTTGTAATCAAAATAATTACTTAGAAATCCCTAACGATAAATTGTGCGAAACGCAACTACTTTCATTTAATAATAATAAAACATGTACCCCATATTTGTTCAGTTTAACAGAAATCAAAATATCGCAAATAAATTCTGCGATATCGCTGATATCTTCTCCCTCTCAAGCAATATTGGACGTTAAATGTAATAAACAGAATTTTAGAAAAGCAATCTCTGGTTCTAACCTTTTGCATTTAAGTTCAGACTGCGTTGTTTTAATAAATCAAGAACATATGTTATTTACTACTAAAAGCACTTCGAACAAAATTGTTAATTTAAAAATGTCAAATATTGACCCATTAATAATTCCTGAATCAGATCATAAACATTTCGAAAATTGACTTGATTCCTGTCGATACTCAAAAATTAGTTGAAGACATAATTAAGCTTAAAAAATATGAAAATTTGTTAAAACCTGTAAATTATGGTAAGTTCAATAATCTAAGTGTGTCTGCAATTATATTTAGACTATTAACTATTCTTATAATAATTATTTTTATATTATTTATGTACTATAATAAAAACACGATGAAAGTTAAACTTATTAGATTTTTAAATAAAGATTTCGAATCAGAAAACGTAAATGCATAAGTTTAATTTTCTTTTTACCTTTGTAAAATTCAACGAGGCAAATTTAGTCTTTCCCCGTTGAATTCTCTTTTCGGCGGACGAGTTACATTGTATGGAACATAGACTCCTATATTCAAGAAATGCTTAGCTTGCAACCTTGAAGAATGAATCATCTATTGTTTAAAGTGCTGACTTTGTAACCTTGTATGCACCTGCATCCGGTCTTGAGGCATACTTGGAAGATAAGCTTATCTCAGCTGATTAGGAATACTATACCGGGTGCTGACTTGCGCGACGCACCATAGGAATTTGCATAGTAAATTAATTATGTTCAATTATTTGCTCCCCTAATTACTTTAGAGTTAAAGTGTAAATATATTTTTTGTAGAGAAAAAAATACTGCATCCATTCATACTGTTGCTAACAATTTTTTATTTTCCGGAACCAAAGGAATGCAAAAAACAAACTAGCATTTTCACAAAAATCAGTGATGCCATGGAATTATTGAAACAAGCCAATGCCAACGCAAATGCGTGCGGCGCGACAATATGTGCTGTTTGTTTGTTTGTCATTGATGTTTGACGTTTATAATAAATCATTATTAATTATGTTCGGCTTAATGTCTCTAAGGTACCTAGACCTTGTCCATAACAAAAATGGTTTTATGAGTATGGTGGACGTTCGTTAAGTAAGCTCTTTGTTTATTGTAAAATATCCGTATCGGCAAATTCCAAACAGTACAACCATTAATAGACTGATTCATTTTAAGTTTAAGACTACAGGCAAGTTATTAGATAATTGTAGGTGCAATAATGAGGTTCAGAACTTACACCAAAATGAGAAAAACGGCAATACGTTCAATCTTTTGACGGCAGTGACTGGATGATCGCCCCGCACGCACTTGCGTTGGCATTGGCTTGTTTCAATAATTCCATGGCATCACTGATTTTTGTAAAAATGCTAGTTTAATTTTTTGCATTCCTTCGGTTCTGGAAAATGAAAAATTGTTAGCAGCAGTATGAATGGATGCAGTATTTTTTTCTCTACAAAAAATGTATTTACACTTTAGCTCTAAAATAATTAGGGGAGCAAATAATTGAACATAAAGAATTTACTATGCAAATTCCTATGGTGCGTCGCGCAAGTCAGCACCCGGTATAGTTAGTGCATGATATTTTAATCAGCTTCTTAGAGTACACGTTAGATGTAAGAAATTGTCTGTATGTATCTTTGAGCTCCAACGAGCAGCATTCATTGCCGTTGTAAAATAAAAATGTTTTTTAAAAAGTCGCTTCGACCCACACAACTTGGTATTATAATGATTCGTATTTAAATGTGTGAGCGGATGGCCCAGCGAGCAAATGCTCGTCTCTCAGGCGGCCAGCCCGGGTTCGAATCCCGGCGGATACTATAGACGGATTTAAAAAATCGTACGATCCCCAGCTACTACGCTAACATCTGTAGTAGTCGTTAACCCCTAATAAGGGAACTCTTCCTCAATTTCGACGAGCAAGGCTAGCCACCTACCAGGCCTAAGGGCAAAGAGGGCTCATAAAACCACTTTGTGGTTATAACAGGCCACTGGCCTACAATAAGAGGAAGAAGTATTTAAATGTAAAATGTTTAAGCTGCCTAAATACAAGGTATTCCATTAAAAAAAATTGACACACTCTTTTGAGCCACCCTGTATAATCAAAACTATTTTAGTTATATGCACCACCTTCGTACTTATAACTTTTATACAGATTGCGGCAGGCAACTAGGACCATAGCAAAAGCAAGGGGACCTTACATGTGGCCGTAATTGTATTTAAAACATTTAAAAATCGAATATATACCTTGTATTTATAATGACCTAACGACTTACCGCTATCGTACATTGATCGTTCGTTTGTTAAACACAATTACGGCCACATGTATGGTCCTAGTTGCCTGCCGCAATCTGTATAAGCGACATTTATGTAACTCTCATGGTTTTAGAAATATCTTCCACCCCTCCATCGTTTTCGAGACCTCTATATCGGTGAAAAGCGCAGACTCATTTTTCATTTTATCCAAAATGTAATAAATATCAATATAATCGAGAACATCTTTTTCAACGCTTATAATCATACAGTTTAAAATACGTTTTGAAAAAGAGCCGTCCTTGATCAAAATTTTGCTATTTTAAGATACAGGGTGTCTAAAAATTTACTAGCTGACAGAGCATCCGAAAATAAACAAAATGAAAATGGGTCCGAAACTGATAAGCTACAGTTTTGAGACAGAGAAGTATAATAGAAAAACGGAAACTATTTCATTAAAATAGTACAAATAAAGCAAATTTAGTGGGATTTGGCTTTTCTACCTGATATTTTATGCTGAATTAGAAAATTTTGACAAAAGAATTTATACAAGATTGAAAAGGTAGGTAATTTACGTAACGATGAATGAAGCGTTACATGTCAGAAATTTCGTCCATTTTAGTTTTCACATAAACTCTTTCTAAAAGCAGCTTAATATCAGGTAAAATTACTTAATTAACCAAATTTGCTTATCTCAGTCATTCTAAACAAGAGTTCATACGTATCCTTTCTTGTGTAAGGGTGAAAGGTCTAAGTTTTTCTAATATACAACTACAATTGTCGAAAATTTCAACTCTAAAAAGTTACAATATAAGCCATTCCCCAACCCTTGCATAAATTACCCCTTCTGAACTTTATACTAATTTTTTTCCAGCTCTTCCAATTCAAATTACACCAAATTTGCTTCATTTGTGGCACTTATTCCCAGCCTTTATAAGAACTGTTTTAAATATTTCAGGATGCTGTATTAGCTGATGAATTTTGGGAAACTTATTTTGGGGCATCCAGTGTAGAACGTTAAAAATACATTTATTAATGCTGCAGACATATTATACGAGTATAAAACACAGCAAAAAGATAGCTTATTTTTTTCTACATTTTTTCATGTTTCTCTGCCGTCTGTGAATCCAATTCAGCCTCATTGATATATAATCGATTTCTTATCACTATACACATTAAACAAGTTAATAAGGGCATTACTTCTAGCTGTCAAATTGTTTATCATCGGTAGCAATTTACCAAACTGCAGCAATTCGTATCGTTAAGGGAGATACTTAACTCTAGCTGAGGTGACAGCTTTGAGAGTTGTTTTTTTCTGTAGGAGGAAAAATGTGGATCAACATGTTACACGCAGCCAATATTTCCTTATTTTTGGAAAAATCTTTCATCTATGTGAATCCTCTTTGCATCTTTGATAACAGTGAAAACTTTAACATGGAACATATATATTCATTGGAAGCTTCACAGTCCATTTCTGTCTTTTTGTTGATGCCATTTCTTAAGCTTCTAGTTTGGGATTCATAGATGCTATGAACAACAGTCGATAAATTTCATTATAATTTGATCAATTTACTTTTTGCCTCGCTCAACTATAAACCAACCTGATATCAAATCTAAATTTCTGTTTGCAAATAGTTTGCTTTAGTGTAGAGCCAACTTCTTAGACATGTTTCAAAATTACGCATGATGTTAAAATGGGTTTGTACTCCAGTGTTTAGTATAAAGATTTAGCTTGAGAATTTGTTTTTGCATCAAATTTACCGTGCTTTGTTTTCGCTAATGCAAACCATATAACAGAATGCAGACAATTGTCACATATAATCTCATAAGAGCATGAATTCTTTCCGGATTTTTTTAGTGCGTTTAGGACGTTGTTGGAGTGCACGAAAAATAATTTCCGGATATGAATTAATGCTTCTACTGAATCTATTTGTTAAATGTAGTATAGCGGCGTCTCGCCGAAATAAAGAGTATTTTTCGCATTTTGTATAATAATGTGCTATTTTACTTACTTCAAAATCGTTTAATAAAGTGGCAGTTTGGTGCATAGAAATGTCACTTTACTATATGGTAATGTCACTGTCAAATTCGAGGTTAGCAGGTTAGGTTTTGTGTTAGTGTGTGTTAAAACTGACGGAAAATCTAATCTGCTAACCTTGAATTTGACATAGACTTACAGTGCCACCAACATATTATTCATACGTTTGAATTTCCACAGTCGCCTTTTTTAATGGACATGTGGTATAATGCTTTTATATTATTGATTTTTTTCTTTGTATATTCAGTTGTACTGTTTACCAAGATCTTGAAAATGTGCAATTTTAGAGATTTTACGTAAGTATAGCGATTTTTTAACTGTGGGCTTGCGGAGACCCTTATTGGTGGAGTAATGGTGGTCCGGTGGGATTTTGCCTCCTTGCTCCTCAGCCAGTCCGCACCTGGAGATGAAGCTGTTAAATTATTAAGTGGTGCAAACTGTATAATAAATACCACGGCAGGCTCTTATAAAAATTTACATTTAGCGATTTCTTAAACTTCGGTGATATCCTAACCTATTTTGATTAGAATTCATTTCGACTGCAAAATCTAACACAGTTGTAAAGTAAATCGAAATTCGATCAGCCGTAACGCTCACTAATCTACAGCTAAAATAAAATTAGAACGAATGAACTTCGGAAGCTGCAATCAGTGCATGGATTTTCACGAGTAGTTTATCTCAGTCGAAACCACTAGAGCTGTCATTACGACTATGACCAATAAAAGAGCACTTAATAAAATCACGTTAACGATCGCGTCTGTATTAATTAAATCAAATTGATGGGAGCAGTTGCGGTTTCGTTAGAGCGCCCATTAAATCTTTGCCGAGCTTATAAAACTAAGTTTCTGGTTTCTCTTCAGCTCCCGGTTTTTATCGAGCTTGCAGCGGGGCCTTTTTCTTGTACCACCAGCAATCACAGCGCAGATCTTGTTAGACATGTTTCGCACTCCTTAATTAGATTCTCTACAAGGATGTTCGACATTTGCATACAGGACGACAACAGGGTGTGCTGATATTTCAAAACTACACGCTGTGTTCGATCAACAATCGATTCCATCGATTATTACGAGTGGAAACATGACTGAGCAACTCACAATATGCTAAATCCGCGATCCTTGTTGCCACATCCTTTAGAAGAATTGAAAGGAACGACATTGGCGTGAAGGATCAATTCCAATTGAAAGCGAGGGAAGTGCAGCTTGCACAGACGAAAAGTTCAATGCAATCTATTTTTTCAAGTAACAGCCTCGTTTTTACAAGATTTTTATGAATACCTACATTATGGGATTAAGGTTTATATCGCTATGCCGGTGGTGATAAATGTGACGTCGCTGCAATTGAGGATTAAGTTTTTAATTAAAGTATTTCCTAAATTGATGCTGACATGACGCCAAGCTGCTTTATATGCATAGTTCATGCGGATAAATCTGAAACGGAAGGCTGGATACAAATCCTAATAACTTTTACATAATCCTTGCCCAAGAAGGAATATCGTAATTACCGCGTCTTTGAAACTAATACCGGTTATAATTATCGTGTAGCTGTGGGAGGGTTTCTCCATATTTGCGGCTTTAGAGTAAATAATCTTATCTGTTTGAGAGTTTAATTTCATTTTCATTTAAGCATTTTGGGTTTTGAAGATTAAAAGTACACAATAAAGAATGTGAATTTCAAAAACTAGTATTTTGATGTTTATAGTCTTATTATACGCGGATGGCTAAAAACATAGCTGCATAGTTCAATAATATAAAGTGATCGAAAAATTTGCAAACATTAATAATGGTGAGGCACTAACACCCCATGAAGGAGCTTGGCCTGCAAGGCGGAAGGTCAGAGCTTCCGTATCCTCACTAGCACACCCGGCTGTCGAACATTACAGAGGGATAAATGTATTAGCCACAATGGGAAGGATACGCGGAAGAATAGCTAAGAACAAACTACAGAGAAAGATAGAAGATCAGGCAGGATTCACTGCCGAAAAATCGATGATCGGTATGTGCGTTTTCCTAATCATCTCAAATTCTCAAACTATCGTGACTACATGGGTATCGAGAGCCGACTAGCTATAACGGAGACCGGATAGTTCTTTTACAAAAGCTTAAATTCAATGTAAAATTACAAAGGTGAGCCAATGCGTATTAATACGACGAATATACCCAAGATAAAAACTAGAACTTATAAGCTCAAAAGTATAGTCAATACGTATCACATATAGTAAAATATATATGTATTAGACAAATTGCAAGTAACAAACGCACGTAATGAGATAGGCAAAGGCAATAAATAACGATGGCATTTACACAGGCTAATACAAACTCGAGAGGGTTTGAGGAGCCTCTGTCACAATGATTCGGTAAAGTTACGTTATGTTGTCAAAACCCAGCGAGGAAAAGTCTGAAGTTGTTTACAGCTAAACAGCTAAAATACTAGGCCATCTCGGGCACTTGATCGCAAGACACCAACAGTGGCTCGATGCAAACACCTGCTGAACGGGACCTCCCACAGAAGGCAATCCAACTGGTCCTCGGAACTCAGATTTACCAGTTTATAGAAGCGCCAAAGCACATGCAAAAGGCAACACCGTGTTAACACGCATCTAGTAGATTACAAAAGTGAAGACAAGGTACACGTGGTCCCATGAGAAGTATTGTTATGTTACCAAACGGCTGAAAACTCCGCGAACATTAGAACGGCAGCCAAAGCGAAGGAGTGGGTATAAATGATAATGTGTCTTATCCCATAGGTAGAATTAGGGCCAATATAAGAAAATATCAGTTTTACTAAACACGGCTAGCTAGCCTGCCATCCTAACGTGGAATTCTTTTTCCAAAAAATTGTATTCAAAATTAATTCACATAATAGTAAGGGCAAAAAAATGCCAGACTCGATCTGCACGAGGCACATACAAACATGCCAATGAGGAGACGGCTCAGCACATCCTAGCTATTTGAAAATCAATAAGCGAAAGACACGGAAATTTAACAAGCCGTCACGGGCAGGACATTTCAGCAGCGAAATAATGGTCGAGACGAAAATCACGACGCCGAACATTGGAAAAATACGTAGCGTAGCTTTTAGCTCGTAGCAACTTATATACGACAAAATAACTCATCGAAAAGAAGCAATCAAAGACTAGGGCAATGCACTTAACCTTTGTAAATTAAAAAATATATATATAACACAGTTCCGAGGAGACGGTTATGCAAGGCTACCGATTGCACCCACCACAGGATACGGATGACAGTGGGAAACTTATAGTACAAGAGCAATAGAGTTTTTGTGTGAGTTCGGAAAAATCTGAATATGAGCTTTGAAACAAGCAATGATTTGCTCCACGTCACCTACTCCGTTCAAGATTTTCATGGAATGTGCCTTGATGAACTGGAATAGTAAATGAGAGGGGATGAAGATCCTGATTAGAAACGAACATCTGTATACACTTAGTTTTACCGACTAGTCATCCCAATACAAGACGAAGAGACGAGAGCTAAGAGCAGAGTACATGAAAATGGGTCTGAAAAGCAACTTCAAAAAAGCTGAATACCTAACAACGAAAAAAATGTGAAAGATCTAATAGTCGAATTTTCATATCACGTGTCGACAAATTCAAGTACCTAGGGTTAACCAGCACAAAAAATACAACTACAGAGTTTATGTATGCAACAATATGCAGAATGACTGCTAATACACAGTTCAAAAGAAACTTCTTTCGTCACAGACTTAATGTGTCCACTGCCGAATGTAGACCTTCCCTAGCTGTCTCTAAGCTTCTCAGCCTGCTAATTGGTACGTACCACTGTAAGACTGTATGTTTTCTGATAGATATCGTCTACCTTCTATTTTGTGGTCTACCTAAACTTCCCCTCAGATGTCCTCCGGTGCCACTGTAGAATACAGTTCGTGTCTCTATTGTCTTTCTTCCAACATATCCTGCCCAACTGAGTTTCAGTTTCGCAATATTTCAATGGTGTCCGTTACATGAGCCCTTTCCCTTATTGGGTTGTTACTTATTTTCTCCCTAAGGAGCATGATTGTTAAAACACAGGACGCGATGAAATCCTGTCCCACACTTATTACTCCAGCCCTTGGTTATAAGCTGACTCTTTCTAATCCAGAAATGTCAAAAATGTATTGTTTGCCTAAGATACATAAATCAAGTAAAACGGTGGGACCTATTGCTGCTGATATTAACTACCCAATTTGGCTCTTATATAAATGGTTAACAAATGTATTTATGCTTCAATTTTACATACAAATTTATCATCGACGGAAACGAAGCCAAAGTGTGCAGGACATTCTTCATGACGACATTAAACGTTAGTTCACCACCGCTAAAAAAGAAGTCAAGTAATGTGTTTTTGGTAATTGATAAACGTGGAATACACGTTAATTGATGACGGGCCATAAGTCACAATGGTAAAGAAGAAATTCACTCTACTCAATGGAGCCACAACCAAGTATCATTTTTATCTAAAAAGAAGTATCGCAATATATTGCGATGTATTGTGTTGTACCACCAACGTAGTTTTATTTATTTAATGTTTTCCCCATGATTAGAAGTTTTCCTACGTTATGGCAATATTTGTTATGTTTTAGCTTTTACGTTTGACTTTTCTGATACTACTTAGCTTTTAAAAAATTCTCTTTTAAGACGAATTTATGTAAGTTATATGCCCTATCAGACAAATTATTAATTATAATGATTATATTAGTTTTATTAAATATTTCTAGCTCCAGTAGAAACAATTACTCTTGAAAACAGGTCGGGTTCATGCATTATAAAGATTGTTACTACACTTGAAAAATCGTATTGTTTCAATGAAAGCTTACTTACAAAATGCTATGGCAGTTCGGTAATTGTCAATGTCAAATGACTATGAAAGTGGAAAATTATTCAAAATGTTATTTGTTACAATTATTATCATTTGATAAATATAAAAATGTAAGTAGTTCCTTTTTAATTATCTTATTCACTTTATTATAATGTTTACCTTTTAGATTTGTCACAAATACCTGTAGTTGCAGCCTCTCCAATCACTTCAATCAGCTCCTTCACTTAACTATGTGGATTTCATTCGCTCGCAGAAGCTCTGGGACACTCATGCAAAACACAAACCCCCAACTCAATACTGCAACTTCCCGTCAACCACCAAAAATACCTTTTTTTCCACCGCACGTCAACCCAAGTATAGTTGTAATCAATTACCAGTAACAGTGACTGCAATGCATTTTTTTCAAATCTCACAAGATGTTTGCTTGCAACCTCCTCGAAGATGTTCGATGACGTACACCACCAGTAACAGAAAACGCTTCCTACCCAATTCACAAGATGTTTCCTTCTATAAGAAGCTTGACGATGTCCATTACTAGTGACTGAAATTCTTTTACCCAATTCACATAATGCTTCCTTCAGTAAGAAGCTTGATGAAGTCCACTACCAGTAAATGAAATACCTCTTATCCAATTCATATGATGTGACTAATGAATAATAAACTTGATACTTCACCCAATTCCAGACAAGACTATTTAATAGATTACTGCAGTTCAACTTCTTATGGTTCTTCTACCATACACTTCATTCTTCATTTATCATTATTCTATTTCATCTCGTCAATTTATTGTTATTCACCCCCTTTCATACACCAACCAGATTAACAAATCATTTCATTAAAAGGGTTTATTATTTGACATTTTTTACTTTTTACAAATAAGGTTTACATAATTTCTAATCTAAATTTTGTTATTATTTTATTCTATTTAGCTTTACCACAGTAATATCTTTCATGGAATTTTTAATATTTTAACACTCCTAGATACCATACTCTTATATTTATTTATACCTGACATATCACATGATTTCTTCAAATTAAGTATTCAACATTAACTTTCCACTTTAATGCAAGCAATATTTAAATCATATGTTAGTATCTTTCTGTTTCTTCATTTGAATTGTTCGACTAAATTTAAATTCTAACCGTTATTTTATTAAATACATATGTGAATAATTATGATGTTCTTTCTAATACTTAAATTCAGCTTTGTATTTTAATAAGGAAATATTTTAATAATTTTATACATAATATCAAACTCATGAACTGTTTAAATTAGCAGTCTTATAAGGAACCATTACAATATCTTTGAAAACAAAACAACATAGAAACGGTATAGTGACACCATTGTATTCATTGATTTCCATAGATAAACAAGTATACCATATTTTCTTTTTTTTCAAGGTTTTCAAAATTAATCGTTTTGAAAAATTACTTCGAGAACAAAAATTTAAAATAATACATAACTCTGCTTAGGGCATAAGCAAAAATAAAGATCGTGATATAAGGCCGCTTGTTTTTAATATAATAAATTTTAAAAAATTGCAGTTACAAAACGTTGCTCTCAGTCAAGCACAAAAACTATCTCTAAACCTTTCTAGCCGCCGATAGCAGACTTCAGGCGGAAATTGCACGTGTAATTTGCATATCGATCGCTAATTAGCCAACTTTGCGTGGCTTGTGGGTGGCTGTCCTAAATGTCTAAAAGCCAAGGTGGCCGTGGTATTTCTGGAGCTCGTGTTTACCATTGTTACAATTAAAGACAACATGGGTGCGCTCAATAATAGCTTTGTTAGCATTCCATAAAGGCTGCGGGCCGATAATTCTGCTTTATTGCGGCGCAACTGCGATCTTTGGCACAAATCTGGCTTTTGGATTTTAGTGCGCCTGGTTGGCTATAATGAGTGGGTTTATGGCAAGGGGGTTATGTGCAAGTACTCAGAGTAGTTATATCACGATATGTGCCTAAATTGCATACGATAAAGTGAATTGAATTGAAAACGTAGGAGCCAAACTTTTCATATGATGTAAACCCGGAAATAAATAAATACATAAACATTAAAGAGTATACATTGTTTCCGATATACCTCAAGGGCCCACTAATACAATTCATAATTAGAATCCTTTAGCTAATAGACTTGTCTGTCCGTAAGAGATAGAGAAAAAAGTTATATGTTTGGAATGGTCATGTCAGGTCAGGAACCGAATTTCAATCAAGTGATTTTAAAAAATATTATTGTTTTTATTTAATAGGCGTTCTATTTGAAAAACGGTCTTTTTTGTTTTATTAAATGAGACATTTGTCTCACTGGTTGCTAGTTACATTATAATTCAGCAGTGCTTAATTAAAAATTGTGTTATGTGATATTGTACTAACTTACAGAAAGGTCCGATGCATTTAGTTCAATCCCAATTTATCGATGACTGCATTTCTGTATATCCTACCTGTAACAAAAAGTATTGTTATAGAAAACTGTAGAATTATATAAACTAATTTTACATAAATTAATAATACGAAAATCGTTGTCGTGAACCATTTTAAATATTAATAAAACTAAAGATTTCGTCTTGATCCACATATATTTTTTTTTAAATTCCCGAACGTTTTCGGCTTATGCCATCTTCAGGGGACGTTCTACAAAATGATTGACAATGAAACAAACTTTATAACAAACCAAAAATGACTTACAGTTAACAAACACACAAAATCACAAATAAACAGCACAAACTCGCTACAATTGCCACGGTGGGTTGACTAGAACTGGCAATCAAATACGGTGGAACATGCGCGCCGATAAAAGAAAATTGTGAAAGGCGAAAAAGGACCCCATTAAAAAAACTCAAGGGATCGGCAAACTTTTGAAATACTCCGATCCTGCAAATATTAATTGATCGTTTAAATTGACCTGTGACTTATTAGACAAAACGATCTCCAAACACTCAGCAATGTTGAGCTTCACTCCTTTATCTAAATAATGTAAGATTCTACAAAAAGACTCCCTATCGAAATTATGATCGTTTTCGTTGATACGTACAGCAAAGTTCGATTCAATTTTGGATTTTCTAATGCAATTAAGATGTTCGCTAATTCTGATGTTGAAAGCTCTACCGGTCTGTCCTATATATGTAGCTCCACAATTGCAAGTCAAGCTATAAACGCCATTTTTCTTTAGGGAGCCAATTTGGTCTTTATTTCTCACCAAGAGAGTTTGTAAATTGAAAGTATTAGAAAAAGTAACATTGAAATCATTACTAGCAAATAATTTCTTGAAAGAATATGAAATTTTACCCAAAAAAGGAATGGAGAAATAAGGTTTGAGTATAGGTGGAGAAATTATAGGATAGCAAAAGGAATCAAATATACGTTTTCTCTTTTGATCGAAAATGTTTTTGATAATATAGATGGGAAAGTCGTTCTTTATGGCAATATACAGTAATGTTCTAAGTTCTAACACGTAATCTTCGTAAGAGAGGGGTACGATATGTGGACGATGAAACATAGAAAAAGAAAGCTGTTTATGGCACATAGGGTGATTAAAATGATAGTTTATACAATGATCAGTATGAGTGGGTTTCCGATATATTTTAAATGATGTGTCATTGACATTTTTAATTACTGTTAAATCTAAGAAGTTAAGTTGATTATTTGATTCAAGTTCGTGAGTGAATTTTATATTAGAATGACAACTATTAAGAGAATTTAAAATAGAATCTAATATGTTGAAATTACAATTTTTAACTACACAAAAATAATCATTACATATCTTACCCACAAAACAAAATTTTTGACAACTGGATCATCGGAGTTGAGAGAATTGAGATTCAAGATTATCCATAAAAATATCGGCTAGAAGTGGGCTGAGATTATTGCCCATAGCAAGACCATCTGTTTGAGAATAGAGAATGTTGTTAAAAGTAAAGAAATTGTGTCGTAGGCAAATGTCCAAAAGATCCATTATTGCTTCTAATTCTGCGTCTGAAATTGCACTATTTATTAACTTATCTTTAATAATGTTTATGCAATCTAAAATAGGAACTGATGTGAAAAAATTTTTAACGTCAAAAGAAATAAAGGTGAAGTTATGTTCGAAAGTTAAAGCATTAAGTTTGCTTATGAATTGACTACTATTTTTACTTTCCCATACCCATAGGTATAGGGAAGTCTTGGAATCATGAAAATTTTGGAAATCGAGATTTTCACAGAAATATCCGTTTTGGGCCTCTAGGAACCCAAAAAAGTGGTTTTTAAAAAATGTCTGTCTGTGTGTGGGTGTGTGTGTGAGTGTGTGTGTGGGTGTGTGTGTGTGTGTGGGTGTGTGTGTGGGTGGGTGACGCTCCTACAGCCGAAAGTATTGCTCCGATTTTGATGCGCTTTGGAATGCGGGGGTGTATCGAAAATTCATCGACAAAATAAGCTTTTCAAAAAAATCCGAAACCGGAAGCGGAAGTTACGCATGTTTTTTTGGTATCACTGTTTTCGTGATTACAATTTTGAAAATTTTATCGCGGATAACGATAGAGGGTCATAAGACAAATCTGCTAGTTTTTTGCCGAACTCGCTAGGTTTAAAATGAAGGGCGCTATGATTTTTTGAAAATTTTGAGTTTAATGCCCTATTACTCAAAAACGGATGAATCGATTCAATTGATTTTTTTTTCTGAATAGTATATGAAGGCTAACATGAGGTGATATAAAAAGTGTTGTGAAAAATATTAAGGGGCCTAAATTACAAATTTTCAAAATTTTGGAAATTTTCTAAAAATCATTTCTCAAAAACTGCCCACAGGAATTTGTTTAAACTTCATACACTGATAGACCCCGAAAAGGGCTATCGATCTGTTTTTTAAAGAATCTCATGAATTATCTGTGGCGCCCTCTACGAAGCTTTGAAGTTTGAAAATTTAAACCCCTTTAATTAATAAACAAAACAAGATAGGTAGCTGGGGTTTTCACTGAATTGCTCAGTGCATAATGGAGCATATGAATATGCAAAAAAATATTACACTCGTGGATATATGTAAGCCCACCGGCCCCCTCCCTCCTCTATTTTTGAAAAATAATTTTTTTATTCTAACGGTTGTTATATTTTTGCGTCAAAAAATCTTTTTCCGCAAAAATAAAAAAATCGATTTTTTATGCCCTAGAAAATATAATTTCCAGGTACTTAGAAAATTTCACCTCGGTGCTACAGCCGTTTTTGAGGAAAATAATACATAAACAAGCCGTGTCCACTTGGCGCCATCTACAGAAGCTCGGTGGTCACGTTTTGAACTACACATCTTATAACATAAAATCGTAGCTCTCTTTGTTTGCGTGTAACTATGTTTGTTCGCTATCTCCTCCGAAGATACTGGACCGATTAAGTTGTACGATGGCTTAAAAGTTTGCTCATTTTCAGACTTGGATCGTAGGCCGGTTTTTATTTACAAAAAAGTGCGAAACAGTTATAATTTAATTAACTTCTCTAGGCAGCAGTATAATTTAATTAACTTCTCTAGGCAGCAGAGCGGAGCGCCTATCGTTGTCTACTATTAGCTCGGGTGCGCGCATTATTCAAACAGGAGAGTGTGGTTCTGCGGTAAGCGTGCTGCCCTATCACGCGGTAGCCCCGGGTTCGATCCCGTCGATGCATCTTTTTTTTAAAATTTATATTAATGAATCTCTCTTAACTTTGCGAACCGAAACGGAGTTCGGGTGACTCACTAGTTCTTTTATATTTACCCGCAATTTACGTGAAAGTGTAAACGCTTATCACGGTGAAGACGTGAGTCATCGAGTTGAAATTTTGATATGTTGTAAAGACTGTTGAATAAAGACGATATGAACAGTTTCCAGTATGGGAAAGTCCAGGGAGGTAGTCACGTCCACTTTTTTATACTATATTTGAAGTTAAAATTTAATAATTCTTTGAGTTTATTATCTAAAAATGAGGCAAGTTTATAAGTGTAGGACTTAGTGAACGAATTAGCTGGTCTAATGGGCCAATTGTCGCCTTTATGGATTTGCACAATTAACAATGGGAGGTTGATGGTATTGATCGTAACAGAATCATCAAAATTAATGTTAAATGTTAACCATGATCACCACAGTTGTTATATTTTTTTGAATTGTTAGTCGCAGGCCATGGAACTATGTTATTTTATAAATCTCAGTCCAATGCTTCAAAACGTTTGACATTTCCACTGTGGGTAGAAGCACCTCCCACAAACGAACGTTAAATTTTAATAGAATATTGATGTTGGTACGCCAGTACGCATTCGAATAAACCAACTTTTAAAATATTGTCAATGCTACTAAGCTGTCATTGTGTCGCATCCGCTGGGTCTAGGCTTAGACACATATCAAAAATCATTCCCTATTGTTATTGTTGTCAGTAACTGTTGCTACTTATTTCCAAAACGCGTTAAGAGCTAAACCAAAATAAGCATACTACGGACAGGATCATCCACAAAACTATAGAGGTTGTCCTTACTTATCAAAAATCGTCAGTCACCTTGATCGTGATATCAAATTAATTAGGTCAATTAAAATCGCGAATCAAATAAAATTAGGTCAATTAAAATCGCGAATCAAATTAAATTAGGTTAATTAAAATCGCGGATTGCTCTAATTAATTTTGATATGTGCTACTGATTAAAAAACGCATTAGCTACTAATTAAATTACGCGGCGGCCATTTTAATTTCAATTTTCGCGCGAATATTTGAATTTGAAATTTTTCAAATTTTTCCATTTTTTCAATTTAAACTTCCCGGGGGTCGGCCATCTTGGTTTTCTGCGCGCGCACTTCTCTCGGTTGCCAATTTTAATTTTAATTTAGCGCCCGTTTTGAATTTCAAATTGGTAAATCTGTCTCTCTTGTACTCATTGGGTATTGGCTGTCTCTCTTGCATTCACAGGATGGCTGTTTATATTTAAAAAAATCTCTGGTCGACTCGGATTTGAACCCTCTACGTTCATGTTTATATTTGGGTTGCATCCGTGTACGCCTCTAGACCAACAAAGCGCCACGGATTTAAAGGGTTTGAACCAGTTTTGATCGATATAATGATACAATTTCAGACGCTTTACTTATAAAATAAAAGCCAAACATGACAATCTCGTGACAAGTTGGGTTCAAATCCGACTTGGGGCCGGCGCAAAAAGCTTTTTCTAAATTAAATAAATGCGAGCGAGAGAGAACAGCTGCGATGAGTGAGATGGAAGACTTCGGCGTGACGTAATCAAATCCAAAAATGGCCGCCGCGGATTTCGCGATTTAAAATAATTATTCACATGTGGTTAATTATCATATGTGTAAAATCAAATTTCTGTAATTAAAAAGTAGCTAATTGTTACGGACCAAATTTTAAAATCGCGGCCCGTCAAATTTTTAATAGAATAAAAGCTATCTGAACAGAGGTATTTCAGGAATATATTAAACTCAAATTTGTAACTCGTTTTATATTTACGATCTGAATTTGCCTCTTGTCGCCGACAAGTCGGGCCTGTTGGGCCGAATGATAAAAAATAAAATAATTAATTCCATCAAAACCACTTATGAAACCAGTTTTTTAAAATTATTATCAAACTTTTAAAACTATAGACTATGCAATGCCGTTCTTATAAATTATAATTAAAAATAAGTATTTAGTTTAAAAATATGGAAGCGTAACGACACAAGAGTGAAATGACCTTCTGTTCAAACCCTTTAAATCCGTGCTGCTTTGTTGGTCTAGAGGCGTACACGGATGCAACCCAAATATAAACACTAACGTAGAGGGTTCAAATCCGAGTCGCCCAGAGATTTTTTGAAATATAAACAGCCATCCTGTGAATGCAAGAGAGACAGCCAATACCCAATGAGTACAAGAGTGACAGATTTACCAATTTGAAATTCAAAACGGGCGCTATATTAAAATTAAAACTGGCAACCGAGAGAAGTGCGCTCGCAGAAAACCAAGATGGCCGACCCCCGGGAAGTTTAAATTAAAAAAATGGAAATTATCTGAAAAATTTCAAATTCAAATATTCGCGCAAAAATTGAAATTAAAATGGCCGCCGTGTAATTTAATCAGTAGCTAATGCGTAATTTAATCAGTAGCACATATCAAAATTAATTAGAGCAATCCGCGATTTTAATTAACCGAATTTAATTTGATTCGCGATTTTAATTGACCTAATTAATTTTATATCACGATCAAGGTGTCTCTATACTACTATCGGCGAAATTCGATCATTAAGAACCCGTATTAAAAAAAACTTTGCGAATATTATACCTTCTTCTTTTTCTTTATCTTAGTGCTATTATAGAGACGTGGTTTGGGCATCTATCTATTTTTTATAGATGTTTTTGTCTCTTGTCATCAGTTTCACTTCTCTTAGACAAAGTCCTTTTCCTCGCCTTCCGTATTGAATTGTTTCTGTTTTTTAATTTCACTTTGAAGAAGCCGCGTAGCGCAGTTGGGTAAACGCCAGGCTTGCATTAAGCAAGCCCTCAGTTCGAATCCCGAGGGGGTCGGAATTATTCCTCAGCCTTGGCGATTGGAATCAGGCTCGGTGAGACCATTCACAATGGGGCACCAAATTAACTGTGCTCTGCTCAGAACCACAGACATAGGAGATAGAGTAACAAGGTCAACACATGACGAAGACACACAATGGTTGCTGCGCAAGCACAAATGGCGCGCTCCAACTCTGTATCCCGAATTCGGGGCAAGTTGAGCAAGATGCTAGCGTACGAAGCACCAGTCTCCGGCAACATAAATGAGGTTACAGATAATACATACATACTTTTACTTTGACATCGGAATTACTGAAATACATTTTTATTAATTATCTTATTGTAATTAAAAAAATTTATATTAATAAATTACCTTTTACTTTGTTTCACTAAAACTACGATTCGTATTTAAGTTTAGCAAATTAAAAAATAATTTGTCATAACCTTACTTACAAGTTTGACGCTACTGACCGTTAGGTACAATCAGCTGAAATAGTAGGTATTTGGTATTTATCAAGTACACTCAAAATTTTGCATTTGACACTGCAAATTTTACGGGAGTTTCCCAAATGGATTCCACATTAACCATGTCGGAAATACACCAATAAATGCATTAATTAGTCTCATCAGTCCTTACATACGTATAAATAGTTACGTATAAACAATTATATTTTTGAAAACACTACACGGAATGCTATTGTAGAAGTTCTACTATTTAGAAGAACATTTAATTTTTATTTCTAGTTCAAAAGCTCCGAAAACAATTAAAAACTAAAATTAATAACCGAGCTGTGCAAGTATAATTTTCTAAATTATAAGATCTGCTGGTTTACAGATAATCACTTGTTTGTGTTGTATAAGGATTTAAATTTTATTAGAAACTCGAAGTGTATAACAATATAAAAGCAAATGCCAGAAGTTATAATTAGATTTCTTTTCCAGCTGTTGTTATTTTTTACTTTCAGTATGTGCGCGCCGGGATTCATTATTTTCAGATTACTTTGACATTTGAACTTGTTAAAGTTCCGCTTTTATGGAAAGTACCAACATGTAAAAAAATGCATTTCTACTTTATTGATAATATTTCGTCTGCTGTTCTATTACAAGCTGCTTGTAAAAGTAGCATTGTAGATATTAACGATACAAGTTTGATTATGCGCATCTTAACGAAACGAGTTTGATTGCCAAAACGAGGCGGTGAGCCAAGATTTACAGTAATCAAACGAGTCTCGTTAATTGTCATAAGCAAACGTGTATTGTTCAATATGTTATCTCCATCAATACATTCTGATTCAATGTATTTTTTATATAAAAATAGTGCTGTAATATCTGTCCATTACCGCACTCAGTGCGGTAATGATGCTCTTATCGATACTAAAATTAATTTGATCAATAATCTATAACAACATCGATGAAGATAACATTTATTAATATCTATACATTCGTTTTTATTGAACTGCAACAATCCTGCTACTAGTGCTACCTACTCATGATGCAGTTGATTTAAATTGCATGTGTGGTACTGCGGACATAGAAATGAGTATGACGTCTAAATACTGAAGTTGATTTAATGCAATAAGAAAAGCTCGTGTCCACGCTACTGACACGTGACTGACTTCTGTTAACTATTATTAATTTGGACGTACGAAAGTACTTCTAAATGCAATTTTTGGCCACTCGGCTGGAAGCACAAAAGCAGCTTGATGTGGTGGTAGCTTACACTCACTTTTTATCTGATGTGCTGTTTATTGGTGCTTTTCTTTTTGCTACTGCCGTTATGTCGTTGATTCGAATTGGATGTCTGATACTGCTGCTGTACGGATGAGTATGACGTCAAAATACTGCAGTTGGTTTAATGGAATATGAAACGTTCGTGTCTAGCCTACTGGCACGTGGCTGATTTCGGCCACTCGGCTGAAAGTACAAAAGCAGTTGATGTGCTGGTAGTTTACACATAGTTTTCAGTTGAGGTGCTGTTAATTACTACTTTTTCTTTTTGCTGCTTCCGTTATGCAGTTGCGTTGGATTGAATGTCTCGTACTGCACATGTACAGAGAGATGAGCATGACGTCGTTAAAACTGTAGTTGCTTTAATGGAATAGGAAACCCTTAGACCTACGCTGCTGACACGTGCTGATTTCTGTTAACTTTCATTAATTTGGACACACGAAGGTACTTCTAAATCATGTTCGGTCACTCAGCTAGAAGCATAAAAGCAGCTGACGTGACGGTAGCTTTCACACAGTTTTCAGCTGATGTACTGTTTATTGGTGCTTTTCCTGTTTGCTGCTGCCGTTATGTCGTTGATTCGAATTGGATGTGTGATTTTGCTATACAGATGAGTATGACGTCAAAATACTGAAGTTGGTTTAATGGAATATGAAACGCTCGTGTCTAGGTTGCTGCCACTTGGCTGATTTCCATTAACTTTCAATAATTTGGACGTACGACGTACTTCTAAATATAATTTTCGGCCACTCGGCTGAAGCACAAAAGCAGCTGTTGTGCCGGTAGCCTACACACAGTTTTTAGCTGATGTGCTATTTATTGGTGCTTTTTCTTTTTGCTGTTGCCGTTATGTCGTTGATTCGAATTGGATGTGTGATACTGCTGACGTACAGATCAGTATGATGTCGAAATACTGAAGTTTATTTAATGGAATATGAAACGCTCGTGTCCAGGCTACTGGCACGTTACTGACTTCTGTTAATTTTAATTAATTTAGATGCACGAAGGTACATCGAAATACCGGGCCGTAACTAGGCAAACTTTTATTGTAGGCAAGCCAACATTTTTGTGCTCCTGAGTACGCTAACGACGTATGTGAGAAAAAATACTCAAGTTACTGTGCGACTTCTACATTTATTTCCGGATATATGATATATTCAAAACAAACAGGTAGGTATTTAAAAATAAATCCAACATTTATAATTCAAAAGCTTTAAAAATAAAAAACTAAATCTTAAAATAAAAAGATACAACACAAATAAAATAAGAACCGAAAACAAGATTCTAACACAATTCCAATAAAAAACTCTGTAAAGGGCTTTACTCAGAACGTCCCTCGCAAGTGGACGTTGTGACACTAAACAATTTTAAAAATTAAAGGAAGCTAGAAGCAAAAATATTTTAATGTTCCTAATAATACTGAAATAATAAAAGAAAAAACTTTCTAATGAAAATGATATCAATTTTTAAATAAAAAGCATTACCGGTGGTGGGATTCGAACTACAGCGCCTGCAAATGCGATTTAGGATTTACCCGTCTGTTCCACTGGACCATCCAGGATCTCTCGAATCTGTGCCATGCGCGGCTATATTAAACAGAACGTACTTATTCTTGCCCCTTTTTGACTCTTTGCATTTACTCTGTATCTGTTGGGTCCCATTCTCGTTAAGTGTAAAGCCTGAACTATATGTGCAAATTATTACATTTATTTATTTCTAAATTTTTACGATTACAATACTTCCTTCGTCTTTTTTTGTAAAAAGTACATATTATTATGTACAAATCCCTAAATAAACATGTGGCGTACCTGCGTCTCTGGGGCACCATTTTATCGCCACCGATCGGCCGTATTTCGCCCAAAATCGGAACGCGATTGCGGCATTTATGACGCAATGATAAGCATATGCAATAATCAGTTAACGCGAGTTTGAATCTCACTGGCTTGAATGTTTTTTAGAATTCCAAATGCATGTAATTCGCATTACTAAGTGTTTCAGTATTATTAGCAGCATTAAGGTATTTTTACATATTTTGTAGATAATTCTGAAGGCTATTCAACCATAATTCGATCTAGCAAAAGGTGCAGCACGCTTTCTATAATAAAGACGTTGAAAACATTTTCTTTGGTAACGTTTTTACGTACAACTCAATTTTAAAAATGCAAAAATTATTTTAATTAGAATAGCTCAAAAGCTAGTAGCTAGTTATAATATTTATAATAATACAATATAAACAAATAATTACACATTTTTGTGCGTAGTAACATATGAACGTTGAATAAAGTTCTATACTCGCAGCCATACTGCCATATCGTCTTGTAGTAATCAATATATTTAAAATGTGAAGCTTTTTCGGTCGGCACTTAGTATGAGCCTTGCATCAGGTCGATTAGAATAATCCTTTTTTTTATAAAAACTGCCACCGTGTAAGGTTGCAGAAGTGTCTTAAATTGGACAAATTCTAGCGGGAAAGTGATTGTAAAATTGTAAATCGGTCTGTGGTATTCTGCTTATTGTTCCAAATGCCCACTGTACCAGCGATGAGCCCAAAGCAGTGAATGTATATGTAATATGTACAATCAGTAAACCCGCTCCAATAGTTGTTTAAAATTTGAGTTAGTTCGTCACCACTGCTGTCAGTTTTAAGTTTTAACAATAAAAAAATAATAATTAGAATAAGGTCACCCATGCGGTAGGTTAAAAAGCTAATAATTCTAATGTTCTAATTGATATAGGTGGGAATTATAAAACCCACGTAGTTACAACCTGGTGGACATTCTTTATTGTTACAAATAAAAATTTGTAAAATTGGCCACTTGTTATTTTTTTTTTATTAATACGAGAAAAATTCTTTTTTTTTGCAGTGCCATTTTGGCGCCCCTTACTGCTTGCGCCTGTAGGCGGGGGGCCTACTCGGCCTATACCTAGTTACGACCCTGTCTAAATATAATTTTCGGCCACTCGGCTGGAAGTAAAAACGCAGCTGATGTGCTGGTAGCTTACACACAGTTTTCACCTAATGTGGTGTTGATTGATGCTTTTTGTTCTTGCTGATGTCGCTATGCAGTTAATTTGGATTGGGTGTGTGATACTGCTGGTGTACAAACGCATGAAATATGAGTTTGTGCTTTTGCTTATGGTCTGTTTTCAGCATGAGCTGCTCCGTAACGCTTACTCTTCCCTTGATAGGCGACTAATAGGACGCACCTACAACACAGTACACTTATCATAATTATATTCACATGATTTCTTCAGATAGCCAAGGTCGAGTCTCAGATTTGCGCATAACCTTAAAATGTAGCAGTTAAAGATTTAACAATAAAGCAAGAATTGTCTTCTTAGTGTGTCATATCCTGTATTGGCCCTTGGCATAATTTTTGAATAACGCTTTCTACCACCGATGTTTGAACCGAGATCTCTCGCACAGGATTCCATCGTCCATACCGCTGCACCACCGAGCTTCTCATAACGCAAGCACAATAAGCCTGAAATACGATAGATAGAATACTAGATGATTGGTAAACAAAGAAGAGAAATGTCAACATTGTTCGCCATATGTAACTAGATCGTGGCCAATTACTTACTATTCGATGTATGAAAATCGCTTTATGATTAGAAATTACACTTTATATTTGATAATGATTGAAATTGTTGCCAAATATTAGTCTCCCTTTCAGGAATCATAATTGGAAAAGGGGAAAGCAGATTTGTGCCTGCTGAAACTCCGTAAGGAGCGATCATCAATGATCTGTTCGCATCAAGCGTCGAAGTCACTGACAATTACCAGAGAATACTGGCTGATAAAATAAAGTACAAGGTACTAATAATAAACAATAGTACAGAGGGTCGTCGCGGCAGCGCTGCCACCGATAACAAGCCGATCGTTTACCTTCACTCGATAGGAATCAACAATGAGGCCATAAATCGAGGGAGCTTTAAATGGTAAAGATGACAACCGCGAGTGCTATTTACAGCGTCTGCGGTATCCGCCGAAGTTTAGTGCAATCGTCAAAGGCTTCCGAGCGCAACGCAAATAAAGAAAGGCGCAAACCTGCAGTCTTATCGGCAGCCTCTTGCGCCACCTGTATTTGGCAAAACCTACGCGTCATCATAACGTCGTTTGGTTCCCGCTTCAGCGCGCATAATCCTTCGGCGGGCCTATTTGGGAATTTATGCAAATTGGAAGTAATGTGTTTGTTCCACGCTAAATGCAAATTAATTGCCTTTGCATCTGCCTTTGGCTCCCGTGGTGCGCTGCTTCGCCCAGCTCCCAGTCGCGAAATTGCAAGTCCACACTGATTTACTCCGTCAGCTACTCAGCGCCCAAGCTTAAAGTTCGACTATACTTCGGGAAAGTTACTATTTTAAACCTCTGGAGGCTTCGGCGCTAATATGCTTACAAGCTGGCAGCGTCGGCATTAGAAATTATTTGATTGGATGAGCAGTTACTAGTGGTGTCGACTAAATATGCAACAGCTTATCTACAAATATTAGTTGCTGGAATTCGCTACCACTTCCCCGAATAGCTATTCAAGTCCAGGAGCAACCTTAATATAGACCCATATTAAATTTCTTTTTAATTTGAGACGAACTTTACTTCGTATAGCGCACATTCCTCCCACGGGTTCCAAATTTTTCTTTCCAAATTGACGTGCGTCTGCGAGTTAACGAATCGGAAGCATGCCAGTGACAAACAAAAGCATTTTAATTGGACTGCTGATAAAGCGACTATGAGCAGGTCGTAGAACGTACAATCGAAAACTATAAATTCTCGTAAGCACCAAAATATCGCTTCTATTTAAAACACCTGCATGTTTGTCGACATAAAACGAGAACTTGACGGCTCGTGGTCTTGGATGATCGAATCGAGTTTGAATTTTTCAGTAGAAAGCCGAAGTGGTCACGAAGTTGTTGATCTACGGCAGACTAATTGGATTGGATTTATAAGCGCAACAGTTTTTATAGGTTTTGGAAGGTGCAATAAGTGATAATGATCGTCCAAATCAGGGGCGGACTGGCTCACCGGGATACCAGGACGATTTCCGATGCCCCGCTCCAATTTGACGCCACTGTGATGACACATAATTAATAATTACAGATTGTTTAATAGTTTAATATAATGTGATAGATATATAATCTCCTTTTGGTTGGTCCGCTACGCCACATTTACATTTATGCTACTGTATCTTATGAAAAACAACATATTTGCCAACATAGTTACAATACCTATTGTTGTTAGAATTCCCCAAAAATATAAGTCTATATCTATTTTTTCGGTATGCGTGTTGGTATTTCATAAAATAAAACAAGATGAGTCGGTGCATGCCCCTTATCGGTACTTCAGCACACTGTGGGCATGGTGCTCCTCAAGACACATTTAGTCTTCGTAATCTGTTGGGTACTTTCAGTGTGATGTGGCCGTTATCATATTATGTTATACACATCGTGCGCCATAGGTGCGACGACTTGGGCTACAGTTAATTTGCAAAGGAGACGGGAAGTAATAATTGCAAAGCCTGGACGGTGGAAATCGATTTAAAATCGAGTGGGTGATCTTTCAATACCGTTAGCGGTGAGTACAAACAAGGTAGACAGCGTCGATAATGTGGCATTTCAGATTTAACGTTGAGAAGAGGTAGAAATTTGCATTCGTACCTTTCGATAATTAAAAAAAAATCCGGACTGAGATTCGAATTCACGACGTGAGGCGCGATGGTCCGCGAGTGTTCACGCTACACCAATGTAACAGTGTATTTATGTGATCGCACGTGTATTGCTGGTAACTCGAATGCAGATTGAAAAATACATACAAAGAAAAACACGACCAATCTCGCCCAAAAGCTTTTCAGTTCTTTGGATTAATATTCCACACCAATGGCACAAAAATAATCCTGATATAAGTTGTCATTCTCGAGTTATCATGTTAACAGTATCGGAAATGATAGACATTACAACAAGTTTAAGAAACGAATAATACATTTAGGTATTACATTGTAAGTAGGTAAGTGACGAGTCCGGAGAATGATTTATATCGTCCGAATCAAACCAAATTTCCATTCACCGGTATGGAATTATTTAATTTTTCATTTGTAATTAGTAACGTATAAAATTATAAGAAACCATGCGTTAGTAGTTTGTCGCAAATACTAGATATCAAGATATAATGGGGTGGAGTAGCTGTCTTTATCAAAAAGCAACTGTTAAGTACACCTATTGTAATGATTTTGAAGGATTTCACGGCCATTGTCATTAAGTAACAAACGACTTCCGGAATTGGACCGCGTCATTATTGAGATCAAAGAACTCAATGTTTAGCACCACTTTCGTAAGGTGCTTCATCAGGAGGAAAAGCAAAAGAGCACAGTAACTCCACGTGTAAACCACGCCAGAGGCGTGAAGATGAAACTGCCATTATCTGCAAATCCCCATTCTTCTTTAGTAGAAAGATTCGCGAAGCCATTGAGATTTACAAACACCCGAATAATCTCAATCGGGACGAAGGCTTTCCCTTTCCTTCTATGTGGAATGTGCTAATTTCTAAGCCGCGCCCATAGTCACTGAACCGCGACGGCACTTACCTATAAATTCTCGCCTTTCTCCTTCCGATCGTTAGAACAGTTTCGCCTCTGGCGTGGCTTACACATTGAGTTGCCGTGCTCGTTTGCTTTTTCTCCTGATGAAGTCCCTGACAAGGGTTGAGTTTTTCGGTCTCAATAATGACACGGTCCAATCCCGAAAGTCGTTTGTTACCTACTGCAATACACACAAGAAGTCTAGAAACAGTCTCAATAATGATGACTACTCACAACTCTCGTCCAATTAGAATAGTAGCTGGCTAGAGACCGCAAAAACTAGCTCTCAGCGAAGAATATATTGTCAACATATTTAATACAAACTTATCTACTTTGCTTATTGGCGATCTAAATAGCAAACACTCTATGAGCATGGTGCGAAAGAAACCCCAATGGCAACAAATTAAATGAGTATGCAATGAGATACCAATTACAAATTGAAGCTCCTACCGAATACATATACCTACTATCCTTACACGACCGACCACAAACCAGACATCCTAGATATACTAGTATAAAACAATTCAGACTACCTAGATGCACTTATATGCTTCACCACCACTTCCCTAAAGATGCCTTCATTGCCCAGACTAATCAAATATATATTAACTGGAAGAAGTTTCGAGAACTTGATAACTTGATAACTGTTCCATTGAATATTAAAAACCTTCAAGACATTGATGACAATATCGAGAAATTTACAAATTGTACAGAAGCAGTCCATTTATTAACTAGACTTGAATCCGGAGTGAAGTGCCTCGGGGTGTTTTGTTGTTTACTGTTAATAATGTACACACTCAGAGCTGGGCAAATTACTTTTAAAAAGTAATTAATTACTAATTACTAATTACCGCTGAATGCAGTAATTTAATTACCAGAGATTCAATTACTCACAGGAAATAGTAATTCAATTACCAATTACTTAGTAATTGTAATTGTACAACATCAATTACTTTCAATAAAAATTATTGTCATATACGTAGTTTTATTTAGTAGAACCTTCTTGCAAGTTGCAACTATCATTAGTGTTGTGTCGATTCGTAATCGTAATCTAAAAATGCTTAATTTTTATGTTTTGTTAGCTATAGTAACCTACATACTTTTTCACTTTTGAAGGTTTTTTGATAATTAAATCCTGTAGCTACATGCACCGTTCACCAAAACCAAAAGTTTTTAGTTTGTTTTGAAGTAAGATGTAAGTAAATAAATAAATTCAAGGATAACAATTATACAGGATGTCCCCAAAAAATTCGACACCGATTTGGCATAGATTTCTTATGTTATAATAAACCGATTAAACCTAATATACCTTAGTACAAAGTCCCCTCAGTAAAAAGGTATAGGGACTTGAAAGTTCAAATGTATATATTTTTTTTATATCAGTTTCCACGTAGGTTATCACTGAAGTTGAGCTTTTTATCACGATTGCGGATTTAGTTGCCGAGGCCCCAAGGGCGAAAGCAAATAAACCACATGAGGGATAAAGAGGAACTTCCAGTGCCGTGGGGTACAATGTTTTTTTAAATCGCGAAATTACAACATTTTAACCAACTTTTGTAGGTTATGTTGACGTCGGTTGACGTTTACCTATCGTCCAGCCGCCTACAAAAAGTCGTAAAACAATGGATTACTTCACTGCCCATTTTTCCCATTTTATTTGACGATTTCGACGTTCTTCACTGCCGATTTAAAAAAATATTTTTTTTAATATGAAGAAATGTAGAATTTCATTTTGGCTACATTTTGTAATTATATTAGAAAAATAGCACGCTGAATATGTTATAAAAGTAATTTTTCCATGTTCGTAATAAATTAATCCACTCGTTTTGCATCGTTCGCTCGTAAAGTAAACGATGAAAAGCTCTCACTTTTCTTAACTTGTAGAACAATGTACTATTAAATACGCCTAACATGAGGCTGAATGACGAAAATATGTAACTTACCTATGTATACAGGGGGGAGCATTGGATTTTTTAATTGCTTCACAGCAAATTTCTATTTAGATTTTGTAGAACACTACGTGGTGATTCAATTGGCGCAACTTGAGTATTTTTTGTTGGCTCAGTTAGAAAATATTTTTTACCCCTATATACAAAAGTAACATTTTTTGTCGCCTGTTAGGGGTTTCCCGAAAATGTACGTTTGGTTCCCTGGTCGGTTTCCAATGGCACTGGGAGGGAGCATAATACATTGACTACCGTTGTCATTAGAGACGCGAGGCAATGTGATTAATAATAAATCAACTAACCTCATGGTTTTCATATTTAAATATTGTTGAATGCAGCTGAATACAAGAGATTGTCACATCATAAAATGTAAAAGTGTTGAATGTATAACTCTGGACTAAAAAGTAAATTCCTCCCTTGCATGATTACAATTGATTAGGGTTGGACGTTTTCTTCCAGTGAAAAAAAGATAAGTTCTTGTTAGTTTTAATTGTTATTCGTTGATAACGAGGGCAGATTGTCCCTCGAAACGTTCGTTGTTAATATTTTCGTTATTTAATATTTTAATTTGCAGAGTGGCGAAATACCCATATAAGAAAATGAATTATGAATTCACGCCACAAAGAAGTTTCAGAAATTATAAGCAAAAACGTTTCGCACAATTAAATTGGCTTCATCAGTTTATGAGCAAGACTTCTTGCTTGCTTCGAAATGAATGCAAGTAAAATATTAATTGAAATTATATATAACAGTTATTTATTTAAAATGTAAATTTTGATCAATTAATTTCATACTTTATTATTATAAAAAAAATATAAAAAAGTCGTAATGATTAAAATTATGTTCTACAAAAGTTAATAAACCATTTGTAATTTTCCAATTAACCATGTCAACATATTGTTCTTATCATCATAAACTGATGAAGCCAATTTAATTGTGCGAAACGTGTTTGCTTATATATTAAACTATTTACGACTTAATGATTTTTATTTAATATAATATTAATCATGCAAATTTTAACACCAAATTGACTTAATTAATCTCCTATTACAATTTTTTAAAATTTAATTGAAAAAGTCAAATTTAACTTATTACTAAGAAAAGCAGATTACGATGTAGTGGCAAAGGGCCAGAGACCCTCAAATCAAAAATCAACTCAACAATATCGCTCACCGAATTGGGCGGAAAATCGACAATCTAGAATCGCAAGATATAAAAAATATATCGGGAAAATAGAAGGGAATGATGAAGAACTATGAAAAGCCACCAAGCGCATAACACGTCAGCATGAAATAATATCAAAACTCACTTCAAATGCTATTTCTTATAGTAGCGATGAAGATAAAGCAAAACTGGTTGTTACCCACATAAAGCGAACATTTACTCCAGTAATCTACTATTCGAACCGAAATGTTTCACATACTATCACAATCTACAACGAAACACACTTGCCAATCATAGAAGACTCCAACGAGCCCACTACACCAAATGAAATAGAAACTTATATATAACTATCTTCAAAAAATCCCCTGCATACGGCTTAAATAACAATGCGATCCTGAAAAATCTCACCGTAAAGGCAATCATCTTCTGAACTACAATCTTTAACCCCTGCCTGCGACTAGGATATTTTCTCAAATCGTGGAAACATCCACAATTGTGTTTCATAAACCAGGAAAAAGTAAACATAACTGCAATAGTTACTGCCCCATTAGTATCTTATATACGAGTTCCATCGTACTATACGGGGCCCAAATATGGGCAGAGAGTATAAGTATGGAAAGCTACAATATGAAGCTAAAAGGGGTGCAGAGAAGGATGGCCATACGTATAGCAAGAGCTTACCGAACGGTCTCAACCAGAACCGGCCAGGTGGTGGCAGACGTTATTCCAATACACTTACTAGTGAGAGAAAAAGCCAGAACAACGGGCAACATCACATGCTACAGGAAGAGAAGGCGGCCACATTAAACAGCTGGCAGCAAGAATAGAACGAAGGCAAAGAGCAAGGAAGGTCCAAACTACTAATCCCACGAATACACCCATGGCTCACCAGAAGCCACGGTGACATTGGATACCACTTATCCCAAGCCTTGACTGGACATGGCTGTTTCGAAATATAGAATCGGAAAGAGACGAGACAACCAGCGCACGTACTGTGGTGAGGTGGATACACCAGAGCACACCATCTTTGGTTTCACAAGATGGAATTGGCCAAAACAAAATAAACGTTGTGTTAACCCGGGACAACTTTGTAGACCAACAAATGCTGACAAGCGAAGAAAACTGGACATATATAAACAAAATGACCGGTGAAATAATTACATAAAAGGAGATTGATGAAAGAATGGCACAGCAACAGGCATAACATAAAATTAGTAAACGAAACAAAGGGAACAGAATGACGAGGATGAAGAATGGGTTCGGTCTGCGTGAAGTAATACCGAAATGTGGTACCAGCAGGGAGTTTTTAGTAGGTAGGCTTCAGACAGGCCGAGATTAGCACGGTGTCTTTTGAAAATGTTTCCTCACCCCTATTTAAAAAAAAAAACAAGTATCCTATCTGTACTACCCAAAAATAATAAATCAAAGATTACATTTCTCGCTGGAAAACAATCAAATAAAATCGCACTTAGAGTTTAGATTTAGAAAAGACCTCTTCACAGTACAGCAACTACTGCCAGTGGCGGAGACTATCGAAAAGAGTTATGAAAATAAACAGCATACAGTCGTAGTTGTCCTGGGCATTACCTATGCTGAGAACTTCTCCGTTACATTAAATCAATCATCAACTCGTTTATAAAAGCCATACCTTTGCAACACGCATCTATGCAACAATATCATTATCAGAACACATTCAATCTAACTAGAAAATTTATTTCTAAACTTGACACTACAAACAATGTCATTCTCCAACAATTAGGTTGCAAAAATATTTATTCACACAAGAATGAAGAAAAAACTACCTCAAGATTTGTATTCGGAAGGCTTCAACCAATAGCCATCCATTAACATTCATCTTTACAAAATAAGCTGAATCATCACCGTTTGTATTTTCGAGCATCCATAACTTCCGAAGCCACTCAGAACACCAATACAAATAATAAAATTCCTTAACTCATATTAGCTTAACTAATATTCAAAGGAAAACCAGAAGATCAAAGAAGAATAGACCAAAGAAAAATGTATCCGTCTAAATACTTCTCATTCTTTTCCTTCTTCCTAAGTACAGGATGCATGAACTATCTCTCCTTGTCTTGCTCGGTCGACCTGTGTTTCTTCTTCCTCTCAGTCTATTGTCTCTAACCATTTTAAGAGCCCGGTGTTTGACCATTCTATTGATATGTTGTTCCAATTCCTTCCTACGATTTGTAGTCCAGTCGCTGATAGTATTTATGTTGCATGATTTAGATGCATCTTCTTCCTTAGTATAGGCTTAGAGCCTTGTTATTTCCAAGAATTCATAAACTATCTCCCCCTCTCTTCTACTACCTCTAACTATTTTAGACGCCATAGTCATGTCCATTCTGCTGATATGTTGTTCCTATTCATCCTCCGACTTGTAGCTCAGTAGTCTATATTCTTTATGTTGCACGATTTAAATGCTTCTTCTTTTTATACTTCTTCCTTAATATAAGCTTGAATCCTCCCGTTATTTCCAAGCAGTCATAAACTATCTCTCCATACTCTCCTCGCCCTGGCTTTCTTCTCTCTCTTGGTCTATTGCCTCTAACCATTTTAAGAGCCATTTTGTTGATATGATTGTTATTCCCATTCTTTCCTACGATTTATAGTTCAGCCGCTGATTTAGAAGCATCTTGTTTCTTAGTACAGGACTAAGGACTAAGGTACCTGGTACTCTGCATGTCTAGACATTGTCCATGGGGTTGGCAAAAAGGGCCTATGAAGGCCTACTTGCTAGACATGAGCCTCCCCACAAATAAAACCACAGGAGTAAAGACAGGGAGATACTATCTCTCCGAAACTTTTTACATTGGCATTAGAAGATGCTTTTAAACAACTCAACTGAGATCATAAAGGTATTAATATTGATGGTCGATACCTAAACCAACTCCGCTTCGCGGACGACATCGTGTTAATTAGCTATAGCTTAGAGGAATTACAGGGAATGCTTTCAGAACTAAAAACAGCCTCGCAGAAAATAGGGTTAACAATGAATCTAGCAAAGACCAAAATTCTTACAACAGACGAAACACCAACTCATCTGGGAAGAAGAATACTCACTACAAGCAGTTACACGTCTGTTAAATGAGCACAACGATAGAACTACATCTATGTTCTGTTCTAAAGTAATAGCTAGTATTTCAGAAGACAGTGCCGATTTGGGACCACTTATCACCGCTGGTGAAGTTTCTTTGCAATTGCACAAATGCAAGATGGAAAGACTCGGGCATAGGACGACTTCCAAATGAGTTCCTTAAAGTGCTTAATGATGGTGAGATTCAGCGGTTGGCAATGTCAATGTTTTCAACTGCATTTATGGCACAGAAGAAATTTCTTAAGAGTAGCATCGAACAACCAGAGCCACTTTCACAAAAAGCCAAACCTTTACTGAGCAGCAAACTCAACACTTAAATACCAAGTTAATACTGCGCAAGTATTATATTCTCTGTGGCTTAGTACGGTGCTGGATCATCAATTTTGGCAAAATCATCTTCAAAAAGGTTTTTCGGCCTTTGTAATGGAATTCTATTCATGTATTCTCAGAGTTTCATCGATTTATTCTGAATCCAGCAAAAAGGGGTTGTTAATATCATGAACAAGGAGGCATGGGAACATTTCGTTCATATAATGCTAAATAACGATATAGAGAAGGGAGAAATCACTTGGAAGAAAGAGCGTGACAATGGAGGAACCTCAGATTTTGGCAATCTAAGTATAGTATAAATTCTTGTGTTTGGTTTCTGTTTCAATGAAGTCTCTTTTGGTTTGCATAATACAATTTGAAGAACAATAAAAACAGTACGTCCATTTTTACGATTTTATGGCGCATCTATTCGATTTTAAGGTCTACGCTACTCAGTGCATATTTCGCGCGCTTGTGCTATGCCTACTTATGCCTACTTCTTGCCCTTGCGGCGCAGAGTTTTATAAGTCCGCAATTGTTAAGCTTGATGTTCTTTTTCCCGGCTGCATCGTTAGCAGCATGAAGCCAGATTAAACGTTCAGTATTAGTGGTTTGTGAATTATTGAATGCATGCAGTTTGATTTTGGTGCATCGGTTGCTTGCGCCTTTCGGCGGTTTTGCTTATTCTGCGCTACTGGTTTCTTTGCACGTGCCTAGAACATCATGGGGTGAGTGGGAAGCCTTCTTCGAACTGTATTTAATTTCACTTGTATTCTATCGTGGACCCTTTTCCCCCCTTATAGCAGTTACCGGAGGGCCGTTAGGGCAGTAATTGCGAAGGTGGTCATTTCTACCACGTGTGCGATGCGGAAGGCCGCTTAGGAAGGGACCTGACCCAGAAGCTTACCTCCAGGTCTAAGTCTCCCCCGTATGTTGAAACTTCCCCTAGCGACCAGTGATTTGTTGCACGAGACTGTACAAGCGTTTTCAAGTACGGATCACCGACGTGACCTTGAGAGCTCACCGTACCTGGCGCACGCAAAGCGCTTCCTTACAAACTAAGAAATAACAATCGCTGTAACTTCGCTTGCCCGTTTAATTTTTAATGTGTACAATAACATTTTATTGCTAATTTGTGAACCTGTAAGTACTAGATAAGCTTTTGATTGAGGTACCTCAACGATAACGATAACCTATTAATACCTACGAACCCAAGTTATGATAATATTGTGCTTACATTTTGATTTTACCGTGGTTATATTCTGTGATTATACTGTGGTATTTGCATACTGGCTTTATTTGTTGACGATTACTTGAGTTGAGCTTTTTTTTCAGATTATTTGTGCTACCTGAGTTTACGTATTCTCGTTTTGAATGCCTAAATACACTTGTCGTTATTTGATAAAAATCCGTTCGCGCCCTTTTAGAGTATGATTAAAAAACTGTACGCGCTGAAAATAGCTAGTCGGCCAACAATTGTATCCAAGTAGTCACAAGTAACTGAAATACATATACTTCTGCTTCTTCTTCTCTTGAATAACTTCATATCCCTAGGTGAGTTTTCACTTGGTTTACGATTTTTTCCTTTTGCATTTTCCTTTGCTTTTATCATTTTATAGTTGGCCAAATTCATAATTAACGAAAAGTATCGTTTTCGCCTTTTCTTCTTCACAGTCTTATAGTGAATAGTAATTTTTGACGACTGCTATTTCCAACTTAATTTCCGTTTTGCGACATAATTTCATCTATTTTTTATCTCTTTTTCGAGAAGCTAGTCGAGCACACACAGTTTTTCTATTCGAATATCAAAGTGAATGTTTCTCAGTGATTGAAATATGAATTGAGGTAGCAGAAGTGAGAAAAATAAGTTGCAAAAGTAACTTGTGGGATTCCATTAGCGACTTAACCAATTTAAAATTGTTGTTACGCATTTCCGACAGAGAACCTTGAGAGGAAGCGCGACTTTTCCGAGCCGCGTCTGGCTGGGCGAGTCAAGCCATTTTAGCATGTACAAGGGGCCTTTCATATATTTATTGCCGGATAAGTACGACCATTTGTATCGATAAGGATCTCAACAAGTCCCATTTGCAGTCCATACATCATAAAGAGGGCAACCCGGCCGGGCTTATCTCCAAGAGCTACGGGACTCTGTTTACACTTCCTGCAGCTATCGGCTGCGCCATGCATACGCAGATTTAAGCGCCCCATAAACGATAACAGCGTATGCTGAAGGCCGATATAAGTCACGGGCTCGTAAATGCTTTAGAACGCCGAAATTGTTGGGGTGATGTACGGCATCCAGAGTGCTGGGGAAATGAATTTTAAGTAAACTAAGTGGGCCACTTTTTCGCTGAGCTAATAGCTTCAGATGCTGTTTAGCGGAGAGATGGCTTAAGACGGTGTTAAATGGTAGTTAGTTGTTTCAAGTTATGTGTATTTAGTCTATAATTATTTTTATTCAATTTTGACAGTTTAAAGTGACATTATTAACTCCATAACAACCTTCATAAACACTCTATGATTCACAAGAGAAATAATAGTTATTTACTATACAAGTGGGATAACAGCATCATTAATATACGTGTGTGTAAGCACACAAGTATATTAATGATGCATTATCACACATGCATTGTACAAAATTTTATCTACGACTACCTAAATTGAGAAAAGTGCATTAAGAGAAATGTCAGATCTGTCATTTTCAAAAATATTTTAGTAGGCAGATGTCATTATGTCATTCATTTGACACTATTTCAGTTACGCAATGAAGTCATTACACAACTCAGTTGCGTAATGAAACCATTACATAACTGAGTGGTGTAATGAGCTTCATTACCTAACTGAAATAGTGTCAAATGAGTGACGTAATGCTTTACTTATCCCACTGGAGTAGATAAAAGCGTTTTAATTCACTAGAGAATTAAAAAAGTTTAATTCACTAGAGATTTAAAAACGTTTCAATGAAGAACAACATATTTTTATGATTTCTACAAATACCTATATTCAATTATTCTTTCTCTTTGTAGTGCGTAATATATAATTATCTTAATTTGAATATTTTTAATGTCATTTATTTCCAATTTTGTGTATGGCTGTAAACAGGTGACAAACGTCACTTTGACATTTGGCACACAGTAAGTGTGGTGTTTTATTTGTTGTTTGATAAGTGATTTAAGAGCAGCAGGCGCTATAAATTTGAATATTTTAAAATGTTTTATTCAAAATTTCGTCAAAATTGAATAAAAACATATACACGCCACGTGAATTAAACATTTATTAACTCAAAGATTTTATTACAATTCACTTGGTGTATAATATTTATTACTTAAGTGATCCTTAAAACATGTTCTAAAACTCGGTATGAGTTTTTTAAACATCAAACGTACTCTATATTTTTGCAACTATACATTGTTTCGATTGCTAAATCAGTATCTTTGAATACCTTTTGATTATTTAAAAAATTGCACTTGGTTATCTTAACGATGATAATAATTTAAGATAATAAAAAATGATGTAGGAAGACTTCAAAAATTAAAAAAATTATTCTGACCAACGCTGACCAAATAAACTCTACTTGAATATAGCTGAATATGTACATTAATAGTTATTTTTACTTCTAATCTTACGAAAATATTTAGAATTAACCTTATTAAGCAAAAACAACGAAACATATTTCCTGTTTACGCTACTCCTATATTGTACTTTTGTAATATAAATATAATTTTTATAAAAGATTGTAGTATGAAGCCGGATTGTTACAGAAACAGCAAAGATGAGTACCTCTTAGATTCATGAAACTATTACTATAACAAAACTAAATTATTATATTGATAAAGTGGATTAACTTTGAAAGCTGCCGTTTCTATAACCAGACATTAATAATATCGCAATCAGTAGCGTAACTAAGATTTTGCTCTGGGGGGGGGGGGGGGGGTGTTCTGGGAGAGTGATCAACCTTACAATAAGAATTGAGCGTACCATAAGGTATGGTTGATTTAATTTCTTTTTATAGGACTTGCGGTAGGTCTTGATTTAACTTCTTAGCAGTGTAGACCACCTAGTTACATTTAAGAATTTACTAACTGATGTTGACAGACGTCTATTTAAATAGGTGAAATTAACTAGTGCGGCATTTTATTTGCTTATTAATCAAAAGAAGTCAGAAATAATTATTAGCTAAATAAATAACTAAGCTTGTTTGTAAAACAAAATTGCAAGATAATGCCTGTCCTTGCAATAACTCTAACCTATGAAAATGTTAAATGTCATTCTGACTGTAAAAAATTAGTTAAATGAAAGCAACTAGGTATATACATATACTGTTTATTTATACACGATAAAATCATTACAACTGTAATACAACTTATAGTAGTATTTCAAGTTTTCTTGATTTTTTTTGCTAAGAGAATGATCATTCAGCTGTGGCAGTTGACACAGGAATCGATGCAACGATTTGCAGCAACTTGAATATGTTGGGAAACATGTCCTTATTGCACGTAGTTAGCGCATACATTGCTGTCTTATATGGAAGATTTTGTATATTTTGGCATTTCCGATATAATTTGAACTCAGCAATCACGTCCGAAGGAGGTTCGTCGAGATCGGATTTTAAACACGGTCGAGTCCGAATTCCAAATGTAATATGTAATTGATATTCAATTATACGTTACTAAAATGTAATTTTAGATTTTTTGTTTAAGACGAATTTTAGTGATTCCTAAAGCCTCTGGGGAGTGTTCCAACACCCATATCACCCCCCATAGTTACGCCACTGATCGCAATAGGTATGTGCATATGCACAGACATACAGAGTACCTCAAAAACAATGTGGGAAATTTAAGGAGGTTGTAGGAGACATTGAACCTAAAGATTAGGTTTTTTTCATTTTATTAAAAACTAGAAAAGGGCATTGAAGTGAAAATTGGAAGATGTTCTACCGATAGCAGATGTACTTCAAAATGTTATTTTTAATTTTTTAAGTGCGAATTTAAGAGTTTGAAATTATCAACGCTTATACCTATTTTTATTAGAACTTTTTAAGAAACAATAATTTTAATTAAAAATATATGCACTGCAAAGCCAGATTAACTTAAATACTTAACCTTTTTATTATTCTATTCTCGTTTCTCGTAAAGCTATCAGTTTTCGTAAAAAAATACATTTTGCTAAATAATTGTGTCGTGTATTTCATCATTGGGCTTTGTAGCGCATATTTTTGTCTAATCAAATGATTCTTCGTTAAAAAGTCATAATATAATCACAATCTATAAGAGGGTGCTATTTGGCGAGGAGGAATAAAAAAAAGGATATTACCGCACTCTTTTTATATAAAAAATACATTGAACCAGAATTTAGTGATGAAGATAAAATATTGAACAATACACGTTTGCTTATGGCACTTAACGAGACTCGTTTGATTTCCGCAGAACTTGGCTCACAGCCTCGTTCTGGCAATCAAACTCGTTTCATTAAGATGCTCATAATAGAACTTGTATCGTTAATATCTATTATAACATTAGAACAAGTTGATGGTATAACAATATTTCAGAAATTAACCCGACATGAGACTGCAGGGACACAGGGATTATTCCCTTTTAGATTTCAGAACATTTTTTAAAAATAAAAACAAATGGAACAATAACAAACCATACACAAGACCGCTATTAAACAATTTGTAAATGTCGGTACGATTTGGAAAGAAATAATTTTTGGAGCAACGAACGTTTTATGTAATTTTTTTCGATAAAGTTCTGGATCCCTTCTAAGTAGTCTTGGACTCTAGCAACCAAACATCTTATCATTTTAAGTAATGATAAGATGTTTGGTTGCTAGAGTATTAAATATTCAGGCATTATCTCCTTGGCGTTTCTTTATCAGACACCGACATGCGAAAGTTGTAAACAAGCATCAGTAACCGGACACTCGACACACGCTCTATAGCAAACCGGTGCAGCTGAGACCGCTTGAGGCTAAAGCCATTTGGCACCCATTAACAGTTAAAATAAACTTATCTTTTGACCTACTTCTTGCCGCTGGCCCCCGCTACAATCTATAAACTATCGGAAACCCGAGGAGCTGCTTCCATCTAGCATCAACGCAATCGTGAAAATTACTCGTGCTTTGTTTAAGTTTTAAAATGAAAAGAATAATGGAAACGTTAGTACAAAAAAAATTTTTCTTTCAGAATAATAAAATTGAAAACTTGATTGACTAGTTAGATATAGTAGAGTCATGGCTCCTTGGCTCATTATAACGAGCCGCCACTGGTTTGTTTAACTGAAAATAGCATGGGCTATTCGTTCCATAAACGCAGAATAGCGCTTGTAAGTAATGTTAGGCTTGTATCCTTCTTTTATAGACAACTTTATTACACTACAAATTAGTTAGCTTCGCAATTGTAGCAAAGAAATATAATCGACAACTTATACTGGTATCCAATGAACAAGTTAAATAGCTTTTTCCATCGCCAGTTACTACCGATACTTACAGATTTGCCTCCGCAGCAGTAACGCCAAAATCAAATCCACGATCTGGTGCAATTTCACTAGGTCCGGTTCTGGAGCCTTGATAACAAAGCGGGTATCCTTGGCTTATCAAACGAAGTTAACCGTCCCTAAACTTGGTTTAGCAACGTTAGCACCGCCGTATCTATATAACTAGAACTTAGCTGTAATGAGCAAGGGAATGGTTAATATCCGGTTTGGACGGTGGAGCGACAGGGGTGACGTCCTAACGACTACTGAGCCACCCTGGCTTAATTATGACTCTTTTGAGGCCGTAAATCATCGGTTTAGGGCGCTTTATGATGTGGCTTGCGCGGCTGTCGAAGAATGCCTCCACCTCCGAAACCTTGGGGATTTAAAGCTTCTGGACGGACGACTGCTGTCCAGCTGCGCGAATGTTGCTTACGGTCGTCTGAACGTCTCGGCGGGGGCGATTTGCTGTTCGTTTGTTTCAGGTACTTTTGTCGTCTCAAGTGTTAAAGTTACAAGCAAGACGACATGCTCGCTTGCTTCATAATAGTTACAACTTGTACGTGTTGTTCGAGTTAAAGAGGAAACTTAAACTGTCTTGCTCTGTCTCTGTGATCTTTTGAATACATACATAAAAGGCAGTACAGTGTAATTTTATATGTAGTTGAAACGGTTACATGATGTTACGTCTATTAATGTGCAACCATGTGCTGTAATTGATCATTTAATACAAATCTTAAGACGGTTCATAAAAGATTAAACATATACAGTATCATACTTCACCAAATGGGAATCAGTTTTAAGTAATTCGTGACGACCAAATACCTTGTTATCACTTGTTCAATTAATTATTGTTTAGTACTATGTGTAGTTGATTTTCTTAAAACTTTTTATTAAATAATATGCAACTAATGTATGCATGTGACATGAGACATACTTCAAGACAAGCAGTAATCTACAACCTATTTAATTTTTGTGGAAATCAGTTAGCAACAATTACTTCTAGCACAGTTAAAACCAATCATTATAAATTATTATTTTCATCAAACATGACATTTTAACATTTTTATTTAACAAATAAGGATTCTAGCGATCTTTTGACACAATTTCATACTAATTATTGAAAAGTGTGAAATAAAAAATCATTATTGTTTGTGACGCTGTCTATGACAAATATCGAAGTTAGGTTTTACATCAGTTTGTACCCGACTGAAAGTTTAAAATACTATGTTAAACTCTATTGTAATGATCTCTATTCTTTGTAATTAATATTATTTGTAATATAATAAATAAATAAAAATTGAGCAACTACTACAACTACTACAACATAGCTTATTTTGAATTGCGTTACCTCTCTCTGTGGCTACTTAAAATATGATTATTTATTTATGTTTTACTACAGTAAAGGTATGTTGCTCTTTCTATATTTTATTCATCTGCAACCTATTAAAACTTATGCGCCGGTTAGCAATTTGAGACTCGTATCTGCAGGGTTAGGTTGTTACACTGTTGATAAATTTAACCATTGTATGGCAAATACTCGTTTCTAACTAATGACAGATAACCTGAAAATATTAATCTCAAACAAAGCTGTTCGAAACACACACAATTAAGTGTATTTTGAACAAAAATTAGCCCATGATCAACCAGTTCACCTCAGGTAAATTATAACAATGTTTTTCTAGTAACCAAGTAATTTGGCTAACATGGAATTTGTTTTACAAGTGCAAAGGATGCCATTTCGCTTTTGTTTTTTTTTCAAGGAACGCTGATCCCGCTTCCGGTCTCCGCGAAAGGATGCCAAGCTTGTATTTGCTTCCTGGAAAGGTTTCAGCTGCCGCTGCCTGCTTCTGAATCACGGACCAGAAATCTTCTAGGTCCTGCACCTTGCTGTTCGCTTCCCGCAGCTCCAAATCCTGTGGAATTTCGGTTCGAAAGATGACCTCGCACCGGCCACGGTTGAAAAGAACGGCAAGCTCGCATCTGCTTCCTGCTGCAGCCTGCCTCTGGATCACGAAACAGGCCTCCTCTATCTCCTGCACCTTGCTGCTCGCTTCTCGCAGCTCCCAATCTTATTGAATCTTAGCTTCGAAGACGATCTGACAGAGGCTAAGCTCCAGGTCCAATTTACTCTGAAACTGCACTCCGGAATACTGCCAATTTAACTACAGCTGGCCTCCGCACACAAGGAAATAACTAAAACGCACAACTGGGCACAAAATATTCACTTTTATCAACAAAATTTGTCACAATCGGGGAGCCAAATAACACACAAGCTTTCGGTGTGGTTTTCCCAATAAACATTAACAAACGACTCTCTAGGTCACCATAGCAACATAATTTATAATTTTTTATCTGTAAGTTTACATTCTTTGATCTTAATTTCTAATTGTTTTTGTAAATGTCACTGAGAAAACTCCTAACTTCACAATTTTTCGCACTTTTTCACTTTTAGTTAAACAACACTGATCAATACACCACTACTACCTTCTTGTAATCTTCAGTAATTCTCAGGTTGCTTCTTGTATGCTGTTTGCATGTCCGTGCCTACTTGCACTTCCTTTTAATCCTTTTAGCTGCGTCATCGATTGTTGGCATCTCAACATGAATGCAAATGCTGCCTTAAACCTCTGTAACGCTTTGACACACCTTTGTACTACAGCGATTTCATTATTGTATCCTGACGTTACACAATTAATCTGTCAGTCATCATAAAATTAGCTACATTTGCCATATTGAGCTGAAATTTGAATACAAGCTGACCGTAACCCTGACGATACTGTTTTAAACAATTACTAACGTCTGCTAATAAATTATGTACAATCAATGTTTACTAGTGACTTACTGTTGCAATAAATATAATACCAATTCTGGGCCTATTTGAACCTTTTATAAATATTGGTGATTTAGTAATGCAACTAGAATTGCTGTACGCATCATACCATTATAATACATAGAAATGTAGTGAATTTTATTAATTAGCAAAGAGGTGATAAATAATATATGAAACTCGTTTATAAAGCATCACTCGCTTCGCTCGTGTGTGTAAATTTCCCACTTGTCAAGAAAGACATGCTTTACAAGCTTGTTGCGTAAAATACTATTATGTGAACGTTAATTAGACGAGTTACCAAAAAGCAGGCCAGTTAATTATCTACACTAAATAAAATTAAGGCAATCATAACCGAAGTAGATATATCCAACCCTAACTCTAATTATTATCAGAGATAACCTAACTCTGCTTTAGTACACCCTTTCAGTGAAACTTAATAATACACACAGTAAACGCGAAATCATGCAAAAACCTAACATCAGGGGGAAGCCAAATTGTCTTCTGGTAGTAGTTGTTGGAAAATGTTCTATATTGATGACAAAAAGAATTTCCCCACAACGTTGTAGCTTAACAAAAAATATCGCATTTATTTATATGATCTTTATATCTGCTATGGCAATAGTGGAAGAAGAGGTGTTTGTGCTTTCGCGCCAAACAGCACAGCTTCCAGAAAGCAGTGAACAGGAAATCACCTTATAAAAGAAATAGACACAAGAAGGGGAGTGAGTAGAGCCATAAAATTCAAGCAAAATGGAGAGAATGGAAAGATTCCAAAGAAGTGTTGGCATTGATGAAAGAAATAAACGAGAAACGAAAGCAGAATAGAAGGAAAACAAAGAAGAGCAAAGAGGAAGTAATGAAAAGTTACGAGTAAATAAAAACCTCAAAGAGGAACTGATGACTTGGAAAAAAAGAAAAACATGCAAGGAGTACAACACCTGGAAGATTGAATGGAACAACCATAAAGGGAAAAGAGAAGAAACATAGACGTCAAAAGAGAATGAGGGTAAATAAATGAGGTAACAATTGGATATCAAAGGCTAGGTAATTTTTTATTAATTGCAGGAAATACGAATGGAATAAGGGCGCGCAGAGTACAATTGAAGCATGGGCATGAAAGGTCCCGGTTGGTGTAGCTTGAACAAGCGTCCACGTTCGATCAGCAGAGTTAAGTAACGCTCTTTCTGGTTAGAACTTTGATGGGAGTTCCACGGCTGCATCTCTCGGCGCCTCGTGATACGGCTGTCACGTAAATAGTTGGTCCCGGCGGTCATAACAACATCACGACAGTCGTTAGTGGGGTTGGAAGTCCCCATAAATGCACAGCGACGCCTATTATTGGCCTAACGGCTGTTGACTGAGTGCGATATAAATAAAAAATAAATAAAAAAAATAAATAAAATACTAGGACACGGTGACGGAAGCAATGAAGCAACAAAGGAGATAACACGAGTAAATGAGTAAAAGTAGTAAAAATAAGTACAAAATTAAAACAAAGCGGAAGAAAAATTGATAAGGAGTGGGCGACTTCAATGCATAAATTGGGAAGGCGAAAATTTACAACAATAATACGAAATCATCGTCTTCATAAAGTAAGCAATAAAATTAGAATAATAGTAGTGAACTTGATCACATACTATTTTAAAATTTATTACCAGAGCGGTAAAACCATGCAGAAGAACTAATGGAAACGTATACCATTCTATGGTAAGTCATCCTGATTTAAGAGCTATTAGAAAAGAACAAAACTGTGAAAGAAAGATATCATATCGAAATGTTACAAAACAAAGAGGCAAGGCAAAAGTTTATGAAAAGGATACACACAAGTTTTGAAGATTATGAGGAGAAAACAGTTGTTAACAGAGGACCCCGATGGAAATCAGTGGAGAGCTAAGTCAACTGAAAGTGGATTGAAGATTAAAAAAACAAAGGACCCGAAAAATTTAAACACAAAGTGAAAATTAGATGAGAATGAACAAAAATAGCCACCTTAGCCTTTAGTGCTGTTTATAAATGATATTTTCCACTGTTTGAATAGCTGAAAAATTTCAATCAACTTCAACCACTAAAAATCGATTTCTATAATTAGAAACGCCAAGTAAACAGTTCGTATTATAGTATCCTAAGTTCTAGGCTTTTAGGTACAACTACATAATACACAGTACCTAATATTCTAAAATTGTGTATGCGAAAACGAAGACGGTTTGATAATAATATTGAAAGCTCTTCCGCCCATTACAATACCCCTATTCATTTAGAAAAACATCTTTACAATTCACTTACAATGAACTATTGTAAGAGTAAATAAAAAGAATTAAACCTATACTAGAGTGTAGATATATCAATGAGAGGCGGAAGCAACGTCATAGATCGAAAATGTCGAATTAAATAAAGTCGAAAATTGGCAGAGTGAAAAATAGGAGGTTGAAAATTGGAAATATTTTCTCTCTGATAGACATCTACGTCTATTTCATAACTAAACATTAGACTTACACGCTGTCGGTCCACCTCTGGGGGTCTTCCAATAGTTCTTCTGTCTTGGCGGAATATATATTGCATCATTCTCATAATTCTATCTTGTGTCACTTTTAATATATGATTGCATCATTCTATTTTCTGTGATCGAGTCAATCTGTTATTGTTTTCATGTCGCATATACGCCCAACTTCTCCGTTTTGTACTCTGTCTCTAATCTATTTGGTTTTATTATGTTCTTCAATTTCATTCAGGGTACTTCCTTGGCTTGTTCCTTCCATTCCTATGTATCATATTTTCATAGCCATGCAGCAAGAACTTTGCAAACAACTCTCGGACATCGCAGTACTCCGGAAAATGTCGGCATCTGGAACTCCACGGCCTTACAAACAGCTTGCGGGCATAGTAATCCCTCAAAGAATGTCGACATCCGTAACTGCTCATTGTCTAGGAAGTCTGGGAAACCAAGAACCTAAAAGCTTACCAAATTCCGAAGCAACATACAACGAGCAGCACGGTTGGCGTTACAATGGTTGTTTCGACAATTTTTTTATCTCTATACTTTTGGAATAACAACTTAGATGATTAATGTATACAGTTTCTATATTTATTTGCGTGTGCGTGAAGCAACAAGCTAAATCCTCTGTTCTATTATGGTATCATTTAATATTTATTAAAATTGCCGACTTTAATCGATTAGTCGATTTTCTACTGGGTTATCCTTATAAAAGTTGCTGGATATACATAGTGTTTGAAACGAGATCTTGACCTGGCTCGTCTCAGTATTTTTAAAATAACATGTCAATACACAGCCGATTTGTACATTTGTTTATGGTTGCTTGCTGTTATATATTTTTAATTAGCTTTAATTGCGCGATTATGTTTTAAACGAGTGCCAAAACGCGAACGTTTGCTGTGAAAAGGCGGGTTGTGGCGTTAGTTTGGCAACGCGCGTCAGAAGCTATTTGCGCTCAACGAGAAAATATGCTCAAAGTGAAAGTGTTGCAATAGGAGCCTGTAAGCTGTACAGAGCTGCTGAAGTCCTGCAGACAGTGCAGGTTCGTGACTTGATGCCAGCAACTTAACGAAGCGGCAACATCTTTGAGTGACGCTATAGTAAAGGCACTGCCGGCCGGGGAGAACTGCGGCAATCATATCCCTAGGTGGGCGAATCAGACTAAATTAGGTTATTTACCCGCGGAAATTACAGCTCGATCAGAGTCTGAATAATTCTTTGCGCTCAAGTATAAGCACAAAGGCGTCGTTAAAACACCTGTCGGTTTAATTTAACATAAATGCGGAGTAGAAATAGTGTAATTATTTTTGAAATAAAACTGTTTCGTGGTTTTGCATTTAGATTTATTATTAGTTATCTTTAGAGGAAAATAATAGGTATTTATTATTGATTTGCTTGTAAATAAATTGGCTTTTATATTCTTCTTCCTCGTAATGTTGGCTGGGAGCCTGGTACTAACCACACCAAGTGAAGCTTTATTAGCCATCTTTGGCCCCCATCTTAGGAAGTAAAGAGATTCACGTTCCGTGTTTTATTTTTTGAATGTATTTCATTAGATCAAAATTTTCAGAAAAGCTAAAGCACAATTCTAACTTGTAAATAAGGCTTCAATTTAAACATATTGCACAGCATCGATTTGTTAGACTATTGAAATGTACAAAGTATACTACTCGACGTTACTTGCTATTTTTAAACTTTGAATTCGTTATCTCTTGGGTATAAAAAATAATAAACACACATTATGTATCACGTAAACATGTTCTTCAAGCAACGTAAGTTGTGGAAATAAAAGCATCTAAACTAATGCTTAAATCTTTGCTGCTCCTGTCAAAAGCACAACACAAAATTATAAATGAATAGATAAATAAGTGAAATTAATAACCGCCTGTCATGCAGTGTGTGAGCCGCTATCGCCTGGGGCTTTGCATGAAAAAACTTACAAGATTACAGCTTGTCAGGGGCGGGTCCAAACATATTTAAAGTGCGAATAAAAAATTGCCACTCCTCTGTGAGCAGGTTTAAAAGTCGAATCGCAAACGATGAAAATGTTGAATAGCTTTCAGGGAAAATGTTTTGTTGTAGACACATATGAAGAGTTATGGCAATCGATTAAATCCTAGATTTGGTCACGAAAAGCAATTAAGTTTGTAATTTTGAGAGTTTAATCGCGAGGTTTGATCAGTCACATATGGAATTTTATTAGAAAAAACATAATAGGCAATATAAAACCTTCGTAAAAAAAGCATTTCGTGTAAATGAACAAGGTTCCGGCTTCCGTCAATATTATTAGGATTTGCTTGTTTATTAATTTTGACAGCGCAGTCTAAACAGTTGAACTACGCAATTTTTTGCAATGTAATATTGTATTCTGATTTATTTGCATAACGACTCTATTGCAATATAAAATCTGAAGTTCAACAACTGTGTCGACGTTATTAAGAATGCGGTCATTGTAATTACCAGTTTCTTGTCAGAATACAAATAAATAATCACATACAAATTAAACTCGTAAGAAAGCAAGCTTTGTTTATCTCTGTCTAGATAAATTAAATTGGCGACAACACATTTCCCAGTCTCAAATTGAACTGTCTTCGCAGGGTGATAGGGACTGGGAGGATGTCGGTTTATGTAAAATATTATTTCTTATCTTGAAGAAATACTGCTGCCTAACCTTTAAGGTCTATGGATGCGTAAGTGCAACTTAAAAACAGAATAATTCGCGACAATTATATTACTGTACAACAGCATTTGCTTAATAATGGAGTCTTTTACAATGGTTTTATCTATAATGAAAGAATAAGTTATTTACTTTTTCCAGAGAATAATAAATTACGACGAGATAATAATATTTAGTCGTTATAACTTCCAATCAGTTTTAACTTTCGTTAAGCTGTATCCGTGGCTTCAAATACATGACAAAATATATCTTCAGGATTATAAGTTTTGAAACATTTTTAGAATATCTTTTTGGCTATGGCAGTCTGGTATTTTTATACGGTCGCATAAGCAACTTTTAAAAGTCTAGATCAAAATTAAAAATCAAAGACTTCCAGCAGTGTTATTTAGGCATAAGTCCTTCGTAACTGTATTCTAGATGCTAATCTCTTCCTTTTCTTTTTCATGTTTGCCTTATCAATATTGCCTGAATGCGCCAAATTATTAATTTTTAGCTTTTATTCTAATGTTTCCTTCTGTATCATCTAAAGTTATTTAGATAATTATTATTTCTTCGTTTTCTATGGCTGTTCCTTATTTTTACTAGTTTTAACACATTTTTTTCTCCAGCTCTTAATATAATATATAGTCGAATTACTTCAGTTTTTTAGCTACCAATTTTAATATACTGTTGTAATGGTTTGTCTTAGTTCTTCTCCTACACGCTTTCCTCATTTCCTGCTACACACGCGAATGCACCTTCTGTTCCCTCAGATTTGTGTAAAGATACTCTGCCGTTTTCCATATAATGTGAAATGGAGGAGTTACTTAAAAACATTGATAAGAATATCTAGCAAAAAATTTACTTCAATCTGAAGCACCCATAGCATCGATTGTCTGTGATGTAGCTGCCCATGGTCATTAATTTTACTGTTTTGAATATAGAAGAAAAAGAGGTAGTTCATGAGGCACAAAACAACCGCAGCAGACTTTTCAAACGGCTCAATCCGCCAAAGAATGTAGGTGATAGTCTGGGAAGTCTAGGAAACCAAGCAGTTAAAATATTACCAAATTCCGATGGAACGGACAATGTTCAGCACTGTGTAATAGAGTTTATGAAGATGGGCTCTCTCCCACTACATCGGCAATTGCATTAGCGTGGCTATATTGTTTCTACCAATTTGTACTTGTATACGTTTGGAATATTTTACTTAATTATGTGTACGTAAAGAAGCAAGCTAAACCACAATCAGTAAATAAACAATCTGAATGTACACATAAGAAACTAGGCGAATAAGAAAATGCGGGAACCAAAATAAAGTTACTGTCAAAAATATACAAATGACAGGAATGTTGGAGAATATTTCAAAACCAAAACAAACAATGAAAGCACAAGAATAAACAGAATCAAGATTAATTTCTAAGCACTATATCAGAGTAATGAAGAGAAGTCCATGTGAAAGAAAATGGAAGTACAAAACAGACGTTGAGCAAGCAAAAAAAAATGTTCTAAAACTTGCCACAGATGGTGTATTTGAGGAATTAATCAAGCAACAATGGACGGCCTGGAACCGCGTTATTCGTATCGTCGAATTTATTCTCGCGTTAGAACGCGATGTAATCGAGCACATACGTGCGTGCGGAGAATTATTTTGTTCCGCGAATGTCGCCCTGTGGGGAAGCTTTACTGTGACAATTTTATACAAATTAAGATGGTTACCGGATATTCAGCTTCCCAAAAACACACTACATACATTTGTAATTGCGAATACCGCCTCGTTTTTGAGTTTAGCGAAATTTCACATCAACCGAAGGTAGTATACGTTTAAGGGAACATCTTGTACAGTGCATAGCCGCAGCGTCATCGTTGCAGTCTTAATTCAATTGATCACAACCTGCGGCATCCCGACAACCCCTTTGAACACTTTCCGTTCATCCCGTGTGAATACATGTTCACTGCTCGTAGACAATTTAGATCTACCGGTGTCCATTCTTCAAACGAAACCCTGCAGAAACTTCCCTTTTACTTCCGTTTTCGAGCCACGAGCTCGCTTAATCTGCGAATCCGCCTTCATCGCGTAACTTTGGAGGAGAGCGATTGAATATGTTCCACCAAGATTTTGTGCGATGCTCGGAATCTATAACTTCCCTTAGTTTTTGCATTTTTTCGCTGGTGGAACTGCATCCAGCTAAGTCTTATTTATGCTATATTTCATGGTGCTTGGGGAATTTACCGCTAATTTAAGATGCACTGGGATACGATTTTGATCGCCAATTTTAGCAAATAAGTTGCAAGTTGTGTAATAAGTTTTAGTGCATATCACCGTTCGTAGTCCAGTAATGCCTTCAGCGCCCTGCAACAGCGTACCCATAGTGTTTTCACCTGCAGAATATATTCACTGGCAAGATTTGCTGATACGGCGCTGGTAGACTTCTTAGGAATTGTTTCGTAAAACCCTTTGTTGCGGTACCAGCTGCAAGGTTGACCCGATTAAATGTAATTGTATAAGTGTTATCTTAGTAGTTTTTAGACATTTCCTGTATTATGTTCATTTGTAAAGCACAGAGTTAACTTCACTCGGTTGTTTTGAAAAGCAACGCAAGTCAAATTTTGAATCGACTTTCATTTTCTTTCTGCTAGCATGTTAAGTCGTGGAGCCGTGGAGCCCTTTTCAGGGATTTGTTTCCCATTTTTGACAAAGTAATCGAATACGTATTTGCACGCTCCATTGAGCTAGGAAACGCTAATCTCGTTCCGCTGCGATGCGTTAGTTGGCAGCGGCATGTTAAATTTTGCCCGAAAACATATCTTTTGCCACATGGACCGCTTCTGTCTAGCGTTTATAATTTTCGCTCTCGAGGGGTTACAGAGCGTTATTCCAGTCCGCCGATGCATCCCGATGGAGGTGCCCCAGAAAGTCTGTTACCGTCAACCTAACTGCAAAAGGGACAAGCAAAGGTAACCGGCTTCTCAGCCGGAGCTGGTCGTGGGTAAAACAAGACTCAAATTTTTAGCTGTAAGAAAATCATGGGCGCCAAGTAGCAGGTAACGCAGCACTTTGCTAATCCAAAGGTACCTTACAGGAGGCGCTACTAACCAAACCCGAAAATTAAAGGCAACGACAAGGGCAAAAATAAAATTCGCAAACGTAGATAACGAGTCAATATAATTTATCTCAACAAAAGTGCTCGGCGGTACATACATAAACAAATTTCAATAACGGCAAAACCAGATTAAAATATCACTTTTCAAATCACAGTAGCATAAATATTAATAAGGATCGTCTTCGTAATTATATCAGTAATCAATAACTGTATAGATGTAATGATCGTCTTCGTAATTATATCAGTAATCAATAACTGTCTAGATGTTTAATACCAATAAATATTGCAGCAACAGGTACAAATTGACTTATTTTATTTTGCAAATTGCAATTCCGGAGAACTACTAGACGAAGCCTACAATTGCAGCTAAAATTATTACTATTTAAATTTAGGGTAACGGGTTGAATGTCATCGCAAATCCTCAAATGCAAGAAACTGTTAGTTGACATTTATATTTATATTCAAATGATCCTATTGACGCAAAATGTTGGTTCAGATAGGGCGCTATATAACCCGGAAGTCGCGTGGTAATTTATGTGAAATTCATAAATAATACTTCAAGACGTCAGGTAAAGCGGGTTCATTACTGAAATATCTTGCAAGTACGGGATTGTCTTAGCTCAACTGAACCGAACTATTCGGTCATTAATATGACGTGAATCCAAATTTAAATGAGGCTTATGCAATTTAGCTTCACAACTTTACGAATTTAATGGTAATAGTCACTCGGATGGCATGTGAGGCACATCCAAGTTATGTTTACATTTAAACTGTGGTACACAGGTGAATTTTCTAAGTTTACGCTAAGCTCAAATAATATAAGAGGGCAACCTAATGTTTGCCCAATAAGATATAATCTGGTATGTGCCAAACACATTAAAAGTCCTAATACAAATTCGGGGACATGTACACAAGGGGGTCCTAATTTGTAGGTTAAACTCGAGGCACCTATGATGCGACGGAGGTATACTGGATAAAACAGACCTTGGGCAGTTATAAAGCAGCTCGTGGACGTGTAGAAAACCCTGTCGAAAACGTCACGGAATCCACAGGTGGTCTGCGCCCGGATCGTCGATATGCAGGTATCGTAAGGGGTTTCGAATAGCTTTTGGCGGAGCGGATTGGACAGGAATCCCAAGCACGGAGGTCGCAATAAACCCAAAGGTACATTGCATTCACAAAGGGGTCGAATTTGGTCGTACGGGGGAAAAAAGGAGCTGAAATTAATTGCACACAATAGAACCAAGGCGTAAGGCACAGAAGCGAAGTTTAGGCATACGTCTTTGATGTTCGGCTCCCAGCTTTGCCGAAATGTAACCATGTGCTTGACGCAAATGAATCCAGAACGATGTCTGATTTGAGAAATTCCCATAAATTCTCCTCAACGGGACGTCATTCAAATATTCCAACCAAAACGGAATCAAAAACGGGTTTTCTCAAAGAAGGATGCTAGCGAAAAAAAACAGAACATGGGACGTATTACAAACGTCGTTCACTCAGCAACCTTTCTGCATTAAGACATGAAGGCAAAATGGACGAAATGGCCTAAGACTCCAAAATATTGGGAAAAGGAGAAAATGCTGAGTATGCATCCAAACTAGCACGAGCATCAAGTGATGCCTAAACTGAAGCAAATTAATTAAGAATATTTTCATCTATCGAAACCCAAAAATACACTGATAGCTCAAATAGAACGTGGGCAAAAATTTCGCTTTAACTAAAATACGGTAAATAATTACAGATGTATTTAAAAGTGACTTCGGCTCATAACAAGTCCAGCTGGTAATAGCTACGTTAGGACCCAAGCCCTATGTTACACATCTTTATAATTATCTGTAAATTGTGAGTAAAAATAGCGTGAAGGGAACGTTTTCTTAGTAATTAAGACGGAAAGCGAAACTCACAATTCTTCAATTCGGTTGATCACAACTGTGGAAGAATGTTGTAGCTTGTAGCATATGAAATATCTTGATTAGACAATATGCTGAAAAGGGCATCTCAATATGAAGCATTATACAAAAATAAATTTGTAATGTATGTTGGGGACAATTAATACTGTATAATTTGTAAACATACTGTCTTCAATCGCTTCAGTTTGCTATAATCTTAAATTACTAAATTTAACTATTACAGAAATGCCGAAGTTCCTCCGGTCTTAGGATAAGCTTCTTGGGTCAACCAAAATTTGGAAAGCGTCTATCGAGATGGTGCCAGCAGTGGCCCCACCCTCGTCATGTTGGCGACAACAGGGCGAACCGCAACATGATGAACCAACACTTACTGGGGGTCGATGCCAAATTGCGTTACCTCCGTAACGATTGTGTTTCTGACTCAGGTGTTTTCCTGTTTCGATCGGTGCGTGCTCGGTTCAAGAGTTCGAGCGCTTTATTATTGCGATGACTGGAATAATCCAAAACAACTGCGATTAACCGCAGGTGTTCGGGCTGGTTATTACGTGCGGAGTTGGCAGAACTGATTGGATTTATTTCCGGACGATTTGCGGCAGTGGGTTTAGGAGGCTGCGGCGACAGAGCTCCAATCGTTTACCAATTTTTGGCTCTGTAACACGCGCCATTAATGGTAGGCTTTTTAAAGCACGAAAAATAAAACAAAATGTGGAAGTGCGAGGGCACCATTAGAAAATAGCTTCCAGGATGTATACTAGTTCAGTGTAGTTCTTTACTTCTATAAATTGGAAAAAGCGATTGGCAAGAACTACAAATTATAGTGTTGTTTATTTGAGTCTGCAACCATTGCGTATGCTGCATAGATTTCCATTAAAGGAAGAGCAGCTGCGGTTCAATAGAAGTCGACGCAATCGCGCACATTCCAGAACAAGAATTATATTTCTCAAATAAAAAGATGAGTTTTTAAAAACTATTTTAATCGAAAAACTAGTTGCAAATATCGACAGGCAGAGCCTTTGATCGCTCTTCAGTAACTACATGAATAATATTGCTTTGTCGATTCCTGCTTTTATAAAATTCTAACTATATTAATTTAATTATAGAAAGTATATCTACAGGACAAAGTTAATATTGGGAAGTACAAAGTCAAGTACATAACTCATGCCATCTAAAAACAACCTGTAATGAAGGTCTGAAACGTCGTTCACAGTCCGATCGGGTTAGCTACACCTGCATATTTAAGGCAGAAAAATGAAAACGACATTCTTAAGCCTCATCCGTATTTTCCTTGTTTATCAAATGCCACAACTGCTTACAAGGGTGCGATTTTCCGAACGCTTGCTTGACGATTTCAAAAGCCACTCTGCGTAAATATTTAAAATGTTCCCTCTCGAATCACACGGTACTGTTATACTTAATATACAGGGCTTTTGTTAAGCCGACCGTGTGGCCTCTAGAAAATAGAACAGAAAATTTGGATGGCGGTCATATACTCGTGTGATTCCTGCACTCAGCTGACATTTCGTGCGTCAAATTCCCACTCACATATTGTAATTGTTCACTGCCCATAGAAATTCTGATTGCCTAACTAACTAAATGAATAAGGGCAACATGAGCACAAAATTAAATATTTTATCTCTTGCAAGATAGTCAATACTTTACATTAAGTGCACTGATGTGAGCAGCAGTAACTAATAATTTGAAGGATAACAGTTAGCATGAAACAAAGCAGGTTATAGAAGGGTTACATTCAGAGTTTCAGATATGATAAAAATGTTCGGAAGGGCTAATACAATTTAATTTGTAACTGCCGGAATTGAGCTTATTAATGTCAGACATAATGTGAATATGAGCGTTATGCAGTAAAAGTGTATAAGCCAGCAAAAGGAAAATTAGGTGAAAGGTAAACGAAACCGTTCTAGCAAAATAATAATTGCAAAGAGCAATGAAATTGCTGTGTATTATGTATTTAATAATGTGCAGTTTTCGTCAAAATAATAGGCGCCGATGACGATGACTCGTCGACGGTGGCATTCGAGATTTACTGCAGATCGAAATATCCGATCAAATTTGGCGATACTTCCTAAAGAAAAATGTCATGGGCAAACAGGATGCAGGGTAATTTGCAAAGTGTGTAAACTTGGATTACAAGGGTTAGTGGCTCGTTTACAAAACATCGAGAAAAATGTAACAGAGTGGAACAGAGAAGGCGGGCCAATTTGTATTCTTATTTAAATATTATAACAGTGAGTGTAACATCGTGTATTCAATTAATAAATTTTGTATTACGTAGTCACTTGTTATTAATAACTAGTTATTCTTCATTAATATAAATATTTAAACAAGCTGAAAGTTTTGATTTAAATCAAATGATCAAAATTTAAAAAATCAGATGATTTAAATTAAGATTTAAATCTTGATGTAAATCAAGTTTATTTAAATCTTAGCACCCTGATTATAAACAAAACTGAATTAAAAGCAAAGCATGTGTTGTAACAATTATTCCAAAAAAAAGACAATATTAGTGATTAGGCAAACCATGACATCAAAACTGTAGCCCATAATGTTAAACATATTATCAATCCTAATTTCCTTTATAAACATTTGAGTATCTAGTTGCTAAGTGACCTGTCATTTTTTATTAATAACTAAACAAGCTTGAAAATTGTGTGTTGAGCTCCTCAATTACCATGTAAAATTGTAAATAAAAAAGTTATTAGTTGTACCATTTGTGTGTATAGTTATTCACAAGTGTCCAGTGCATCTGTGGGTGTAGTTCGCCAGATGTTAAGAGGTCCAGGTGGAGCAAATAAGCCAGTATAAAAGTTCTTCCAAGTGCGAGTAACTTCGAGGGGCCATTCCCTTATGCAAGCAGCTTCGCTCAGCAAGAATAGCGCCTGTTACGAATAGGGAGGACATTCAGGAACCAGTACGAGCAGAAATCCCAACCAAAAAGCGTTTCCCAAGTTCATAATTCCCGTGGCGTCATTTGGGGAGCGTGTCCAGTGTCCAAGAGGTCTCCGATAAAGGTAGGATTTCACAGGGAAAGCGTTGGCGTAGGTCAGACTGTCTACGAGGTGGAGAGCCATATTCCAGTGGTCCAGAGCCATCCAGTTTCCAGAAATTTAAGTAGCGCCCCTTGACAATGCGAAATGACGCGGCATTTTACAGTTTTGTGACGGATATAAAACAAAAAGCGGTCGAGCGTCGGTTGCTACGTCACAGCTATAAACAAAACGAACTTAGCAGTTGCTACGTCACAGTAATAAATATTTACCTGATGCGTCTTTGCCATTTCGATGGTTTTAGAATTCAATTTTGTGCAGTAGCAGATCATTGAGTTTGTTGAGTCAAAATTTATAGGTTAGCTAAATGTCAGATGGAATTGTGCATTTGCCCGAAATATTTGCGAGTATTTATCATACAAGTTATTTGTCATACCAAGTTTTTCCTAAATTTTATGAACCTACGACCCTAAACCAAGATTGTCTCGTGTCTACGGAGTTAGTCCCGAATTTATTGCGGATAGAGAGAATATGAAAAGGGCAATAAACCATTTAGTTGTTATAATTTTAGTACACTCTTTTAATTTGCCCTGAGTTTGGCAGGTTTGTAATTGAAACTTGATAATTAGAAAGTGTAGTTTCCCCCTTGCCATTAATTAATTATTTTATTTAGAACCCCTATTTTTGATTAGTGAGACAGGGCTATTACAATGTATCACTTTCCATTCTATTTCGTCCACCAATCTTTATGGACCACGGGTGCAAGTGTAACTGCATAGCCGCTTTGACTTTGCAACAAACAAGGTATTGAAAATCCTGTACAACAGGCGAGTTTCTGCAGTTCTTGAACTTATCAAACCTCGTTTTTATTATTAACGAAGAGATCAGTGCGGCAGCGGAGTGTTTGCGTAACATACCAACGCCTACTCGAGAGTCAGCAACTTGTCCGTCTTCGCAGCTCCGGCAATTAGTTTGTAAACAGGCGCCGGCAGATGGCGTAGGCGGCCACAGCCCTCGAAAGCACCCAGCTTATTTACTTCAGAAGCCCGATTTGTTTCCGCGAGCGCGATGTGAGAGGTGCACACACCTTGCGCTGTTCAATTCAATTTGGCGCCAGCTTCCCACATGGCCAATTAGCTTATTAATTGCTAGTTAGCTGAGCAAGTCGACTTCCAAATGGGGGATTATGACTAAAAAGTTAATGGGAACTAGCTTCAGACCTGAGCGTTAAGTGGCGGAGATGGCATTTTCCTGGCTTCGTGTTCAATTTCGTTAAAGTTTTCCTAGGTTATGACCAGGCTCTGCGGTCGTACTTTCCTGCTCTCTCAACATTTACATAGAACTATTAATATCGCCGCTTGAGAATTTAAAAAGGTTCCCAGCTTTACTGTCGCATGTTATGACTGTGAACATGACGGAACATAAGAAAGTATTAGCAGGAAATGCAACTCAAAGGTAATATTTATGGAAAGTATTTTATTTAAACGTGTCACCTTATTTGATATCCTTATTTTTACTTTTTATTTTTCAAAATAACCTCTAAAAGTTAAATTATTGGATCTTTAAATACTGATGTGGTTGGAAAATTACAATATTTTATCAAGCATACAGCTGCTGCAATATACTGCATAATTATTTGTAAAGGCAAAATACTTCAGGAAACTATTTAGATAGTACCCATTACTAATAATAGATCATTTTTAATTAAACATTCAATCTATTGTAACGATACTAAATTATGACCTACAAAATTTATTAATTAGAAATTTATGATAACCAGTTCACTACATATTGATTGCTATTAAATAATTAAAACATTTATGCCTTAGGCAAAAGTGAATTCTATCTATAATATTTACAAAGCAGTTAAATTAAGTAATGTGATGTTTGTATATGAAATAGTTGAGGTAGTTCCCCAAATTGGGGAAAAATAAATACAATTTTGCCAGTGAAGCGTTAGTTTATTGCTTTATTGTGTAAATACGTGCGTGGCAGAAGGGCCGCAACTAAATTAAAGTAAAAAACGGTAAATATATTCGGAAAATACCACCTTCGTGATACACAAGAAAAGGGTCCTAAGGACAGTGATCACCCACAGGCAGCTCCTAAGCACAATTCATATTCTTTTTTGGGTATTTCGCCACTCTGCAAATTAAAATGATTAAATAACGTAAATAACGAACGTTTCGAGAGACAATCTGTCCTCGTTACCAACGAATAACAATTAAAAAGGAACAAGAAACTTAGCTTTTTTCACGGAGATTGAAAAAACCACCAACCTCCAATGAATTGTTTGACACTGAATATGAATTATAGAATCACGCCACAAAGAAGTTTCAGAAATTATCTCCTAAGCACGGGTGCATCTTCGAGGCACCTCGAGAGGTAGGACGTTGAGGAAACCACACAGAAGGAGCTGAGACCCCGTTTCTACGCCTGAAGCTGCGAGTTTACCAATGTGAGGGAGGTTCATAGACTACGAGGTTATCGGACTATGCTGAGCCTGAAGAAAGTGCCGTTTCAACGAGGACAAGCATTGAACCCCGTTCTAGCTGTGCAGGCATCGCCAGGGGTCACCTGCAGTTAGTCTGAGGACCCATATAAACGAGAAGGAACCTACAGAAAGGTGTTCAACTTTGTTAGAAACGCAATCCAAGTTAGTATTCATAGGGAGCTAGACAAATCTATCATTATCTGTGAATTATTGCTAAAATAAGTAGTGTTCGCCGAACTCAGATTAAAAAATGCGTCTAATTCAGAATAGATAAAGTGGAGATATGTATTACTGACACGCCATATTTGAATGTCAAATTTAAATTTTGAAAATAATAGAAGACATTGTAATAAAACGTAATAAATGGCATAGTAAATAATTTACGGACAAAAAATATGTGTCATTATAAAAGAAACTTGGCAGTAGTGTGGAGGTAATTATTACAAACGTAAATCACTACATAACTGAATGTATTTTAAGACGGGGCTAATAATAAAAGCTAATATGACTTCACTATATTATCCTAACCATTATCAAAATTGAATGCCTTCAATTGTTATTTTAAAGAAACAATCATGTTTACACCACATATGATAATTTGAAATTCTGTTTCGAAAGGGAAGCTTTCTACCAAACGAAGTTATTATTGTAGTAATGCCACGTGTAATGGCTCAGAAACGTCAAGAATTTCGAGACTTTGAGCTCCATTAAAAGGCAGACAGGGAGATAAAAAAGTTTTCAACCGAACAATAAGCAAAAACTGTAAATAGAGATAAAACAGAAACACTTGACAGAGACTATACCTGGGAAGCGCTTACCATGTTTGCTCCTGTAAGAAAGAAGAAAGGATGTAAGCACATTGAAACCAATATTACCTAAAAAGTGTAATATCAAAACGGCCTCCTGGAAGCTTATATAATTTTCATTGTTGCCTGTAGAAATCGCCTTTTATCTTGATGTGCTTGATCTGATACCTAATCCATTATTGTAATTTATGTGCAAGGTCTTAAAATAAAGTAAAGACATTTCTGGAAACGAACTGAGTTGCTTCGTGGGTGTATTATTATTACTTACTGGATGTGTAAGTTTGGTAAGATGCGATATTTGTCTTCCTCTTGGTCGTTGTTCGATTCCGAACGACGTGAAACTTCACGCATTCCTGTATGCAATATCTAGTCAATTATATGTCTGTAATTCTGTATGTATCACATCCTCAAGCGACAGATTTGTCACTCTTTACTTGATCCGATGTATCTATTAGAATAACGTTCTATCTGTCATCTTTCATACATCTTCTCCATGGAATACGGTTTCTCATTGCCATATCGTTTGATGGCAGGGCTAGAAGTTCTTTAATGTCAATTCTTACTAATATAATGGCCTTTCCATATTCTTGCCAATCCAAACAATGCATTCTTAGCCATATCGATTCTCCTTTTTAATTCGCCTTCACAGTATCCTTATTGGAAATGTCAATTCCGAGGAAGATTACTTCGGTGTAGGACCGTAGAGGACGGTCCGGAAAATTGTTGATCGCGACCCGTTCTAAATCCTGGAAATGGCGATGTAAACGTTCAACAGGATAAAAGTTTTTCCTGGCTTCTAGAAAACTGGCTTGGCTGGGCCGGACTTAAATAATTTGTTCAATTGCGTGACGTTAGTCGTGGATCAAGTTGCAAGAATTTTTGGAACAAAACCAGCGCAGATGCATTTATGCACGCCACAATCTATCCTCGCTAGCGTGCTAGACAAGACACATGTCTTAAACGTCTAAAGAAATGGCGTAAACCACTCATTGGAGGTGGTGTTCTGGTGTTGTTACATTAATTTCGACAGGATTTCATTTACAAATAGGACATAAACAGCTAAAAACGCGTAAATTCCATAAAGCTGTCACACAAACGCCAGAACTGGCGTTCATACGGGGAAGTTCTCTCCAAGAAACGGTAAAATTTGAGTTATGCAAGATATGCGGGGGAAAGCGAGACGAATCGCATAGTTCAACGACGATGAGAAAATAAGGGTAGTTTTACTCTGGAATGGCGATAAGAAGCGCTGAAGATACGTAAATCCGAAGTAATTCCAAAATAATCCCTTTACGGCATTATCTCAAGAGAGATCACTTTGATGACTGCCCACAGGTCTCTTTTCGTTACTTAGACAAATGTTCAAACCGGCCTAATTCTTGACGAGCTACAATCACAACGACCAAAGCAACAAAATCAATAGGATATAATACGAGTAGAGGGGAAAAATAATGAACAATTTGTTACATTTTAAGACTATCAGTACGAGTGTAGGGTTGCATATATCACTTCAAAACCTACGAAGTTTTGATAGTAGGCAATACATTTGTAAAACACATTTTTGAAAATATTTTGTTATGTGCTAGCTATCGACATCATGTTTTGAATTGCGATACTTTAGGTAAAATTATATTGTGTTATTATCGTTATTTATTGAATTTTCAAAGCAAAATCCAATAATTTCACATAATTGCGGATATCCTGTATCTATCTCTGATTGGTTATTGCGTAAAGATGGTAAATCTATACGAATACTCCAGGATTTATACAATTAATTGCTCACCTAATACAATACAAACACGATGCTGCTTGCGTCGCAAAGGTACAGTGTTGTGTTACATGAAAGAAGATAAGAAAGTATGATCAAAAATTATTTTCATCTAGTGTGGCTATGGAATACCTTCTAATTTATGAATGCAACTACGTTTACACTTAAATTTCAAAATTGACATTTGATTTGAAAATGAGTTATAGTTGCATTCATAAATTAGGAACTATTTCATGGCCATACTAGATGAAAATAATTTTTGATGATACTATACATGTATCACAAATAAATTGGTTTGAATAAGCTATGTATTTGTTACTTTATTTTGCAATCCAATGTTGTTCTTTGTGTCCTAAGTTCGTAAATGTTTGGTTGAAGAGTAAACTGCCAAAAAAGTGTGGCAGTATCTGGATTAAATAATAACTTAAGCAACTGTAACTGCCCAGCAACTGTAAGAAAATCAATTCTTAATAGCCTGTAACGTTATGTATGAGTACAGACATACTTTATTGCCATCGCAGGTCAGTCGCTAACTCAATTTCCGTGTGGCCGATGCTCCAGCAAACTGATCTCGCCGAGCAAATAATTTATAGGGCCCCCAATTTAATCCTCGGCCGCGCGAGATATCAAAGTAAGGCCATTACTCATACCGGCACTGCCAGCAGACAGCGATAAGAGACGCACCAAAGTGACTAAGAAGATGAGCAACGCGTAATTGACAGGAAGAGGACGTCCCACACAGAACACTTATTATTCCTGCTTCGAATCCGGCGTCCATTGTCTTATCTCGGACAAGCCCGCGTTTACAACGACGACGTGTGAGTTTTTCTGTTCGGCGCTGATTGTAGGAGGCAGATACATTTCTTATGGCTACTTAGTTAATAAGGCTGCTTGTCTTGGTCTCTATTAATATTAATTTTTGGGTGCGTTTGGGACACGCACCTCCGGCGCAGGCACCCACGGACGATTTGCGAGTTCGATTTCAGCGCTACCAGGCTTGTCCATATAATTGGAACAAGACACATGTGGGTTTTCGATAGTGATATCTCAATTATGCAAAGTATACGACAGTTTTTGCCGTGTGACATTATTTGTTAGTTCTTTTTATCGGGAAATCATTTTGTTTGAAAGGCAATTAATAACTTCACATTTAAACAAAAACCATTGCATAAATACCAAAGCGACACATTTTTTATTACAGTATCGACAAAGGTGTGCCGTTATCGCTATTTCCTTTAAATGAGAACGCATATTTTTATAGCAAATAAACCTCAATTGTAACTTCAAATCAAACGAAGAATGACGCTTTGCTGGCCAGATTTGCCAACTATCCCTGTCTTACGTCCTTGAACACTGAAATGACTATACTTATTCCCTAACTGAAATTGTGGATATTAGCAGAGGCGTAGCTAGAGATCAACGAGCCCTGTTTCATAAACTGCCAAGTTGATGTTTGTAAATATATGTTGACAATTAAATTTAAGCGCTAATATAAGGTTTAAGCTGCCGCCGATGTGGATGTGCGCATGCCACGTGGTCACGTCGGTTTGGCAATGTGCAACAGAAACTGGCTTGAGCTAACGGAGTGACGATACTTTGTTCGCGGGCACAAGTATGCGTGGGGCGACCTAGTTTTGGAAGTGCGACCCATCTTCAGCTGAAGGCGAGCGGCTCTATATTTACTGGGGAACTTTTAGGGCGGAGAGACAGTATAATATTGGCTGGTTAGATCCATATTGTGGAGGCGAAGCGTTTACGTTATTAGGTGACCCAATAATGACAGCACAAAAGGAAATACCTGCGAGTGTCGGATCCAGGCTCTAGGTAACATTAATTGTGTGCGGCAGCTTGCCTTGAGCTAAGCGAGTGAAGGTGCTTTGCTTGCGGCCGCAAGTGGACTTCGGCCAACCTAGTTTTGGACATCAATTGAAGGCGAGCAGGGAACAGCTAGGGAACTTCTAGAGCGGAAATACAGTACATTGGCCTGTTAGATTAATGGAGAGCTTCAAAGTCTTGCCGACTTTTTAGTGGTGAAGCGTTTACGTCATTAGGTGACGCAATAGTGAGAGTATCGACGAAAAAACCTGCAGGTGCTAGATTCAGATGGTTAAGCAACTGTAATTCGTCAGTTATCATTCAATGTGGGTGATTCATACCGACTTTGCCATTCATAGAAGCAGTAACTGAAAGAGTCATTGGGCACCAGCGTGTGGACAGTCACATATCATAGAAACAGCAGTCGGCTGTGTAAGTTTATTATGGTTAATATAAAACATTACTGTTTGTATAAAAGCAACGTACAACCAGCTGTTAGCTTCGTACTATTAGTTAGAATTGTTTTTTACACGAAATATATGTCTTCATTGATTATTTGTGTGCCAAAGCAAATTGACTTTTTATTGAGTACATTTTTGGAGTTCACACTTTCAACTTGGCACAAGTTACTTCAGGGTTCATGACAAGGGACATTCTTTAACCACGATCTGAGATAAGTAAAATAAGACCAATCTCATTGTCGTTGAGCTAGCTGACAAAAGCAAAGGTAAAAACAAATTTATAAAAACGTAGCGATGCAAAGCCCTTGCTACGACAAGGAACAGGAGGAAGACCTGGACATTGAAGTTCTTGTACGGTGCGGTCTTGCTTTGACACCACAAACCCTTAGAACTGCTAAAAGCTTTACGATGAGCGTCCTATAAAGTTTGACAAGATACAGGTGAAAATGCATTAACTTTAGTTATTCATCGGACGACTAACATTTCTTCATGTATACTGTACGTATCGTAAATTTTACACAAACTAGTAAACGTGTTACAGGAATTTGATATAAACCAAACACTTAGTAAAACTTTACAATTTTCCTTTTGCGACCTTTTGTTTTATTTTTTACAATATGATAGTTCTTTTCAGAAAATGTCGATGTTATTGCGCAATTAATCAAAATGTTATTACATTTTAAATTTCACAGTTCCTACATTATATGGCCACTACCAACTGCCTTTAATTTTTGAAGGTGGTGAGTAGTTTGCTACATGATACTTGTAACTGTTTATTACTACTATTAACAATACAAAGCGACACCTTATGAAAGAAAGAAGCGTTCGCTGAAATTTGTCGGCTTATTTTCGATCAGCATATAAGATCAGAATCCTATTATTGCCAAAAATACTACCGGCAGCCTTTGGCAATGACAATGACACTGATTTTATCCGTAATGCTATGCAGAACGTGGCCCATTGTTTCGGCATCTAACATTCGGCTAGATCAATCTCCAGAAAGGAACGTGAAGCCGCAACTCTCGCTTTTCAATACTGCCGCCGTGTTTAGGACAAAAATTGCCACATTAGGTTTACAACAGCTGCCATGCATCAAAGAAGATGACGAAAAACGTCAATTTGGGAAGGTAATCACGTACGTGCATAATCAACAACAATGGAATAACTTTAGTGCCTTCCTGTCGAGACACCTGGACATCCTACTTCTGCACAAGTAACCTCTTCGGTTTGGCTATCAAGAGTTCAAATTAAATCATTTATATGCATTGCATTTGTTTTGAGTAAAGCAATAAGGCATTGTTAAATTATTGTTGTATAAAGTAACTACTGGTGACAGTGCAACGCGTGCTAAACGAATTAAAGCTAAAATTATTGTTATCATAAAATGAAAACTGCGACTTCAAAATAAAAATTATAGATGAAAACTGATTGCTTAATCGTCGTCTATAAATTATTATTATTTATTATTACGTTGGTGATTTACTTGTTCGTATATAAAAATGTTCCTACCAAGGAAACAGTTATAGAACAGATTGCCCTATCCTATGTTCTATTTGAAACTTGCAACTTAATCCACAACAAACCTGTACCCAATTTGACATAATCATATCAGAGCATATTTTGGTGGCTTCTGTATTTGCCTTTCCTATGACTCACCTTTTTGGCTTTTAGGATATTAAAACCTCACATTACTTTGCCTCTCTGAATCAAGTGGGAGCTTCATTTTGGCACTTTTTAACATAAATAAAATAACGCCGCGATATTAATTATTTACATGACCACCCGAGGTCTACTTTTAATAATAAAAACAATTTTTAACTGGGCTCTGCGAAAATTTATTTATAAAAAGAGTAATATTCCCGGGGCGTCCGGCAAATTACGGTTCTTATTAAAAAGAAGAAATTCGGAAGTGGCCTCGAAAGTTGCATGATTATCTTGTCACTCTGTATTTCGAAACTTCTTAAATTAGCTACTTATACATTTCCAGAATATTCGCAGAGTCACCTTCGCAGCCATCCTAATTATACCTGCCATCTGCACGGATGACGAGTTTATCTGAAACTCGATCAAACTTTTTCAGTTTTGTATGTCGAGATATCTGAGATAAATTACGACTTCGAAGAGCTGTATCCACGCTTGGTTAGTGAATAATCCATTTATCCTGTCAATATACTGTCTATTTTTAAAATTATCCGAACCAGAAAAAAAATCAGTACAATATTAATCTGCCCCAAGAAATAGAAGAAAACAGCGAAATTCCCTGTAAACAGTAACAACTTTGTTTTAATTAATAACAGTACCTACAATATTAAATTAAAAAAGAATCCTTTGCCATCTGAAATTTCTCTCAGTTCAACATCACTTGTTTCAGGCGAAAACAAATTAGTGTGCTCCAGAAAACAGGGAACATTGTTTTGTTGATAATTATTTTATAGAAGCTATTGCTTCATCAATACTGAAAAAATATATTGTCTGATATCATTTTTGAATAAGCGCGGCACTTATACATATCGTAATTACGTGTTTGAAGCTGTAATGCAGCATACCATATTTCTGATATATTTAATTTAAATAATTATATCCAGACCTCTAATGGGTATCATGTGATATAACAGTTGTATGTTTTAACTGGTGGGGTTGTAAGGGCAACCAGAGGGTTGTTTATATTTTGTTAGTAACAAAATAACTTGAATTTATAATCTACGAGAAATAGTCACGTTAAGGGTTAAATTCCCATTAATTGAAAAAATAATAATTGCTGATTTGATACCTAGTAGTAATATAGCATTCTCTACGATCAAATTTGACTTCAAATCACAAATATTATTCAAATATATAATTCAAGATTATTTGATTCAATTTAACGTGATATAGTACTAGGAAACCAGTAAAACCAGTGAAAGTGAGTGTTGTGTTATGCTTTTGAACTTTATGATAGGTTCTTCCGGGTTATGCCGTGGTCGTCGATTTGAACTTGACGTTTCGCTGCTCATGCTGTCAGCTTCTTGCAGCTGCATGAGCAGCGAAACGTCAAGTTCAAATCGACGACCACGGCATAACCCGGACGAACCTATCATTATGGACAACGGCCGTGAAAGCCTGCATTCGACTGCTGTTGAACTGTCTATCCAAGTAATAGAATTTTCAAAGAGCTACTAGGAGTAGACTAGAATTTATCCAGTTAGGAGCTGAGGTAGAGCATTCAGGTAAGTTTGGTGCGTCAAATCGTTAAGATATTGTAATTATATTTAGAAATTAATTTAGAATTATTTTTCTAAATTCAATAGTGATTCGAGTACTCGACGTTTTTCGACAATTATATTTTGAAATTTACCCATCTTAGAATTCGGTTATTTTTAGAATTTTTATTTAATCAAGTTTTGATAAATTTCATATTTGATTCAAGTATTTTTGACAATATGTATTTTATTTTGTAACGTGAGATCAAACTTCAATGTGCTACTAACAAAGTGAACGTATGAATTTAACTTTGTGAAGTGCCTGAGACTTGTATTTGATTCATAAAATCAAATAGTTATTATATTTTAAAAGTAATTCAATCTTTAACTATTACAGAAAGTTGTTAGTTGAAGATTAACCCATTCAGCTGGGAGTTATGAATCCCATTGCTTGTGAAGCTGACTAGGTAATCGAGACTTAAAAAATAATAATCACATGACATAATTTTAAATGTCAAATTGATTTAGGAGTTACGTCAATTCCTATTTATTGCATTAAGAAGTAAGTTAAGTACGTAAGTGCACTGTACCTGATAGTATTTCTCTTTTCATAATTAGTAAAAGGATATATTTAATTTGATTTGAAATAGTGCACCAAAGGGGAAGCTATTACATTTTGACTCACAACTTGGGGTTTGACATTAATACAAATAACAGGCGCGAAGGAGTTATATTACAATTTGGCATCGCAAGTGGGGCTAGATATATTACAAAGCTAATTAATACAAAACTCAATAGAAAAAGATGCAATCAAACTTCGAAAATAGACTTTTTGAAAGTTGCTTTAAGACATCATGAAAGTCCAATATCTACTAAACACCGTTGCGAAATACCATTTTCTGTTCTTTAATTAAAGAAACAAATAAAGAGAAGAAAATAAACAAAAACTATACTAAAACTAACAACAGTAGAAATTAAACGCTAACGAGCAAAATTAGAAGAGAGATATGTTTAGCATAATTTAATTAGCAACACACAAGTAGAAGCACAGATGGCGAAGTGTAGCTGAAATGTGATATTTGTGTTTAATAGTAACCTCAAAGTTTTATAAACCAAACCATAACTCAACGCTATGGCACAACATAATATAATAAAACATGAGCAGCGGCGAGGTCTAAGCTAAAGTTTCAAATTATTGTTTAAAGAGAAAATAGAATTTTAACTGCAAAAGATCATAAATTAGCTGCAACTCAAAATTGTAACAAACAAAACATGGGTGGTGGCGAGGTCTAACTGAAAGAGTGCAATTTCTGCTTAAGAGAAAACCTTAAACGCTCATAAATCAGCTAACTCAAAATTGTTACGAATCAATCATGGACGGCGGCGAAGTCTAAACTAAAGTGTGAAATTACTGTTAAAGAGAAAGCATAAATTTAACTTAAAAAGCGCATAAATCAGTTGCAACTCAAAATTGTTACGAATAAATAAAAAACGACGGCGAGGTCGAAGCTAAAGTCTGATATTATTTGTTAATACTGAACATAACTGTAACCTCATAATACTTATAATAATAATAATACTTTTACCTAACAGGTACACCTCAATTACAGAAAAAATTGCACAATTCAACTTAAATAGAGTACAGCTACAGTCTGAAGTTAACAATGGAAATGCGAATATTTTTCAATTTAAATCTCAATATATGAATCGGTATAATAACTAAAAACTAAGTCTAGCCCAGTGTTTCCTAAAGTTTGGGTCGCGCCCCCTGGGGGGTCGCGGTGAGGTACTAGGGGGGTCGCCGGGAATTTCCAAAATAAGACAAAAAACACTTTGTTAAATCATGTATTTTTATTTTAATAACGTAAATAAAAATTAACAATTAGTTATCAAATGAAACATAAAACTAAATATTAATAAGTCCGTAAAAATGAAAGAGATAAATAAAGTAAAATATTTACTCACTACCACTACCGCAATCACCACAACGCCCTGTTTGGAACTGAAGTCTCATTGCACTTCGCTGCTTATATAAAGCCACGCCGAGGCTTCGAGAATAAGGTCACTAAATACATATAAAGGTACCGCCATCCATTCCAAGATTTTGTTCCCCCAAATTAAAAAGGACAGAACATTGTAAGAAAGTGAGAGTGAGAGTGAGACAATTGATAGCTTTTCCCCAAATTAAAAGACACAAAAGATATATGTTTGCACAGCTGGCGGTACCTTATAACAAAGATATGATTTAGTAACCTTATTCGAGAACGTTCCAGAGTGCCATCTAGTATCGAAGTAGCGAGTAGCGTTTTCGCGAATATAGTGGAAAAGTATCGTGATGTACCAACAATGTGCAGTCCATTTTTTATCATTTATTTTTATTGTAAATGGTAGTCTGGCAGAAAAACTACTAGTTACTAGTGGGATAGATCGCAATTAAAAAAAACTGTTGAATTTAATTTTTAATTTATTTAATTTAAACTTAAACAGTAAGGTAAAATACAGTTTGACAATCAGTTACTTGTAATTTAGTTATGCTATTTTGGTTTGAGTGATGAGTAGGGGGAAGTAGGGGGTCGCGACCAATTTTTTAACAAAAAGGGGTCGCGCTTTAGAGAAGTTTGAGAAACACTGGTCTAGCCCATTTTATACTATATCCGATCGAGAACATGTATATAGACCACAAATTTCTCTTATTTTTTAAAGTAATTACACATTGAATACAATGGTGATTTAAGCAACGCATTCTTGTTAACTTTTGCGCAATAAAATATATAATTATAACTTATAATGGTACCATGATACTTGATCGGATTTGAATGCCGGCTAACATGCAGTGGAGACGACTTTATTCTACTACAAAATGAAATTACTTAATTAGGACGCCAATGAGTCTTTCCATACGACGAATCTGCTCAGTTTCTGACAAGAACTCAACGGTAGCCAATTACTAGATGACCTGAATTTAAAAAAATCTGGTGTGATACACTCACACAACTTCCTTTTACAGTGATCTTATAATTAGTCAAAAATTTCATTTTTAATTTTTAACCATTTGTTAAAAATTTTCAAAAATTACAAATTCTACAAAAACGGTACAAAATCGAGTGTTAGTTGAAGAGACAAATTTTCTCTAGAATTTTAAGGTGAATTCAAAAATGTAATAATATACCGGGTGTTTTATTTAAAATAGGAGTTAATAAAAAAAATAGAAAAAAAAAAACAAAAGAAACCCACTTTAGAAGTATTCAACTGGAAAATCACCTATCTCACATCAATACACATTAAAAATGCAAAAAAAATGTAAAATTAAAAAAAATCGTTAGAGCCGTTTTTGAAAAAATCGAAAAAAACTGAAAAATCACAAGAGTAAACACCTACTTCCGGTTATGCGATTTTCTTCAAAAGCTTGCTGTCTCATCTACATAGTACACAAAACTTATGTATGAAGTTTCAATGCCATACCTCTTTACGTTTTTGAGATATTCTGTTCACAGACACACACACAGACAGACAGACCAATGAAAAAAAATATGTTTTTTGGGATCAGGGGACTCTTAAACGTGAAGATCTGTTGAAAACTCAATTTCGAATTTTTGGGGTGAATCCAATACTTCCTTTATAGTAGTAAAAGGAAGTAATTACATAATAATAACACATAATGTAATAGCATCAACATAATTGACCAGAAATACAAAGTACAAATACTAGTTTAGAAATGCAAGTTGCAGGTTGCAAAGAGTTAGCACAGGTACACACATAAATAAACCACAATCACTATATTACATATTGTTTCCGCTATTACAGGTCATAAATAAACTATACCAGTAGTCTAACGCCAAAAAATTTGGTGGCGCGAAACAGCTAGAAACACTTGAATGAAGTCCCCTGAAGGGAAGTCTCGGCGCACAACGCACTGAAAAGTTCAACAAAGTAGAACGTACGCAGACCTGACGGATCCAGGCTGGTTAACAGCCAATATAATAAATTGTAACCTCAAAGGCTTGTATATCAACTGTAAATCAAAATTGTTACGAATAAAAGACGGACGAGGGCAACATATAAGCTGTCCCAAGATTTAAATATTTCGCATATGGACTGGAAAAAGTTAGCATAGTGAAAAAACTTACCAAACTTTACAAGCTAATCAAATGTGATGACCTGAATCGTATACCTCTCTTCCATTCTTCGTTTAAATGTATAATTCGGACAAAAAACTTGCATCTCCACTGTTTGAAATCGACGTGTATTATTTCAAGATGTGCGACAATTTACCAGTAAATTATGAGTATAGTAGTAAAATAAGGCAGAGTTATTTCAGTTATTTTGTGAAAACCCCAATTTCTCTTCTGTCTAAATTATACAGGCGGGAAGGCCGTGTGTATAAATGCGCTCCCTGAATGCGGCCTTGCTTCATCTAAATTGGATGAAGTCAGCGTAGGTGCTGAGGCTGCTTGCGGTTTGAGCCTATACTTAAGTGGCTCACATTGAATCTTGAAATATCGTAATCTTTTGAACTACTTCTTGCCGTTCTGCACCCGTGGAGGTCTATAAACTGTCGAAAAGCTTTGTGCTGCTACGATATGGCTCCCATGATAAAAGCAAGCAACTTTTGTCATACAATTACCTAATATTCATGAAATAAAAATTACCCGTACTTTGTTTAAATTTTAAAATGATGAAATATTAGTACAACAAAAAAATCTTTCAGAATTAAAACGATCTTGAATGTGAGGTTTGTTATGATAGGCCCATAGCTCCTTGGCTCCTTATAGCGAGCCGCCACTGAAGCTAAGGTGTAATATTACTGGTTAACACAAAACATAACTGTAACTTCGAAGATCTATGAATCAGCCTGCGTTGCCCCCTTTTCAAAGGTGAACAT
>OW679199.1:119789172-119982616 GCA_940337035.1 Agriotes lineatus | reverse complement strand
AAGGTGAACATCGAGACGTTCAACGGAATGGGTGTTCCCCCACAGGGGGGAGGGGGAAGCATTATTCAATTTAATCAGCATTTTTAGGCCACCTTAAACTCTTGAATATAAAAGATGAAATAAGAAACACGTGTAAACTACGCCAAAATCAATATTTTTTCAATCACCAATTAAATTAAACCTGTACCACGCCAGCGTTTGAATTTGTAAAATTTTCCATAACTAGTAATAAGGGCATCAGAAAGGGTACACGGAATAAAAGAGATCGTTGAGCCTTCGAAGGAAGAAGGTGGCGACCCGACTCAAGGCCTGCACCTATAGTGTATAATCTTGAATAATTATACAGTTTCGGTGTGAAAAAGTGTGCCAATACAGTGATACCAATGTATTAATTGTGCCGCCTACATTGCTGGGGAAGTTTCCTTGGCGCACACGAGAAGAAGCAATCAACGTCCCGGCGAAGAAGGGTCCGTGCACCCCAACTAAGCTCCTAAGGAATTCGAGGTTGGCTGCTTGAAAGCTACGCTCTTGGATCTTTGGAGGGTGCCCATATTTAAGTTCGTTCTTTTAAATAAATTGTTTGTTGAACTTCTGTGTTGTTCATTTAATCGCTAACAGCATCAGGAAAAAACGAACCTGCCCTGTACTATCAACTACCGATACGTTACAAACTTAACGTAATTTTAAACTATTTGACTTTGTATGTTTCTATCACATACTGCTGTAATATTGAATGTACCTTGTTTAAGCACATTGATTTAACGACACTTCACAAGTTCTAAATGTTAAACTAAGAAAATAAAATCCTGTGTAATTTGAGTAGTTACATAAAATATTTGTGGAAAATTGTTTTTAATACTACATATTTATTACGTAATCTAAAGAAAACCCCCGGTCTAAGCACCCCTTCTAAAAATCACCTTATTAAAAACTCCCCGGGTAAAATTTCCTGGACCAGATTCCCCACCACATTACGTGTATTACTAATACCAAAGAGCATATATGCTAATACGTTATTTCTCCCTGACTTAATTTTCAAAATAAAAACCTAAAAAACTGCTTCCCTCGATTATTGGAAATTAAGGTATAGTTAATACAGCTATGAAAGCGTAGAATGAATTATTTTCATAAAAATTAAAAAAAATATTCGAACTTCTAAGAATCTAAGATTAAGTCCAATATTGCGGAACATTTCGGCAGTCTAAAATTGAGTGCAAAATGTCACAAAATTTAAGAAATTCCCATACTCTCCCTAACCAGAAATAAAAACGTAACAATTCCCTGACCTTTCAAGGGTTTACGGAAAATAGATAATTATTATTGACTTGTGATGCAAGAATGTATTTGCAATGTTTAGAAAGTGGTAATTACTGGGCTTCGTATTGGAGGATTATCATTATTATTAGTATACGTGCCAATAACCAATTATCTTTTAGACAGGTAAGACCTGGTAAAGTTACCTAATTACCATAGATATGTGACCCTTAAGCCTGTATACTATTAGAATACTAACATGTGAGCAAATGAAAACGAAATCAAGCTTGGCTTTGAAAAAATTAAGTTATGTGCTCTATTACTTGTGATGTTTCTAATTTAAATATGACAGTTATTATAATAGTAGAAGTGTCAAATTGTTTAAATTATCAAATTTTAAATTATACAGGTTCAATCGTGAACAAAAAGTTTTTATGGTTGAAATGATTGATGTAACAGATGTTAACATTAAGTGTTGGCTTTTATGTTAATTATCAAATAACATTTTGACGTGACAGTCGGTGACAGTTATGCAATGGATGAGGTTATGTTGGCGTATTGTTTTTAAAACATCAATATAATGTGAATTAATAATCGACCTATGTTTCAATTTTCAAAGCCAAGCTTGATTTCACGTTCGTTTGCTCACATGATAAGAGTAATTCGGGACTGGTTCGTTTATTCGAAATCTAGCTGTTCTTTATTTTGTTTTTACTGTAAACTATTCATCAGCTCTGTGAATGCCTTTAATGATAAAACAGGTTACAACGATTGGCGTCATTTATCTAGAAATATTGAAAGACATGAAGAAAGCGTGACATATTTTCATAATGTGAGGCAATGTGTAGACTTTAAACAAAATATGGATAAAGGAACAACTGCAGATTTTTATAAATCCAGCCCAAATAGAAATTATGTACGTCATTCAGTATTTAGCCAGACAAAGTTTAGCTTTTTAGATTTTTTAAATTAATAAAACGTATTTCAAAATTTAATTATGTTATAGCAGAGCACATAAATCACATTAAAACGCCCAACCTCACTACATTGATCATAACATTCAACTATAGTTAACACCGTAAAACATTATAAATATAATGCTATTATTTTAGATTGTACACCAGACATCAGTCATAAGGAACAAATTGCAGTAGTTTTTAGATTTATTTGATTTTTTTAAACTTAAATATTAATATTAATGACATGCGCTGTCAAGGCTAGACAACGGTGCTAATATAAAAGGCAAAATAATTAGCTTACAAAACAATCATAGAGCATTGTATGTGCAGCACATAGTCTTAATTTAGTTGTAAATGATGCTGCAAAAAGTTCGTGAGAAGTCATCAATGTTTTTGCCATTGTCCAAGAAATATATGCATTTTTTTTCGGCGCGGTGGCAAATCTTAAAGACGGAACTTCCCACTTTAACTCTACAACCACTTTCGGATACACGAAGGTAAAGCAGAATTGACGCCGTGAAAGCCGTTCGTTTTAATTTGGAAAAAAATTGTACTTTGTTTTTTATTTATATTGATTCAAACAGGGACAATGACACAAAAAACTTCTTTTATTTCAAAAATAAGATCATACGACTTTGCTCACTCGTTACTCGGTATATTTTATTAAAAATTAATATTGTAAGTAAAGCTATGCAACAATCTATTACGATACTTCCAGATGCTGTTAAAATGTTAGAAGTAAAAACACACTTAACTGCTAAATAAATCAAAATTCATTGCTGAAGAATTGGATAGTGAGATTAGTTTCCCAGCAATCGGTACTGTGCGACCGAGGAAAAGGAGGCCTATGTTAGATTACGAAGGTAGAGATAATGCTACACAAAATCCAGAATTACACTCTAAAGTCATGTTTTATTAGACACCGCCATAACTAAATTAGATTCGAATTGCTAAGCGAACACAAAAGTTGTCTCTCTTTTTTACACAGTCTTGACACTTGAAACTTAGATTCAGATGATAAACTAATACACTGCACGGATTTGCAAAATAAATTGACAGCTTTTGGAACTAATAATTCCGGCATAAATGTAGTCGATTTACTGAATGAAATACAGATTTTACTGACGTATTTAAAATCTATGGCATCTTCAGTAGATGTTTTGAAATATTTATTTTAAATAACCTAATTAGCACATTCCTAAATTTATCGATTGCTTTAAGCATTTATTTAACATTACATCACTGTTGGTGAGGGGGAAAGATCATTTTCAAGTTAAAAATTAGTTAAAATCAAGTATGATACAAGAAGGGCTATCAAATTTAGCTATAATAAGTATTGAAAACCACCTCAACATAGATATAAATGACATTGTGAAAGAATTTGCAATAAGAAAATCACGAATGGTTGAGTTTAGTTTATTGTTGAAAAATATGATATATCATATAATATTGTAATACATATTCTAATGTTGTATGATTGTGAGATTAGTAATAAATAAAATTGTTTGATTTATGGTTCTCTAATTAGCTTCACATGGGTCCCAGAACGTGTCAAGCTGAATTCGTTAGCTTCGTGGGAAAAAGTCGTGATAAATCGTATGATTTCGGAAATGGATGAAATTTGAAACTATGGATGCAAATTTATAAAAAGAAGCTATTTTAAAATTAATAAAATATGGACGATAAGTTTTAAATTTATTAACCATTGAGTACATAGGTTGTACATACTTACATATAGAATCATTATAAACATTTTAAATAATTGGGATAAATAAAAAAATTAAATTAATATGAAGTAAATGTTAAATGAACTAAATATTTTATTATAGAAATAACACATGAATTCTAAAAATAAAAATATGGCTACATAGAATATACATAGACACAAGTATACAAAAAAAAAATTGTTCGACTACTTAGAATCTACAGAATCTGAGTCCGGGATGATTGGTTTGGAGGGATAAACTACTTAACTGTTCATTTTTTATATTAAATCTGCGCTTAACTTGAAATTATGTAAATACCTATTTCTTGAAAGAACATTTAAATCCGCTTTCAACCGCAACTTGCAACTTCTTTATGTTAACCATAGATGGCAGCAGTATTTGATGATAATGTGGGAAATGATAAACTCACTGACAGCATACATTAAATCATATTAAGACTAACACACATTTTTTTCTATTTAATCATTTATTGTTACAATTTTTTATAAAATTCTGTTAAATAGAATGGATACAAAAATCGTGAGATAAATAGTCCTTATCGTGAGATCGTGAAATTTGCAATTAAGTCGTGAGATTCGGCACCCCTGTAGCTTCACTCAACTCACATCAGATACCTTTCCTAACCGCCTAATCCACAACCCAGAGGGACGAGATTTTGCACTCGGGCGGCAGGTAAGCTAGAGACGCCCCTGGTTGTGAGGTTATGTTATTACTTACCGAGAGAAAATAAAACCATTTTTGTGGTTTAACAGTGGATCGTTGCTGAACAAATTGTAAAATATTATGTAAGTGAAAATGAAAACCTAAAGAAGAAAAATATCAGAAGCCATACACTTGCGAGCTTTTTGTTGTCGAAAACATCGGTGGATGCTTACATACACGCGGATCCGCACCGCAATTTAACACATACAATTCACGCAATCAGCAGGAGCCTGCCTGTAAGTGCTGCTTTGCGCAACAGTATCTACATTGGCTTTTGAAAATTGAACTTGTTTTAATCGGCGGTGTGTAGTGGAAAATTAATATTCCGCCCCCACATCCGCCCCGATTCGCCGCTAATCTGCATAAATATAAACAGGGCCGCGGTGCAACAGCACACAACAATGCGCAAAATGAAAACGAAACAATCGCAATCAGCGTGCAACAGAGATTTGCGTAATTCGATTTCTGCACACAAGGAGCACCCGAACGCAGCGCACAGCCACTTCATTTAATAACAACGCGTTCTGATTTCAGCCGAATAGAATGTAAATTTGATAGTGCTTGTATGGCGGGCGGTAGAGCTGTCAGATAGATGTTTCAGCACATTTATGTCAATTTCGCGTATGTATGCGCGGTTGTTCAAATATGTGGGGAAAGAAAATTGCATGTAGCCTCATAGTGAGGTGGGTTTTATTGCTTTTGGTGTTAACGGATTAAGCTGCAGATTTCAGGTTCAACGTTGGTTATGCTGTTTCTGGCATTGTTACTAGTGCTAAAAGCTCCGTAATTTAAATTTTGTCGACTTAAGAAAACAAGTACCAAACAAAAAAAAATCGAAAACCAGATCTTAGTAAATTAAATGGTTTTATAATTCAGCACGAAGTGACCGATGATAGAAATGGCTAAAAAGACAGTTTCCCAAGAGCATACCTCAGTGGAAGAGTAAATCACTGTAATGAAGACATTTAGAAAACCAAATAAAAAATTTATACAGTAGGCGTCCACGAGCTCACACTTTAAATGATATTCAAGGCGACGATTTGAAAGTATTATATCGCACTTGTACATAACCATATCAAATGCCAGTGTCAAATAATAACAAATAGTTCTGGTGGTATTTGATAAATAAGCAATGCAGTGATTGAATAGCCGAGGTAAAAATAATTTATGGGAATTCGGCCCACATGCAGCGATCGATATCTAATAATTACAGTGGATCATATGCGACTGGGCGATTTAAAAACGCCCTTAATGGCCATGTTTATTTGCTTATCAAACAACCGATATTTCATCTACAATGCGCAGATGGGCCTTTGTTGGGTCACGATTTCCTCACCCGTCATTTTTAACCTCTCTTTACCGCACGAGAGGAAATAGAAAATTCCAATCTTAATGAAATCGCTATTGTCACATTCTTAAATATGGTGGGGTTCTACGATGCGGTAACATTCGCTGGAGATCTTTTATGCCGCTATCTTGGCTATCCAGAAAACGATCGCGGGATGCTTCAGGTATGAGTTAGGCGGTCGTAAAACGTAAATGCGCTGATTACTTTTTCGAGCGCAAATGGAATATACTGAGCGATGGCTTCCCAAGAAGTTTCAAAATGCGCGCTTGCTGCTTCCTCATATAATAAAAATTCTGTACCTCTACATTTTTTTATTCAAATTGATAAGACATTGGCAAGTAGTGTAGAGTGGACCCATCTGGAACCACCCCCCACCACTTGGCCTTGAGCCCTCAAGCTTAATTGAACACGAAATGTACAAGTCAGGTTAATAATACCGACATTTTGAAAAATTATCGATAGGCCAGTCAAAGGTAGAATAGTAAATGCCCTGAATCTGATCCTTGAGAAACACCTCATATTTATCATGCATTTAGCATTCATATTTTATAATTGAATAAAATAACTATGTTCGGCAAGAACGTAAAATTTATAAAAAATATTGAACACATACAAAATAAAGAACCAAGCAATAATTTCTCTCATACAATCACCACGAATCGAATGAAAAATCTAAATTTGAATGTTGAATTTTACCTGTTCATTAAAAAAACAGTCTCAAACCATGTGCCTGGAATCAGATGTCGCTTACCTGAAATACAAGCAAATTGTATATAATCATGTCATTAACATTTTTATTTAAAAAGAGATGAAAAATGTAATATTACCATTCACATATTTAAATATGACATTACAATTACTTAATATCAATTACGAGCAACGGTAATCAATTATCATCAATTTTACACCACGCCCCATGTTGGGCGCCAAATGCAGGTTACCTGGTGTTAGGTTAGTTCTATACTACTAGCACACATGGGCGTAGTGATAATTTATTATTGTCGGGTTCAAGACCGATTAAGTTTAGATCTCCCTTCGCGTGCGGAAGTGTCTTTTCTCCCTGTCGTAAGCGGCTCTCTTGTTGCTTCCGTATGTGCGTTTTTCCATAAATACAACGTGGTCCACAAACGTTGGAGTTAAATAATTTTAATTTGAAACCATTTTTAGTGCAGTATTCTATTAATTCGTAAAATAAGGCCTTGAACGCCTACTAGGCAGGCAAGCGTTGTTGCAAATGTTTCGAGAGTTGTGTGATTGATAGCTGCTAGGTAGGAAGCGTTTGGGAGATTTCTTTGTTCTTTTTCGCCTTATTTAAATGGACAATCCTTTCGTGTAGTTTTAACCTAAAAGCATATGGCAGGTGCTATGCTGATATTTTTTTTAATAAATGAAAGGCAGCGTTGGTGAGAACACTTATTTTGTATGGGCTAGCTTTCTAATTTTTGTATGCTTTAATTAGGCTTTCTTGGATGGGACTCGGAGTTGAAATTTGCTGGTGGTGTGAAAGCTTTAAGGACGCTGTAGGGCAGGTGCCGATTTCTAAACTGTGCTATATCCCGAATGAAGGAATCTTGGAGGGATGCTATAGTAATCCAGCCTTGGAGCGAGCGAATGCGATTGCCGTTCCATCCTCTGCATTCCTGTCTTTGTGGTTATCGTACGTCTCCATTATTTGGAGGTTTGAGTGTAACAAATTGTACAAGTGGCACTATATTCTGGTTTCACATAATAACTTAATTGATATATTTGGCCTTCCTGTTCAGGTGAAACTGTAATTTATGGGTAACGCTGCAAATAATGTTCTCTCACTAGCTGTTGCTGAGGGAGGTTTTCATGAATAAACTAATACCTTATTTAAGTGATCTTGAGAGCTGGTTATTGAAATAATGTGTACAAGCGTTTTCAAGTTTAGCTCTATAGTTTATAAATTTGCAGGCTGGGTTACTATACCAGCCCTTCGTGCTTTTTGTGGTTTATGGATGCTAAGCAACTCGTGATATATTACGAAATTATTTGGGAAGTTGTATTGGGATTATATTCATTCAGCAAGCGGGCTTGTTTCCCAAATGAAGCGAGTGTCAATATTAGTTTAGTGCTGTTAATATATATTACATTTCCAGTATAACTCACCAGCGAAGTTAGTATCTGAGGATTGGTTGGAGGAAAGCTTTCCAGACGTAACTACGGATTTATGATAAACACATGATTTTTATACGATTTGTGAGGTCTTTTTGTGATATACCGGGTGTCCGTTCTCAAAGTCGAACATAGGCGATTAACATTGTATTGAACGTTTTTGCCTTTTCCTGCTCGCCAATTCAACTTACAGGGAAAGTAATGGTATCAATGGAAAGATAAAATTATTACGCATCAAATGATACCAATAATATTCAAGATGCGGTTTTTATTTTAAAATACTAATTTAAAACTTGGGAATTTTTAAATATGCCATGCCTTGCTTTTCAAGTTCGATAGCATTTGTCAAAAAAATGGTAATTAGTTGGCGTAAATCAGGTATTTTCTGTCAACGTGTGTTAAAATTATCTACAGAAAAATGAATTATATCAATGAAAAACGAATAAATGCAGTAATGTTAATTGCCTATGTTCGACTTTGAGAATGGACACCCGGTATATATGTCTGATATTTAGGGGTTAAGAAATTACTCAGTTTTTGTTGAGGATTCGTGTAAGCCAGTAATTACAATTTGTTATTTACCTCTGCTTGTTAATTTACCTTTGAATGTTTTATCATTATACGATGTTATGTAGACTTGGGTTTCACTATTATATTTTCTATTGTTTACGATTTGAGTCATTTAGTGGTTTGTTAGCTCAGGAAGTCTTTGGAAATCGTGTGAATTGAAATCACTTGGCGCCCTATAATTTAGTTCTACTTCTTTTCGAAGGTAGTAAGTCGACCCCGATTCGGTGGCATGCTTCCGTTTCATTAACGGGAAAAATTAATATAACAAATTATTGGTGTACATGTGTGAAATGTGCGCATGCTACCCATTGACGAAGTAGCACCATCTTGTTGCTCAATTCAAACCCACAACAACACATATAGACCTTACACTAGGTAAGCTACAAATTGGCCTCACGTTAAGAGCCAAAATACAGCCTATTTGATGTAAGGTTGGTTCTACACGTATTGTTGAGAGTTCGGTAGAACAGCGAATTTGTTAAAGTATTCTTTCATAAGTGAATCAGTTACTGCCCTTTGTACACTTCCCAATGGAGACAACGTGGCGCAAGACCTTAGTAAGTTAAGTTAGATTAATTATTAGTGAAACTGCGCGAGTTGTGCGGACGCTGCTCCATTAGCAAAATAACACGGCCTTGCTGTTCAATCAAAATTCACAACAACGCGTGGAAATCTTACACCGGGTAGGCTAGAATTTGGCGCCATGTTATACGCCAAAATGTAATCTGCCGGGTGAAAGTTTGATTTTACACGTGTTTTTGGGGCTTCCGGTAGAACAGCAAATTTGTGTAAGTACGTCTTTTTTCGTGAGTAACTCTATTACTGTCCTTTGTGCGTATTCCACTAGAGTCAACGGGGCCCACGAACCTAAGTAAATCAAGTCAGCATAATTATTGTAAAACGAGTGAACTGTGTGAACGCCGTCCCATTAGCAAACTAAAACGGCCTTGCCGCTCAATCCAAATCAACAACACGTCCAAAATCAACCTTACACCAGGTAGTTTACAATTTGGCCCCGGGTTATACGCCCAAGTTAAGTTAGTTTAATTATTAGTGTAAGTATGTGAACTGTGTAAACACTGTCCCGTCGGTGAAGTAGCACGGCATTGCTGCTCAATGAAAATCCACAACAACACGTGTAGAACTAACCTTATACTAGATAGACTACAATTTGGCCCCGTTTTATGTGCTAAATTAGAGCCTACCGGGTGTAAAGTTGGTTGGTTCTACACGTGTTGTTGGGGGCTTTGAGTGAAACAGCAAGTTTCTTTAGGTCTCTTCTCGAGAGCGGAGTGTTTTCCCCCTTTTGCGAGTGACTCTCTGTTACTGCCCTTTTGTGCACTTTCCCTCAGAGGACCAGTTTAAGTAAGTTAAGTTAGTTTAATTATTACTGTAAGTGCATGAACTGTGCGAACGCTGCTCCCATTACAGAACGTGTAGAGCCAACCTTAAACCAAGTAGACTACATGAGGATACAGAGTTAAAATGACGTTTATTTAATGTATTTTCCAATTATGACCAACGGTAATAAATTATCATCAATCTTATACCAAATATGCTACAAGTTAGCAACCAAGTTGGCGTAAAACGTATCTTACTGGTGTAAAGTTGATTCTACACGTTGGCACAGCCAGCGTCTCGCTTATCTCCTTAAAAAGAGATAACTTTAGACACACGCCTCTTCATCGTTCTAACTATCGCCGAATTACGTTATTCCTTATCGCAGTTTTAATAGCTTTCGGCGACAGATTGTCGGTCTTGGAAAACAGGCTGTAGCTTGTCGAAACATTTTCTGTGTGGATCTGCAGCGTTCACTGTTTAAGATTCCAGCAGTTTGAACGCATTCAAAACTACCTACGCGAAGACCGAGTGTGATCGCGAATTGTATTCCGTTAGGACCACAGTTGAGACAAACTATCAAACAAGTTACACGTATCGTAAAACATACCCCGTGTGTTGAGTGCAGTGATGAATCATTAAACCTTTCGGAGTAATATCCCGAATTTATCAATACGCCTCAGATCAATGTATTAAAATAGCATGCATCTGAAACGTGCTTTCTAAAAAACGGATTAATGTATCAACCTGATGCGATCGCAGTGGTTAGTAAAAAACTCGGGGAGTGAAGTGCATACCGATTAGTTAACTTCTACCAACGATACTCGTCTGTTTCCGACCTGCTGTTTGTTGGTCACTCCTTGTTTAACACACCGCAGAAATGTTTTCCTTGGATTAGGCTTACACCTTCCTCAACGCAGAGTTGCAGAAATTTTCATTTTGGCCTACTACGTCAGCCCTTCTCAGGTATCGTAACCAAATTTATAAACACTTCTTTGGTTTTTGTGCGGTATTATTTTAAAGAAGCATTTGTTCACGCTACCGAACTGAATGAAGTCAACGTAATTTCATTTATAAACATTTGTATAAATTAGTAACCCCGTTGCATGTGGGCTTGTGCCTTAATTTTGTCAAGTAACAACAATATCTGTTGCATGTTTATGTATACACCGAATTCGGGGCTGTACCATTAACAGTAGTCATTTTGGTGTTTCGTTTAGTAAAAGTCAATTTGTAAAAAGTATAAGAAAGTACATCCTCCAAGTGCATAAATTATTTTACAAGCATTAACCTTAAAGGAAAAATGTAAAGGACGGCTGAACGGCTCTAGGTAAAGCATTTAGGTCATTGGCCAATGGACATTTAGCAAATAACGTAAGTATTGTACCAGACTATCTACCTAATCGTGGACGATGCAGATCCAAACAACTAAGGGTTGAATTTTCCTACGGTGGTGCCCTGGAACTTCACTATATTTAACTATCCTGAAACAGGACCAGACTTCACGAGTACCATGAACCACACCCACCCGCGAGCTAGCTGTGGACAATCGGGGCCTTTACTACCGTTGCCTCCCAATGCAAACTGACTTGTGATAAGTTCGATCCGATGTTGTATAATCCCGGGGTTCGGGCTGAACAGCGAGATCGTTAAGGTCTCCTTTTGAGTGCGGTGTGTATTTTTCCGCTTTCGTGTGCATTTCCCCTTAAAGGCAATGTTGCCAAGAAGCTTTGTTAAGTTATTAGTCTAAACGCGTGAACTGTGCTACCACTACCTCATTAGCGAAATAAAACGGCCTTGGTGCCTTGGAAGCCCCAAGAGTACGTGTAGAATCAAAATTACACCAGGTAGGCTACAAGAAGCCATATTTTCTGCAAACTTTGAGCATTTAAGGATAAGTAGCATTGTAATATTTTCTTCTTCTTATTGTAGTTTGTTTTATGGCCTGAAATGAATTTCACGATTTATAATGTTTTTCACAATAAAATTAGCACTACTTTACGGGTAGCTGTGTATACTGCATATTCCTGGACTAGGGCATCCGTCTTATAAACCTAACGCAGTTTTTAGTCTCTTCCTGCGGCCTTCTGGCTGATTCAGGTTTCTGGGTGGTTTCCTGAGTCAATAGAGTACCTTCTCTGAGGTGAATGTCGAGGCACTACCTCTCCATCTTTTCTGGCCTTTCTTCCATTCTACACCCTTCATTTCTCTCAGCCATCCTGCAGCTCCCGTTCCCAGCTGGATAGGGACGCCCCTAGTTGGGGGAATTCAAATACCTTGAACCTCTCACCTTTACCTCGACTTGCTTAAAACTAGAAATTGCAACCTTACTAGCAAATATTCTACACATATATTGGCATCTTTTGGCTACGAAGTGCTTATATAGTTCTCAAAGCAGTCTAGCAATATTAAGATGCAAGATACAACATTTATTGCGGTATAGACAGGCCATGGAGAAATAGCGATGGCATCGCCCCAAGAATTCCGTGAGATAAAACTGCAGCCGCAAACATTGTCGTCTGCAAATCAGACAAGCCCGCGATTCTTCGGCAGATGAAGGTATTAAGTTTGCTTAAGAAAGCTAAAGCGGAAACAATGAAACACTCGAGCAACAGACGAATGCAGAGCGAGCGGGCGCGCCGCTTTTTTCATAATCTTCAGGAGTTTCAGCGGAAAACAACGGGAACCCTTCAGGCGTTCCGTCTCACTGAGCACCGCATTGTCAGTGCAATTTAAAAGCAGTTCATTTTCACTCAATGCTCGGTGCTATTTGCTAGATAAAAACGCTGTAAGTGTACATCCCCCTAATACCCCTAAAAGCAGCGCGGGTTTAGTACCTCCGCAAAAATCGCGCTTTAGGAATTTCAGAAATGCAGGCCGATTTTATCGCCGCCCCGCCAGTTTGCGCTGATCAATTCGCCGTTAAGTTCTAATCGCTACGGAGTGCAGCCTCGCAGGCTAATTACTTGCGAAGTCAATGCTTTGTAAGATCTTATTAGTTTAGCTACGAACTGGGGTTGTAATTTAGTAGAAAAATTAATGGAGTTAGTTCTAAGTCCAAATTGCATTTGCATTAGTAGTAGTCTTACATTTTTTTTAGTTTCACAAGTAGTTACTAATATTTCTCGATTCCTCCATTTTTCTGTAAGTGGATTATAAGTTATTATTATAGTTGACGTAGTTGATGATTTGACTACGTGAAGACTGGATATAATCCATGGGATAGTCCCTCGCCAAATCAGTAGAATCTGAGTCGTTCCATTTCAATGAGAAATACACAAAATGCATTCTGTTTTTTCCTTCCGTTAGGATACACAGGCTTCATATTCTCAATTTCAAAAACAAGGCCATTATCCGTTTCAAAAACGCGGGAAAGATGCCTTTGAGCCAATACGTAGTTGTAAGTCAGTTTGGAAAGTTTCGCTCCGATTCGTATATAGTTTTTAAATTTTATAACCGATTTATTTAGTAAATTTAAAATAATAACTTAACACCGGTTAGTAATTAAATGTTTGACTACAAATGGTGTTCATTTTACTGAAATGGCTAAAAGGTTGAAAACAGTTTGCCAGGATGCTTCTCCATTAGAATCCAGCATCCGTGCGAAATGTATTTAAACTGGGCAAAGATGACGATGCAAAAAGTCGAAGATCTGCAACGGCGCAGAATTCTACATTGTACCCAGATTGGAAAACTTAGCGATGGAGATAGTCGAATTACTGTTAAAACGATGGCCAAGACTATAAAGATTGACTTTAGAATAAGTTAGGATACACCATGACATTTTGCGTATGAATAAGGTCTCTTCCCGAAGGGTACCTCCAATTCTAACACGCTTGCACTCGATTTTGCGTGGATATTTGCCTTTGGCTGGTATCGATGCAGATTTAGATAACTTTTTTGACAGTCATCACTATAGACAAAAGTTGGATCCATCATTATGACCCTGACACCAATCAGGCCCCCGTAGAGTGGCGGCATTTCAGCTTTCCACCTCCAAAGAAGTTACTCGTGGAGCCTATAAACGCTATAAACGACTACGAAAAAGAGTACCCATGCAGCACGACAATGCGTCGTCGCACAAATGCGTTGTAGTGACATCAAAATTGGTTAAATTGGTCTTTTATATCCTTCTACGCCCAGCCTATTCTTCAAATCGTTTATCCTCAGATAGATTTCTATTCGGGAAATTGAAAGCTCACATTCATGGGTCAAAGTGCGGACTTCTATAAACAGAAAATTATGAAGTTAAAAAATCGATGGGCCAAGTGCGTCGATTTAGCAGGAGGCTATAAAGGGTAGACATCCAATTTTCTTATTCCATACTGTTTCCAGCTTGGGGGGGGGGGGGGGGCGAGACTTCGACATTTTTGTAGAAATGTGCACGGCTGGTAAGTCTAGAAGGACTTGATAGCAGCATGCTTGGCGCTGACGCTTGCTAAGGTTCGTCTTGTTGGCCCTATTAAGTGTTACCCCAAGTATTTAACTTCCTCCACAAATGGCAACTGCTCAAGATACATGAGGAAAGCCCCAAGACGTCCAATTTTCTTATTTCGAATACTATCTGCAGGATATAATGATTTTGCACCACGTCGAAGATTAATACTATCTCTAGCTTGCAGTTGTGACCTCGACATAATTCTACAAATATACAAGGGTGGTAGATCTGGAAGGACTTTTATAGTACCGTGCTTGTTGCTTAAGCCTGCTAAGTTTCGCCTTGTTGGCCACAATGAGTGTTCCAACTAGTATTTACTTCTTCCACAAATGACAACTGTTCAACATACATGAAGAGTTGTCCGAGACGTCCCATTTTCTTCTTTCGGATATTATCTGCAGGAAACGACGACGCTTCACTACATTCAACCTTTAATTTTTCTCCAGCTTGACGTTCTGACCTCGAAAATATTGTACAAATAGGGGTGATCAGTCTAGAAGGATTTCATTGTAGCGGGCTTGACGCTGACGGCTGTTCACAAGGACATTTCACTACGCCCAATGTTAATAACGCCTTCTTTGGGGCTGTGACGCTGTGACATCGACACAATTGTGGAACCGTAAAGGGTTAGAAGGACTAGCAGCTTGCATGATGCTGACGTTTGTTAATTTTCACATTGTTGGCCATATTAATCGACATATGACGAGACCCCGAAACGTTCAATTTTCTTATTTCGGGACATTTGCAGAACATGACGACCATTGACCACGTCGAAGATTAATACTGTCTCCAGTTTGGGACTGCGACCTCAATATAATTGTGCAAATGTGCAAGGATGGTAAATCTAGGAAGACTTTATAGCAGCGGGCTTGGCGCTCACGGTTGTTAAATTTTACTTTGTTGGTCTGGTTCAGTATTGAATCTAGGTTTTAACTTCCTCAGAAATGAAACTGTTCAACATGAGGACGTCCAATTTCCTTGTTTCGGATATTATCTCCAGGATACCAGGACATTTCATTAAGCCTAATGTTAATAACGTCTTCTTTAGGGCTGTGACATCGACACAATTGTGGAACCGTAAAGGGTGGTAGATATAGTCTAGAACGACTTCATAGCAGCTTGTACGACGCTGACGTTTGTTAAATTTCGCCTTGTTGGTCCTGTTAATCGACACATGAGGAGACCCCCAAACGTCCAATTATCTTATTTCTGGACATTTGCAGGATACAACGACTATTCACCACATCTAAGATTAATACTGCCTCCAGGTTGGGGAAGAGACCTGGACATTTTTGTGCAACTGTGCAAGAATGGTAAATCTAGAAAGACTTTAGAGCAGCGGGTTTGGCGCTCACGGTGTTAAATTGAACTTTGTTGGTCTGGTTCAGTATTGAATCTACGTTTTAACTTCCTCCAGAAATAGAAACTGTTCAACATACATGAGGACGTCCAATTTCCTTGTTTCGGATATTATCTCCAGGATACCAGGACATTTCATTAAGCCTAATGTTAATACGTCTTCTTTAGGGCTGTGACATCGACACAATTGTGGAACCGTAAAGGGTGGTAGATATAGTCTAGAACGACTTCATAGCAGCTGACACGACGCTGACGTTTGTTAAATTTCGCCTTGTTGGTCCTGTTAATCGACACATGAGAGACCCCCAAACGTCCAATTATCTTATTTCTGGACATTTGCAGGATACAACGACTATTCACCACATCTAAGATTAATACTGCCTCCAGGTTGGGAAGAGACCTGGACATTTTTGTGCAACTGTGCAAGAATGGTAAATCTAGAAAGACTTTAGAGCAGCGGGTTTGGCGCTCACGGTGTTAAATTGAACTTTGTTGGTCTGGTTCAGTATTGAATCTACGTTTTAACTTCCTCCAGAAATAGAAACTGTTCAACATACATGAGGACGTCCAATTTCCTTGTTTCGGATATTATCTCCAGGATACCAGGACATTTCATTAAGCCTAATGTTAATAACGTCTTCTTTAGGGCTGTGACATCGACACAATTGTGGAACCGTAAAGGGTGGTAGATATAGTCTAGAACGACTTCATAGCAGCTTGTCGACGCTGACGTTTGTTAAATTTCGCCTTGTTGGTCCTGTTAATCGACACATGAGGAGATCCCCAAATGTCCAATTTTCTTATTTCTGGACATTTGCAGGATACAACGACTATTCACCACATCTAAGATTAATACTGCCTCCAGGTTGGGGAAGAGACCTGGACATTTTTGTGCAACTGTGCAAGAATGGTAAATCTAGAAAGACTTTAGAGCAGCGGGTTTGGCGGTGACTTTTATATCAGCTGCATGACGCTAACGTTTGTTACATTTCGCCTTGTTGGCCCTATTAATCGATACATGAGGAGACCCCGAAATTAGTACAGTAAGAATATCGTTTTACCTTAAAAAATGGCCGCGTCAATTTCTCTCTGCCCAGTGGTTTAGGGTCATTATACAAGTGTAAAACCAAAAAGCCGTGCCCCACTCCCTGCCAAACAGCCGCCATCTTGAAAACAATTAAATTTGTTTTTTTTCGCGATCCATTGGTCCCACAGAAAAAGTTATTGAACAAAAAATGTTGGAAATAAAATTCTACATATTTTTGGTCCATACCGCGATACCGAGAAATTGGTATTGCAAACGGTAGAGGGCGACAAAGTTACCAAAAATCGGTTCCCGCCATTCTAGCTCTGTGGGGGTGGTTTTTTCCGAAAATTGCGAATGTGAAAGTTGTAGTACTTGAAAAATATGCACGAATCGTGCGTCCGCGCGGCGTGAGAAATGTATATTCCGGCGCAGCAAAGTAACCATTCTCTTTTGCGAGAGAAAAACCGTGACGTCACTCAAGTAGTTTCAATGTCAATAGGTTTTCAGAACCTACAGACATTCTACACATTTTTGGCCATTGCCGATATACCGAGAAATTGGTATAGGAAAAAAATGAAAATTATGGGAAAGGAATATACGAGCCCAGAATCATATCATTTGGCCCAGATAAGTAAAGCTCTTAAATTTGCTGGTGTAATATGGAGTTCGCCCCAAATTTGGATTTTTTGCTATGGATTCTGTTATTGTATAGTTTCGCATACACAGAAAACGATAATTGCAATTGTTTGTAAATTTTGCACAGGAATGACCAAAATTCAACAAATTGACAATAGCTTTACCACGTACCATTTTTGCAAAAAGAATATAGACACCCCACTGTCTACAAGTTATTATACAACAAATAGCTTGTTTTACTTCTACCAAATATGATAAGGTGAACGAAATGATATTTGGATCATATGGGCCAAATGAAATTAATCGGTAATTTATTTTTAAGTTAGTGCTTGCCGGCTATTTTTTGTAATGTGTTATTGCTAATGCTGTTTAAAATATGCTAAAAGATCCTACAATTACGATGTAAATAATATTGACCGAAAAGATGTTCTTTTGTGGGTACAAATTAAAGATACCTGAAAAATCTTAACTGTAGCAAATGATGTCCAGCAATGATAGGTTGCATTCTCGAACCGACGAATTGGGGATGGAAAAGATCTTCCCAAGGATTGGAGCCTGTGAAAACTCTCAAAGATCCCGCTCCTGCAAGCCTCTTGAACCTCGTATCCTGTGGGTGTCCCGAAAAATTGTTTGCCAGCTTGTGGTTGCAGAAGAGCAACCAACACTGAATCAGACACCGAGGATGAAAATTATGACACCGACGAGGAATTACCTTCACAAGTTGTCTCTTTTTTCAATAAAAGTTCAAGCATATCTTAGGGTTTATGCAAAAATAAAAATTACTTTCAATATACGAGCCCAAAATCCATCATTTGGCCAGTTAAGATTTTTCAGGTATCTTCATTTTGTACCCACAAAGAAAATCGTTTTGGTCAATATTCGTACATCATAATTGTAGGAGTTTTAGCAATATTATAACAGCTTCAGCAATAACAAATTCCAAAAAATAGTCGGGAACCACTAACTTAAAATAAATGATCGATTAATTGCATTTGGCCTATATGATCAAACTATCTTTTCGTTCACCGTAGCATGTTTTGGTTGAAGTGAAACAAGCTGTATCATTTTTTCAAAAATTGTACATGGTAAACACCGTCGGACTGGCAAAATGTGGCCTACCGGGCAAAGGATGCATGTGGCCACCACATGTAAAAATAAGAGGAGGGGGGGGGGGCACAGCCCCCCGGCTTAAGAGGAGTCCGGGGGCAAAGCACTGCTGCAAGTGAAATTTTTATAATTGTAGAGAGCTCGAAGACCCAAAACGCACCCCTCTTACCAGTAATGGCACAGTACAGTAATGGCACGTGAAAGTACAACAAAATCAATAACTACGATAAAGAAAACGATGGAGGAATGTAAAAAATATTTATTCTAATAATTTTAAAATTTAAACATGAAACAAGGTAACAAATAAATAAAATAGGTAGGAGGTAGATAATTATTCTATTCTTATAAACTGACATTCAAACAAATAACAAAAAAAATCTTTATCTATTATGGTTTATAAACTTTGAGTTTGGAACAATTATAAAGAAAAAATATAAATAATAATGATCACAAGCTTTGACCTTATAGGAATTTTTACACTATATTCCATTATAATAATTATACTTAACAATATGAATCACATCAATAATTTTGATTTTCAAGAGACTGATCTATTTGGCAACTTGTAAATGACTTCGTCGAAATCATCAAAATTAGAAAACATTTTTCTTGAGATAAAGAAACTCTTAGCCTATTTTTGATTATTATCACTTTAGAAAATACGCCTTCACAGGCTGCTTGGGTGCATGATAATGGCAGTAAGTATTTGTAGGCTAAGTACAAATTACTATATGTAAAGGCGTGAAAATTATATTTGTGTAAAATGCAAATATTTAAACGAAAACTTGGATCTTCTTCGGTGTAATTTTCGTTGTCATCACTATTAGTGTCGTGATCAGGGGATCGTGATTAGTTGAGTTACAGTCACCATAGGCTGGGATTGTTCTTTTTGTAAAGTGAAAAAAAATGAAAAATTAATCAATTCTTGTTTAGTGATGTCTTGTGGGATGTTTTTTTAGCTTTGAAATTACGACAAAAGCGAAATCAGGAATATTTTCTCAATTTAGTTGAAAAGTACTCGGATCAAAGAAACTGAAAGTTCACTAATCTCCTAATTTTTAGTGAATCGGTCTTCCATGCTTTGCATTAATTGACTAACAATCACTTTATAAGTTTTCATTTCAAATGTTTTCAAAACTCTTTCTTTCGTAGGATCCCGACAGTTTCTCTTTGCATTTTTTTATTCTCCTATATCTCAATACTGGAAATTCAGTCTCAATTAATATGTCATTTTCATTTAAATAGGCGTTCTCTGTAATTGAATCAAGAAATTTTTTGACTGACGCTGCGGGAACCTCACACACACAATCATGTTCATTCCTTGACTACTAAGAAATAATAGATGCATGATGCATACATGCACAAATAAAACTGGGATAATTCTTTGACACAAAGTTTAGAATTTTTTTGAATTTTGTAAAAACATTTGTGCATTTTTGTTTGTTTTTAGTATTTGAAAAATAAAATTATGTGAACATTTTGGCCTCCAAACTGGATTGGCCTACCGGGCATTTGCCCGGTTGCCCGGTGGGCCAGTCCGACACTGATGGTAAAGGTATTGTCAATTTGTTGAATTTTGGTCATTCGTGGCAAAATTAAAAAAAAATGCATTTATCGTGTTGTAGTGTATGAAATATTGCGAAACTATAAAAAACAGTATCCATAGCAGAAAAACCAAATTTGGAACGAAATCCAAATATTACACCAGCAAATTTAAGAGCTTTACTGATCTGGGCCACATGATATCATTCTGGGCTCGTATATTTCTTTCCCATAATTTTCATTTTACCTCTACCAATATGTAGAATTTCTGTAGGTTCTGAAAACCTATTCACATTGAAACTATTTGAGTGACGTAACTATTTTACCTCGCAAAAGAGAAATGGTTACGTTGCTGCGCCGGAATATACATTTCTCACGCTGCGCGGACTTTGATGGGCTGTCACACGGAGACTATTTAATTCAATCACATTATTAAAAGAGATTCGTGCACATATTTTCAAGCACTACAACTTTCACCTTTGCAATTCAGAAAAAAACCACCCCCATAGAGCTAGAATAGCGGAAAGCCATTTTTTGTAACTTTGTCGCCCTCTACCGTTCGCAATACCAACTTCTCGGTATCGCGGCAAAGACCAGAAATGTGTAGAATTTTATTTCCAACATTTTTTGTTCAATAACTTTTCTGCGCGACTAATGGATCGCGAGAAAAAACAAATTTAATTGTTTTCAAGATGGCGGCCGTTTGGCAGGGGGTGGAGGCACGGCTTTTTGGTTTTACACTTGCTTAATGACCCTAAACCACTGGGAAGAAGGAATCGCCGCGGCAAATTATTTTAAGGTGACGAGGTGTTTTGCGACAATTTTACTGTACTAAACGTCCAATTTTCTTATTTCTGGACATTTGCAGGGCATGACGACCTTTTACCACGTCAAAGATTAATACTGTCTCCAGTTTGGGACTGTGACCTCAATATAAATGTGCAAATGTGCAAGGATGGTAAATCTAGAAAGACTTATAAAAGCAGAGAGGGCTTAGCGCTGACGGTTGTTAAATGTCGCCTTGTTGGTCTCAATAAATATTGAATCTAGTTTTTACCTTTGTTCATTAACGGCAACTCAGCATACATGAAGAGTGGAGCGAGACGACCAATTGCTTTGTTGCCGATATCATTTGTTGAATATGAGGACATTTCACTACGTTCAATGGTAATAGCGCCTCCAACTTGGGGCTGTGGCATCGACATAGTTGTGGAAACGTACAAGGGTGGTAGATCTCGTCTAGAAGGACTTTTATAGGAGCATTCTTGGCGCTGACGATTGTTAAATTTCATTTTGTTGCCCCCCCCCCCCCCCCCCCCGTTAATTATTGCATCTAGTATTTAATTTTCTCAACAAATGAACGTTGAACCTTAATAGTTAATACTCCCTTCAGCTTAGGGGTTAAGATCGAGATAATTGTGGAAGTGTGCAACACACAGGAAGAGGGCCTCGAGACGCCCAATTTTCTTGTTTCAGTTATCACCTGCAGGATATGACGACCTTGCACCACTTTCAAACATAATACGTTCTCTAGCTTGAGACTGTGACTTCAACATAATTGTGCAAGGGTGGTAGATCTAGAACTTTCGTAGCAGAATTATTGGTGTTGGCCCCATTAAATGTTGTACCTAGTATTCAACTTTCTCCACAAATGGTAGCTCCTCAAAATACTTGAAAAAAGGCCCGAGACGTCCCCCTTTCTTCTTTCGGATATTATCTGCAGGATATGACGACTTTGCCTACGTCTCAAGGCTGGGGATGTGACCTTGACACAATTGTGCAAAAGCGCAAGGGTGGTAGATGTAGAAGGACTTTTATAGCAGCATGCTTGCAGCTAACGCTGGTTAAGTTTCGCCTTTTTGGTCCCATTAAATGTGGAACCTAGTATTTAAATTCCTCCACACATGGCCACCCAAGACGTCCGATTTTCTTATTTTAGTAAATACCTTCAAAGGACTCGCATTATGATGTTAATTAATGTTTTCTGGCTCTAAATCGTTGACGCTTTTAATTTCTATGTTAGTGATCACGTAGTTTCATTATAAAACAGTCGTCAGCTAGTGCACCTTACAGATAGGCCCACATACGATAAAATTTAGGGTGTGCCAGAATTAAGCTGCACTAAATAAGTTTCTTCTTTAATCTACTAATATTTTTTTTTCATATTTTATCTTTGTGTTTTGTATATTATTTTGATATGTATTTGTTGTTACAATTAAGAATTTCTGATGAGAATAATGAATGTCTACACTAAAAGTATTCTCCTTTTGTGGGGTGTTATGGGTTCCTTGTGTTTCTATTACATTTTGTATAGGGATTAAAATGCTGCATCCAAGATTCATCGTACGTTAATATAGACTCGAAGAAACTTAGTCCTCTTTCAAATCGATTCAGAAGTCCACTTGAAACTTCAGTGCGACGTCGTTTCTGTTCAGCGTTCACGTTCCTCGTGAATAATTTACCACACAACCAACACTTACTCCAATAGATTCAGATACTATTCTGTGCTTCTGCGATTGGATTGTGTAACGTCGTCGACTTTTTGAATATTGGAATCATTCATAAAAGTTCGCGGTTGTCCTGGATGCGACAGATTTTCGATCACTCGGCGTTCATGCCATCATTCATGCACATATATCTCTGGACTGTCTTTTACGTGAAACTAAAGTTTTGACCGGTTTCGTAGTTGCATTGATAAAAACACTTGATTTTGATTATCTGCGCAATAGAAGAATGAACTGGTTATCAGAGTATATTGACGGATATTAAACAAAGCTTGATAAATATTTTATATATTTATCCATATTGGATTGTTGATGCAGTGTAGCTTTTTACACCGCAATATGTGTTGGTATAGTTGAATAAATTAAAGCAGTGTTGATTTTAAAGTTTTAGATTATATACACATAATATATACAAATAGCACTTAAGAGTGACGTATGTGTTGTTGGATGGTTAACATGATTCTGCTTAAAAACTAAGTTCCAACATTGGTATGCTACCCGCAAGTCCAGTGGGGGTGCATAAATAGCCAATGAGAACGTCTAGTAAATTTTCTCATGAAAACTAAAAGTTGCGGTTTCGCACGGACAAACGCAGAAGGATATTGGGGGTTCAAATGCGATGGCCCTTTACGATAATAACGTTATAAACTTAAGAAATGCATTGAACGCGCTTGTGAATAATTTAGGCGAAACTGCTCAATATCCTGAAAACAGTTTGAATTTAAAGGAAAATGTGAAAACTAATCGTAGAAAAATATACCTACTTAATTAACTTAGAACTAGAGTTCAACACACATTATACTTAAAAAATATGCCACAGAAAGATACATTTTGTTCATTATAGCAATTAATTTACAGCTAATTTGCTATTATGGGATTCAAAGCGAGCTGTAGTGTGGGGTGATTTTAACAGTGTACCCTATCTTGCGCATCTTACTGAAAGTTACCAAGTATACATGATAAACTAATTTGTTCAACCTATCAAACTGAGTCGTTAAAATGCCAAGTGGAAAACTTTAACGGTAAATCACAGTTTATAAATGAACTATCCCTGTACATTTACAGTTGTCTATGTACATTGATTGTATAGTGACAGCCGTCTCGGTTATTTATTTTCAAAAAACTGTTGCTTCATTAAAAAACATATGTTAAGCCTGTGAGTATGTAGCTGTAAATCTGATTACAGTTATGACAGTAAATCCGGAAAATAAAATCGTACGTATTCAATATTATGAACCAATTCAAGCGAAAATTAGTATGCACGTCAGGAAGCAGCGTTCGAAAGGTCACGTTCCGAATTCGTGAAAGGGAAGGAACGGAGGATCGAAATTCTGCAAAAAACTCTACTTTCGTTTGCATGCAGGTGTCAAGCCGCAATAGAGCCCGGTTCGGAATTTTAAGCCACATGTAACATGCCATTAGGCGGCTTGAAATTCCGGATTTCTGCGGCCGGCCGCTTCGAGGAATGTATTTTTCATGCTAGCTTGTAATTGTCACTAAATTTTGCACGTCCCGGGAACGCCGATCGTTATTGCCGGCATAAGGAACGAGCAGCGTATTTTGTCGTACGCACGCCACATTTCCATTTGTATTTGGTTTTCATGTAAATTTAGATTAGGCAGGTACAAAATAAACTTGGAATTTAATAGCGGCAATGGGGCATAACTCCAAATGAAACTAAAATTAATAACGGGGCGTACAAGTGAACTGGGGATTTTCTTGTTTTATAGCGACTTTAAAATCTTTACGGCGTTTAAATCAGCAAAAGCGGGTCACTAGAGACGTACAAAATGCCGACCTAAAGCTTTTTAATAAGTTTTCCGTTCCGCAAAAGGCCGTATCGTGACATCTCCATTATTCGTAATTCTTTTAATGCAAACATATCTGGCCACTGACAACCCTGGCTGTTTACTGGGTAGAAAATTGGAGCAAGTGTGTCAGATGTCGCAGAATCGAGGAATAAGGGAAGCAAGAAAAGCTCAGAGAATCGTATCTATGAATTTGCAAAAACCACCATTGCGGTAGAGCAGAAAATTGAATTGCAAAATGACTTAGTTTCACAGAAAAACGTTTTAGCTATATAGAGACAATAAAAATAACAGAATTTTTGTGTAAGCAGATGTAGAGGATCTGCTGCTGGCCGTCCATAAACGAGGGCGTGAAGTAATCATTCTTTTCTTCAATAGCAACGAAACGGATTTTTGTGCACGATTTTAATCATGTTTTGCATGGGTACCATAGGGTGCCAGAAACATGCATTTTTTAATACGCGGAGTCCAAGCGAAGATGGTGTAAAGAGTGTCTTACTTTGGAGATTAAACAGGAATCCGATTATTGCCACAGATAGAAACAAATAGTTAGCATATTATGCATATATTGTAATGGTATATTGCTTACAGCAATTCTGGTTGCATAAATAACACACGAATATGAAAAGAAATTCAAAAAGGCCCAAAATTGGTATTCTATTTATTGCAACAATAAGTAACAATTAAACATTGGTAATTACATAAGAAATGACCAGCAGTAACTGTAATTTGATTAGCAGAGGTTAGCATTTGAATGAAACAGTATCGGCAGGGTTACGTTGAACTTATTTTTCAATATTTGTGCTGGTTATGGCAGATGCATCTAATATATGATAACTGACAGATTGAATATTGTTACAACAAGACAAGAATATGATTATGCTAAAATACAGAGGTGTATCGAGGCATTACAAAAGTTGTATGAAGCGTTAGTAGTAAAACTATTATGCCAACAATCGGTAACGCAGCTGAAGGGTGGAAAAGCAAGGTAAGGAAGACATAAGGTGCAAAGAGCATTGAAAGGCAACCTAAAATACAAGAAAGACAACAGTACAGTGCTAAATAAACGTGTGAACCAGTGTTTAAATAAAAAATAAAGTGAAATACAAACAAAATGAAGTTATAGTACGATCCAGATTGGCATTTTAATTATTAAGAAAACACTGTATACACTTACGTGAAAATAATTGTTAATATGTTGCTAGAATACTTAGATGTTCTATTGCCTTAGTTTATTAGCGAAGCCAAACAAGAAGTTGTTTGTAAAGATTGGATCGCCAAAGTTGATTAATTTTGTGTATTAAAAGTTATTTGAGTTCAAGTGTTGGTTTTATTGATCACCATTTGCCGATGAGTAAAATATAAAAAGGCAAAACACCATTTATTTATTGCAATGAATACATACAAGCATCATTTTAATAAGCCGGATCGGCACAGTAATTCTTATTAAAACTCTTAATTGTTGCAATTGGTTTATTTTATTATTAAAATTTACAAGTTGACGAAGTAAATACTTCAACGCAATATTTGGAGAGCAATGCGGTAGAACCTACATAAATCTTTTAAATTTTCAGGTGTTTTATACACTGCGTCAGTAATAGCGACCTTCACCAGGCGGCGGATCAGGAAAGCTCGCCAGCTGTGGTAAATATTGGAAAAATCAAACTAGCACAAACTGTAAGGCGGATTACCAACGTTTAAGAGACAAAATTGCCTTTCCAAGGTTGATATAGGGCAGCAACTAACATTACTGGGTCGATGCTTCTGAAGAATGGTTCAATAACAGCTCGGTACCACTCATATTTTGATCCACTCGGATGTGAGACTGCGACAAGGAAAGGAGAGGGAACCCACCGTGTTATACATTTTCTCGCGAAAACCTTGAATCATTATGAATACAGCTTCAAGTGTGTGGACTAAGTACTGCGGCCATAAAGTTGTGGATAACTCCATGGAAAATATATTATCGGTAGAAATCAAAGTCCACCATGCTACAGACGGCAATTTGGAATATTTACAGGCTTTAGACAACCTGGAAAACTTCAAATGCTGGAGAAATGCTTGGAAAACGTTGCTATCACACGTGTTATGGAAACCCACAGGCTATTTTATGTCTGCAAACGGATAGGATCATTAGATTAAAGCTTCACTTTCATTAAAGCAACACCGATTAACCTAAACATAGTCCACATGGATGAAGAGAATCTTGGAATGGCGGTCCAGAATGGAAGCGATTAGAAACAGAAGTAGACTTAGTAAAAGATTGAGCGATGACATTAAAAGAATCGCAACAAATTGGATAATAATGGCAGAAGATCGACAGAGATGGTATGAATTAAGGGAGGTCTTTGTCCAAGAGTGGACGCAAATAAGCTGATTGGTGATGATGGTGATGATGAAGATGATGATGATACGCCTCAATCTCTTCATATTTATAACAAGACATCGACTATCAAAAAAATAAAAGATACAGGTTTTGTATAGTTTCAATGGATTAAGCTAAAAACTTGTCGTATTGACTGAAAAAGAATGGCGTACCAAATTTTTCTAAAATAAGATAATTGAGATGGGCCCGATGCACGCCATTGGTGGATATAAATTAAATTTATTTTCATCAAACAATGACACTATGGAATACTATCATACACCAAGTTTTATTAGAATAGCTCTAAACGTTTTGCAGATTTTTGGACAAGAATTAATTTTTGTTAAAACTTCAACACCCTGTAACTTGAAAACGAAGCCGTTTAGGTCCCATGTTTGTATGAACTTTTTATCATAGAATTGATCAAGAAATGACCTCTTAAAGTTTGTCTGCGTACTTAATTAACACCTTGTATATGCAACAAAGTTAGAAACCTCTGGGGGCAGATCGTCTACTGTATGAATTCAACGTCTCGGTCTTCTTCTGCTTCCTCGATTATTCATAGGTCTTTGATACGGTACAGTGGACGTATTTGTGGCACACACTTCAAGAGATGACCGTGTCAGAATACTAAATCTACACTAGTACTTTCCCGCTTCATCTAGGCCCAATTTTACAGTACTCGTATTTAAGATTTAAAACTCAATTTCGTACATTTCAAATGCTGGTGTCTTCCGGATCATTTTATGATACCCTGAGCAACGTCGATTTAAATTTAGTTTAGATTGTCTCCATTTTCAAAGTCACGTACGAATGTTGCACAACTTGACGCAACACGTACGTTTCTGTATGAGTTACAGAGATAAGTAACGCACGCGCGCGTTCCCTTTGGTTTCGACATTCAACCGCATGACTTGGAAGAAGCAACAAGTGCCATCACTATTTCGCGACGGCGAAGGCCCAGGAATTCTCGAATCATGGAGATGGCAAGCTCCGATTGACGCCTTTGGAGCGGATAATTAATTGGGAACCTTTTTCGTACTAATTGTTTTTAATGAAGTTTTATGTACCGTACCGCAATCTTGCCTGCCGACTACGTTCTTCGTTTTCTACCCAAGTTGAGGATTTAACATCGTCCAGACCCGCTTGACAGATAGCACCCTTGACCGTTTCTCGGAGTCCTTCAAGCATTTTGGGGCAGTCGCTTGGGCACGGCCTGCAGCATCGTTGGACATCATAACCAGAGCAAGATTAATCCATACAAGGTATTGTGTTTTCCATGTATAATTTTAACAAGCATTTGGGTGCAGTGAAGAGTGATTTTTGAAGTGTCGCCATTCTACATAGCGCCGCTGATAATTTAAAAGGAATCCTTTCAACTGTTGTTACTGTCGTTTAGTCAATTTGAGTATTTATTGTCAATTCTTAATGTTTGTACTTAGCATAACGTTGTTGGATTAAGGTAGTTACCGCCATTGAGTCAGATTGATTGTTTACCGCGAAGATTGATTGTTTGTAGGTAGTTTTATTGCGCATTTAAAGTTGTTACTGTTTTTGAGCCAGTTAGATCATTTGCTGTCAAGTTTACCGCCTGTATTTAGATTAAACGTTGCGCAATTAACCAACCCTAACCTTTATCAAGTATTTCATTTAATATTAATTGTTCACATACATATTTCTACGTTAATATAGTTCATTTTCAATTAGTTGTGCTTTTCGTTAGTAGAAGTATAACGTTTGCATGTATTTTGTGATGTTTTCCCCTGTAAATGAGTCCAGACAGCTATAGCAAATGCAAGCAAGGTAAGTTCAACGCCGTACCGTTGTTCGAGCACTGTCAAGGTTGTATAGGAAAGGTTGGTTCACCGCTTCCACTTTCTCGGTGAGCTCACCTGTGTTTTTCTCGATTTAGTCATGTGGTGGCGTCTGGCAATTAACATCTTTATTTCGTTTACCGAGTCATTGCCCTAATTAAGGTCATAATAATGAGTCTTAGTCGGCAACTTTTGTTACAGCCCATCGTAACATAATTGGGGCAACGGATCCGAGAATTTTTCGATTTGTGTCGTTTTATCGGGTAAGTGACGATACTTAATTTCTACATAATTACACCAGCTCTAGTTAATCACCCTTTCGATCGATTGTTTTTTTGCCATGAGGATTCTAGACCATACAGAAATCTTACTGATGACCATGTATTTGGTCTGTTTGGTTCTCAGGTCTAGGCCGTGCTTTCGACTCAAGTCCACTCGTGTCTTTCGTTACACTCTATAAACTGGAACGAACAATTTGATTGAAAGTACACAAAAGCGATATGGGCCGGATATGGGTCTTTAAATTGTACTATAAACGAGTATATACTATTATTTTTAGTGTTGAAACTCAATCATCGTAAGATTGGTATGGCGATTTGCTAGCGTTGCCGGTGAATAAAGTTAATAGTAGTGTGTCAATGAAACTACATAAACGTGTTAGTGCATGAGTTTGGTTTCCCTAAAGATGAAGATTTACGTCAAAAATGAATTCCTGCCATACCTACCAAAGGCAAACTTCACTCCAACTAACAAATTAAGGTTTTTGCTTTGTTGAAACCTCGTTTACACAGGACTATAAACATATGTAAATACTGTGCACCTATCCGATTTAACGCTAAATTCTACCGTCAGTCAGCCTGTCTGTGCAGACGTCACGCCGGACAGCTGCAACATTTATTCTTTAGGCGGTATTGATTTAGTTGGTCTGCGAATGATGTTTGCTGCAATATACCTTGTATCCAGCCGTTAAAAACATGCATGTCCTTACAATTTTCATCCTCCCATTTTCCTTTTTTATAAAGCAATTCTATTTTAGCAGTTCGACAGTTGTTAGATCTTCTGTCTAGGTAAAGAGCATTTGTTACTGAACGTTTTGGGCCAATCCGGCACTGCACGCTCAAATATGTGTGACCACAGCCAGCGATCCGCGTTTCGTTTATTGCCTTCAAAAGAGCTAAAGTTTAGACACAGTATAGTAGTCCATTGTTTTAGAAGATCACCACCAAATTACGTCAAGCCTTAATGGACCTTTGGCGACAAAGTGACGCGGTTTCAAAGACATGCAGTGTCCTGTTGAGGAATTTTTCGTGGGCGGATTAGAGCGCCCGCTGCAGATGTTTCAAACAGGCGTTTTTTACCCCCTGTCTTTTTCGTTGAAAGTTCGTAGTTACGGGTAGAACAGAGAACGGCGCTGATGTAAGACAGATCTAGGCTAAAACGTTCTAACTACCGTGAGAGAGGGGGAGTGATTTTTCTGTCAAATTTTAGCCGTGAAACTGCACTTCGTAAAGTAAAGTTCAGGGCGTGTCATTAAACACGTAGGTGCTTAAAAGAGATCGAACGTGCGTTTGCGAATCCAAAATTACCTGCAGATTTAGTCAAAACCACTCGTGAGTCCTGCCGCACCGGAGCTTGAGTTAGTTGAAGCGTTTTCAGTTGCTAGAAGGATGTGAGGTCATAGAGTGCCGTATCGCCGTAAATTTAAATCCTTCGAAGCCAGATCCGGATATTGTATAAGATGAATAGATTTGAAAAGATCTTCCTGAATACGGATTACAAGTTAGCAACTTGAGTCGATCGTGTAGTGATTATCAAAGACCCAGGGTCGGTCGCTTGTATCAACAACAATACTCGTGGGGTCCTGACATGATGTTAATCAACCCCTATTTGGCACATCGCATGGCTGTTTGAATCAGCTTGCAGTTCCATAGGACAAGTTTCGTGACAACACCAACCCTCTCACAGCTGCCCAGCTCTTATAAAGTATCGTAACACAGTGTCTTACCAATCGGTGAACTACTAACACAGTATATTACAGTATATTACAACTCCTTTTTGTTTTGTGTTCGTGGGGCCATTTTAAGAAACGTTTGCGCTACCAAAGTGGACGTAATTTCATTTATAAACGTTTATACAAATTGGCAACGCCAGTCGCATGTGGGCTTATGCCCTAATTTTGTGAAATTAACAACAATAGCCGGTTCAACATCATGTGTGAACACTTTAATATTAGAATAAATTACATTTGTCACGTTATTTTAGTGTTTCAATTAGCAATAGTCAATTTGAGACAAACATAAGGAAGCAGGCTCGTCAAGCGTCACAATTTTATAGGCATTAACTATACAGAAAAAATGTAAAGTAAGATTGAATGGTATTAGTCAAACGATTTATATTTTTGGCAAAGCATATTTAGTAAACAAATAAATCCCTACGTAAGTATTGTCAGCCTGGCCGGGAGCAGGCTAGGTTTAAACAACTAAGCGCTGGATAACCCCTCGGTGGCGCCTAGCATCTCACTAATTTGACCATTCTGAAACAGGAGCGGACTTCACGAGTACGGTGGACCACACCATCCCGCTAGCTAGCCGCGGACAATCGGGGGCTTTAATACCGTTACCTCCCAACGGAAACTGACCTGGGGTTTTTGGACGTTTTTTCTATATACGTTCTGTAAATGTAATAGTCTAAGTGAGCTTTAATCCTCCACATTTTAGTACCTCCATGTTAATATCATTTATTCCTATTTTTGGTGTCTGTAATGCGGCTTTATGACTTAAAAAGGAATTGGGTTTGTTTTCTGCTATATCAGACAAGCTTCAAGAACATTCCGTGGTGTTCGTCTTGTAGTAGTGCCTCTTCTAATTTTGTTTAGCTAAATATGTCCTCCTTTTAGCTAATACACGTTTTTATTCGAGTAATGTGCACTTCTGCAGAGCTTCTTATTTAAATTATATCTACTAACTACGTTGCTTTCTGTCACTTATGGAAAATGATAGACTTAACTTCATGATGTTGAACATTTTAGCATTTTTCACGACTTCCGATTTCGCTCGTCTTATTGTCAACATTGAGAAGCGTTTATTTACTTCAGACCGAAAGTTTCAAATTTCCTTTTCCTTTGAAGGTCCTTAAACTGGGTATTTGAACAAGTGACTACTTTGAATGAATATCCTACTGTATCATCATAACTTTAAGGCTTTGTGTTGATTTCTGCCAGAAGACAATATTAAGTTCTGTACTGATTAGTTACAAAAAATCCTTAGCAGAGTTTTCAAAGTTTTGTCAGAGGCTCGAACTACTTCTCCAATATTTCACACAACTCCGCCCTGCAAAAGAAAAGTCTACGCGAGCCTTCGAAAAGCAAACAAGGTTCGGAAAGTTCCAGGCGCTCTGTGCCAAAAGTTTTGAATGCCCCAGCAAATCTTGATATTTGCTTATGAATTCGGGATCTCGTCCGATCCAGGATCCCAATCTAAAGTTTAAGACAATAAAGTCGGGTTTGAGGTAGACGGGCTTCCGAATGTCAAGGAAACAGAATCTGCAGAATTAAGGCATTCAAAGGATGGTCGTCACCTAATTAAATTTGGACCATGCCTTCCGACACACGAGGCGAGGAAAACTGTGGGGGTTTTTATGGAGCCCATTGCTAATTCAGTAGTTATTGGGTGGATTTTATATTATCAATAGTTCGTACGTACGTGACCCAAATAGCTTGAATGCAACTAGTCATTATTCCTGGACGTGTTATTGTTGGAAATAACAATAGCAGCATAGCGATAATGGAAAAATGTGACAGTAATATTCAGACTGGAATCGCTGATGTACATTTTTAAAAACCGAGTAGTCCTAATTCGTTATTGATTTTAAGCGGGCAGAGAAGCAACAAGTACGTCAGTACGTCGTTGTTTTTTAACAAAATTATTTATTGACTAGCTTGAGTCTATTTAAAGCAGTTATTGTGTATTTAATAAACCAGTAGATACAAGTCCATGTTTTAAATTTCTATAATTACGAATATCTGTGTTCACATTTCGAAGCAAGCTCCAAACGCAAAACAAATTACATTTCTAAAAAATCGCCGACATCAAACGCAATTCGCAGCCGCTATCTTTTTCGATAGCCGAAATATCGACGTGTCACGCAATTATTACATTTTTTAACGCCTCGTTTGCAGCGGCCAGCTATCAAGATGTTTCGAAATTGAAACTGACTTTTTGGACGTGTTCAATTTACAGTGTTTCGGCAATCAGATCCACCTCACAAACTGTTGATTAAAAACGCTTGCTGTAAATCATTAAACATTTTATAGAATTCCTTCTATATAGTTGCGCAACAAAATAGCTATTTATGTTATAAGTACGAAATTCAGAACGAGCTGCAGTTTATGGCCAAGCGTGCGCAGCGAGCGAGGCACATACATAAGGCAAGTCTAAAAGTCCGCTTTTTATTCTACTGCCTTGCAAGCGTTTTTTCTAATTATAAAATGACAGTTTAATCGAGGAGGTCGGGAAAAGTCGAGGAAGTTATGATCATACCACAAAATGGTCCGAGTGTCTATTTTGATTTCGACCAATGGAAATGGTTGTTAGTTTTTGTTGCTATGGTTATTACTGCCGAAAAGTAAAAAATTACTTGTATAAAAAAGTGGGAGGTTTCGGTTTATGCTACACCCCATACCAACATTTGGGTAAAAATATACTTACTGAATTGAAATTGGAAACATTTCATGGCACAGTAAACAAAAGGCGAATCGCCATAGAACTACGACAATTGCTGCTTATAGTTTAAAAGGTAGGGTCGGATAATATCCTAGATCCTAGATATATCAAAAGAAGAAATTGACTGTGCTCGCACAAGGAACCGCGAGGCGATTGTGTAGTTGTGGAAGCTTTAATGCTAGAAGAAAAATACACAACTGCAGGCTCATCAGTCTCCTTCGCCACCTATTACATGTATATAACACTTTGTAATGGGCCAATTCGTGTAAACATATATTTCATAATGTGGGTCCCTATTCTGCTAGTAATAAAAGTGAGCCGTATTCCTCATATGTATCAATTAAGTTAAACGCTTTGTAAGTTTCGCGAGTGCAAGTGAATGTGCGGATACAGCTGATTGCGAGAAGTGTAGTTATAAATAGAACAAAGCCAGCGTAGGCAAATGACCGCTATGTCAGTCGCGCCTGAGTAAGCGACCGGCGTGTGTTGTCCTAAAATCCAAGGGACGCCAAGCGCTAAAACAAGCACCAAAGTGCACTGGGCAGTGTTTTGTTGGCTTGCATTAATCGCCGGCGACACCGAGAGGTTCCTGGGTGGTAACATAGCCCACGAAAGCATTACCTGGGTATTACCACCGAGGGCCGCTGATTCCTTCATAGTAGGAAGCTGTTGTTTTCACGCCATAGAAGCGTCGTTCTTGTCCAACCACGAGAACATTTGGGAGCAATCGAATGCTTTAGAATCGCAACACGAAGTGAGAAATTATTGCAGTATCTTGGGCAATCGTTTCAATTAATGATCTGCTGACGTAGCTTGTCAGCTTGATTTGAACGAGTCAAGGCCGTGTTCGTGTTACAGCTGCTGCAGCAACGAACACGATTGAAGAATAGACATCATCGCCTAGAGTGTAGGTATTTGTGCGCAGAATTTAAATACATTTTGCACGATCGGCGTCAAAGGTTGAACATTATTAACGCACTATTTAAGGTGCTTTCATGCATGTAGTACGAGCCTTAAGCGCATGGATATTTTAGTAGCGTAATACATGGCTGGCTGCGTACAGCCTTTTTATATGAACATTGTGCATTTTTACATGTATTTTTACGTATGTTATAACAATGCGAGTAGAAACAGCTTTTGCCTGTAGATATTTACAGTAAGGAGCTTATATTGTTGACAGTTTCACTTGTATGTTGTGGCATCGGTTATGTTTGGTGTTTTATGTAAACTGTTGGGTTTTTATTGCTGGCAGTGTTTGCATCATAATTTTAGTGTTCTAGGTGGCAATGAGCGGCTCACAGAGCAATATTGACTTTCCCTAAGTCACACTGAAGATTTAATCGAGTTTTAAATTTTTTCGACTGTTTAAACTAGCGAACCTAGGGCAATATAAAATAATATTACAGTAGAGTGTAGGGCTAAATACACGTACCGTTACAACTTTTATTCGAATAACAACTAGAATACAAAGAAATTAGAGTTGGATCAGCCGAAGAGCAGGCTGAATTCCGCTGTAGCGGAAATGTCTAAAAGCTCTAATTGAAAAGACCATCGAGTACAACCGAGTATTGGGTCTAATCTTTCTTTATTATCAGAAAACATTCAATACACCGAGGAGCTGACAAGCCGGCCATGTTGTATGCGGCGTCTATATGGGGAGACGGGTACAACGTGCGGCAAGCGTGGCAGCTTCTAAGCGTACACCGCGTCGTGGCTGTACAAGCGGCTGCGACATAGAGGCCAAAACCACCGTAAATGATCTGCATATCACTACTAAAAAGATTAAAATTGAAAGTAAGTCACCAAAACTGTTTATAATACCCTTAGAACAAGCGTCCAAGACGGTGGTATTCCACGAACGAAAATGCATAGATAGTGATGAGAGAAGCTGAACATCTTCGATTTGCAGACGACATTGTTCCCATCTCAAGACAACTTAAAGCAGAAAAATGCTACAAGGAACTGGAATACGCTACAAGTTAGTTTCAAAATTAACTGCTGAAACTTTCATCAATGCATCAATAATAAAATTATAAAGAACTCAACGCAAAACGGGAGATTAAGTGTAGAAGATAGGGTAAAGAAGAATACAAACTTAAACGATTCTCTGATGGAGGGTTATGCCCCGCAGTGGACAAGAGAAGAAAACCGAATGTGGTGAAGTTATCACACAGATGCATTATACAATTAAACCCTTACTACGTTTGCTTTTTAAGCTGAAATAGTAACAAGGTTTTTAATAGCTTACGCCGCTATTTCTATTTGTAGCACTCTAAAAATAGATCATCCCTTTATCTAGTAAAATGTCCAACAATTAATCTATAATTGGGAAAAGAAGGCGTAGCGAGACTCCTGTACGTACTCTATGCAATGAATATTTTACACAGTTCGTACATGTACATAGCAACAACGCCTTCGGGACATAAAAACACAAATTTACTTCCTGACGAGGATATTTCTGCCCGGTAATAACATCTGATCACAGTACGATATTGGAAGTTATTTTTGAAATATTAAGTCCGACGCTTCCACTGCGATGCATACCAATACTTCAGATGTGAAACGAATGAGGATATATGAATGTTGAATGTACGTGAAGCAGGAAGTCGACACAAAGGCTACTTTTACTTGGACTTTATGGGAATTACCTGTCGAGGCTTTAGGTGTAAAAAGTGTTATTAATAAAATAATAATAACCTCATTAAATTTAAACCGGGAGGTAACGAACGGTAACTGGACTTATTCAGAGACGTACGGGCGTCCAGAAGCTCTTTGAACTATTTATAGAGATGATTTGTGGGAAAGGTGGAGGCCTGCCGAGGCACCTACGTCCATTCTTTGTGGTAATCTATAAGTAGACACATAACGACCTAATCTGAAGGAAAATTGTAATAATAAATCTCGCCCCGCTTCTTAGTTGTGCTGCTCGGCGTCACAGGTGTAAGCTTTCTCGTGTTGGGTTATTAATCCGAAACGAACACACCAACTGGGCGTTAGATGCGATATTAATTACTGATTTATGATCTGCCTGATTTCCAAACGATGGGAAAGCTCTGCGAGCGCCACGATGGAAGTAAAACGGCAGGTGGCGGCCAAAATTGGTTATTTCCAAGCTGTTCATTGTCACATAGGCGAGGTTTATGACAAATAAGCGGAGAGTTTGTTTAGTTTCACACCTGTTGGTTTTACTAATTTATATCTTATCTCGTTTATTTTAAATTATAACCAATATGTCTAATTGGGTTGAGCAATGCAGGTTTCACATTAATAAGAAAAAGTAAATTAGTTATTTAAAAAGGCAATTCAATATGGTTTATTTAAGAATCGTATTAATTGTGTGTACTACATGTGATAGATATAAGTTCTTCAATAGTTTATTCTCATTCAGTATCAATTATTTACTTATTTAGGAGGAAAGAAGGTTAATATTGTGCAACACAACGTCGTGAAAAAGATTTGTACTGGTCGAACTATCATAGACTTCAATTTCTGTGGAATTTCCCGTGCAATTTTCTGACTTTCCGATTGTGAAGAATTCCATAGAATCAAAAGTGAGTGAAATTGTGCAGAACAGACCTTTGGTTTTCATTCCCATAACTGTCACAATACTTTTGGCACGTTTAAGTTAGCCACCATTTCAAATGGAAGAGTACATATGAGACTACTGTAAATCTGCATAAAAATGAGGGAAGGGGGCGTCAGACACCAAAACTGTTTATCACACTTTTAGAGCATGCTTTTAAGATGGTAGAATGATAGGGAAAAGAGATAAATATTGATGGAGAGAAATTCAACCGTTGTCCTCATACCAGAACTTAGGATAAGTAAAGAAAAATGTTACAAGAACTGCAACACGCTAGAACTAAAGTTTGTTTGAATGTTAACTATACAATCGCTAAAATAGAAGCGCTTAATAGGTTTCACAACTTACTCAAGACCGGCATACCTAGCAGTTTGAAAAAGAAAACTTTCATCCAATGCGTGTTAGTGTTCTTACTATGGTGATGATGAAACTTTCACTCTAACCAAAGCATCAGTAACAACATTACAAATAACTCAACGCAAAATGCAAAGATCAACGAAGGCCTAAATCTAGCAGATATGGTACGAAAAGAAAAATTCGCATAGCAAGAATGAATGTGGGGATATTGGAAATGGAGATGGGCGGGACATGTCGCTTGGTATATTGCGTTAGTGATTTATGGCTGACAATAATTTAAAACGTCTACGTAAAATTTTACAGTATACAATTCTAATGCACCAAGTTTTATTTTATATCCAATTCGCAGAACTATTTCAAAAGTGCATTTTTGGCGCCAGGCCAATTTTCTAAACGAAATTTTAGCATCAATTTTGTTCAATTCTACTATAATAATTTTTTTTGTGAAATTTTACCTGTGTTTAGACAATCTTAAGGAGTATATAGAAAGCAGATTTCGGATAACAATGTAAGTGCCAGGAACTCAACGATGTATTTTTCTCAACTATCGTATACCAAGCGTAACATAAATGGCAAAGAAATGTTTAGACTGATTGCCAACTGTGACATTCCGTCTAGATATGAGATATTGATGATGTGTTTGAAGTAGAATACAATATTAAGTGAATTGTGAGAAATCTATAGCGTAACTGTGTTATCAATCCGGGATAATTTTGGAATACTACTTAAAACTTCTATTGTACAATTGATGGAATTTCACTATTGGGGCGCAAAGATTTCCATTTACCGGTCCATACAACATACAAGTTAATATTAAAAGCGAGAAGAAACCTGTAGGAGACCAAAAAATAAGATCATGGCCACAAAAATTTAGTGAAATTTCAAATACAATTCCGGTGAAATTGCCTTAAAACAAAAACATGAAAATCTTGTAACAACAACGCAGTTACTTTTGAAATGTAAACGAAATTCCACGTTGCTTTAAAACGTGACTAATCTAGAATCTACCTTGCATAATTAAGAACCTGAAATTGCAATAAAGTTTTAAACTCAGTTCCGGTGAAGCTGCTTAAAAATATGAACATGAAAATTTTGCAGAAAGGCACCCTTCAGTTTTGCTCCTTCTTAAAATTGTGGTACACGTATATGTAGTGAAAGTTACTGAAATGTGAGTGAAATTGCAAGGGTATTCGAACCCTTTACTAATTTTGAATCTAGCGTACATCAGTAAGAGCATGGAATTCCAACAGAATTTGAAATGTATTCCGGCGAAATTGCTTTACAATATGAACATGAAAATTTTGCAGCAACGAAACTGTGGGTCACCCCTTCATAAATTTTGGTGAAATGTGTGTGAAATTTCAGAGTGATCTAACCATTTCCTAATACCGAATCGACTGTGCATCAGTAAGAAAAACCTGTAATTCTAATAATATTTCAAGGTCTGGTGAAGCTACTTAAATCATAAACATGGAAATCTTGCAAATAAGTACCCTTTAGTTTTGCCCTTCTTAAAATTGTGGTACACGTATATTTAGTGAAATGTGAGTGAAATTTCAAGGGTTCTCTAACTCATTACTAATGTAGAATATATTGTACATCAGTAAGAATATGGAATTCCAACAGATTTTAAAATATGAGTTGCTTCTTCATAAATTTTGGTGAAATGTGCGTGAAATTCCAGAGTGCTCTAACCCTTTCCTAATCACGAATTGAATGTGCATCAGCAAGAATCTGTAATTGTAATTAAATTTCAAATTCAATTCCGGCGAATTCCGGTGATATTGACTTAAACATGAAGTTGAAAATATTCTAGCAGGGAATTCTTCACTTGTGCCCCTTCTTGAAACTGCAGTGCACAGTGAAATGTTTGTGAAATCTCAAGGTGCTCTAACTCTTTCCTAATGTAGAAGCGATTATACATACGTAAGAACCTATAGTTCGAATAAAGTTTGTAATTAAGTTCCGGTGAAGTTAAGCCTTAAACATGAACACTAAATATCCAAGTTTTGTCCCTTCTTAAAATTGGAGTGCATAGTGAAATGTGTCTGGAATTTCAGAGTGCTATAACTTTTTTAATCTGCATCAGTAAGTACTCGTAATCCTCATAAAATTTCAAATTCAATTTCGGTGAAATTGCTTTAAAATTTCATTTTTTAAATAGAAGATGAAAACCTTGCAGTAACGAAACCTTCAGTTTTACCCCTTCTTAAAATTGTGCTGAAATCTAACCCATTAGTAATCTAGAATTTATGGTGCGTCAGAAAAAACTTGGAATTCTAATAAAATTTCAAATTCAATTCCAGCGAAATTGCCTTACAGCACGGACATGAAACTGTTGCAGCAACGAAGCCTTCAGTTTTGCCCCTTCTTGAACGTGTAGTGTATAGTGAAATGTGCCAATGTGCGTGAAATTCCAGAGTACTCTTAACGATTTCCTAACCTCGAATCGAACGTGCATCAGCAAGAACCTGTAATTCTAGTAAAATTTCAAATTCAATTCCGGTGACATTGCCTTAAAACGCGAGCATCAAAATATTGTACCTAGGAATTCTTCACTTGTGACCCTTCTTAAAACTGTAGCGCACAGTGAAATGTGTGTGAAATGTCAGGTTGCTCGAACCCTTTTCTAATCTAGAAACGATTATAGATGCGTAGGCAACTATAGTTCGAATAGAATTTCAAATTCAGTTCCGGTGAAGTTACACGAAAATATCGTAGCAACGAATCCTTCAGTTTTGCCCCTTCTTAAAATTGCAGTGCACAGTGATGTAACTTTTGCTAATGTAGAATTGATCGTGCATCACTAAGGACTCCGAATTCTCATGAAATTTCAAATTCAATTCCGCTGAAACTGCTTTAAAATATGAAGATGAAAATCTTGCATTAACGAAGATTTCAGTTTTGCTCCTTAAAATTGTTGTGATATTTAATTCTTTAGTAATCTAGAATTTATCGTGTGTCAGCAAGAACTCGTAATTATAATAACATGTTAAATTCCTGTCTTTAAATGTGGACATGAAATTTTTGCAGTAACGAATCCTTCAGTTTTGTCCCTTCTTAAAATTGTGCGTATATAGTGAAATTTGCATGAAATTCCAGAGTGCTCTAACCCTTTACTAGTCTAGAATCTTTTGTAGATTAGTAAGAACATGGAATTCTAATATAATTTCAAATTCAATTCAGGACATGCAACTCCTACAGGAATCATTAATGTTTTGCCTTTTTAAAATTGTGATGTATGTGTTCAAGATGAGCTAAAATATTATTCTCGTCCTACTATGATACGGTTGCGTAGAATTACTGACGAAATTTCGTAATATTTTCCTAACCTTCGACATTTGCAGTAGTGCTGGATGAAATTGTAGATTCGAGAGTTACAAACTTTACGAAAGGTTTGCTATTTCAATGAAAGAAAATACGGTGCATGCGTAGAGATCTGTAATAAATAAATACAGCAAATACTGCAAAAATGTTTTTCCATGCATTTCCAATTTGAATACCGGTAATTTTTGGATATTTTTAGATATTTTTAGATAATTTCGTTCAGAATTCTATGGGGTGCAGTTTTGAACTGCAAACTTCTATTGGCGGTTTACTTGCTGTACTGAGTGAAAGTTTAGTTATGAAGTATTTCGTCCATACATGCGTGAGTTAAAAATATTTGTTATATAAACACAAAGTGTGTCTAGTCTTTGTTGAGAAGAAACCCACATGCCCTTGTGCATGAAACATAGAGAGAGTCATAGACACTTTTAAATAGTAGATTAGAGTGTTACCTTTAGTACTCGTAAATACTGGTGGCAGCGTCAAAATGCATTTGGCATAGACAGTTCCTTATATTAAAGCTCTTTGAAACATTGTTATGATTAGGTCGCTACAGTAACTACAGGATTGATTCGTTGAACATCACAAAGTGACTATCATAGCAGGAAGTGAATTTAGTTCTATGTTAACTTTAGTTCAAGATAACTAACAGAAAGTTTAAGGAATAGTTCTGTGTAACTATTACAGATACACATCAAAATAACATATATAGATCGTGTTAAGCTTGTTGGGTTTGAGCAATATAACGAAGACATGTTACTAGTCAAAATGCGATGATGTCATGAACTTCATTGATAATTGCTCATTTCCTTATTCGCAGTCTAAATATTTTGGGCTACTTGAAAAGTTGCACTAAACTTACAAGGACTCAACAGGACAGTTTATTGTAACACTTGCGCTAGCTTTAAAGGCAATTTAGGAATTTGCTCGCCAATTCATCAACGTATTTCTGTTGCTACCAAAACTATCACAGAAGAAAGAGTTGCATCGAAAACAACTCTATTGATTTTCCTATACTGGACTTTTTGAAAAGAAATAGCTTGCTCTATAAACAACAGTTGTTCCATTATAAATATTAACCTAAATATAGGATCGCCTTTTTGGAAAAGCAGCGGGCAATTATTGTCATCTAACAATAATGGCAGGGGGTGGGCACGAAACATATGCCGAGTAATTAAGGGTGCAGTGGAGCTTTGCGGCAGGTCAATAATTAGTTCAGAACTGTGTCTGGCTGACACAAATATGCCTAGAAACCGCCACAATGCGACCCTTGTCGCAACTGCAAAGCTGCAGCTCACCTTAGTCCAATGGGGCACTCTTCAGGTAGCAGCACTGCACCAGCTAATCCTCGTAATCATTTAAAACTCGACAGTTAATTAGGCCACCAAGGCGCACTAGGCACAAACTCGCAATCGACTCGGTGCACTTCCGGAGGACGATTTATGGGTCACCGAGAGCGTACGCGTGTTCCGGAGGATTGGAGCCGCACAATCCACCTCCCTTCGTGAGCGAATTCGAACTGAGCCTCGGCGCCTGCCCAGCTGGGGGCTTCCCCTTCCCGGCGCCCCCACTACGCGATTATAGATATTTTATAAAGCCAATTTTAAATTTACAGCAGGTTAATAATGGGGCGGAATTGAAATTCGCCGAATCTCGACTTTCTTGGCTAAATGCTCCGGACAGCCTTTTTGTCTGGGACGAAGAATGAAGGCTGGTTGCCATTAGGCGATTGGCTGCATGCGAAAATGCCTTTCGGGGCATGTGTACGATTACGTTTTTATTGTTCCTCGCTATTAAAAGCCCGCCTCATTCATAATGGAAATTCTTATTCTCTAAGTACTCGCTCTTGCACCGCTTCCACTTCGGCTACTCTGCGTCGGAATAAAATGAAACTCATTGTTTTAGTCGGATTTTTAGTGACAGATTGGTTGTGGCATGGTTTACTGGAGGGGTAACTAAACGATTTTTCCCTTCTGCAGAAGATAAAAATTCTCTGTTTTTGTAGAATATTAAAACTAATCTCATTCATCGGTCTAATTATATACATGGTGTTAACTAAAGCTCTGGCGTTTTAAACTGCCCAAAACAATGAAAAGCAATGACGTAGGTGTGTGAAACACTTTATTAGGAAGCCACAACCCCTTGAAGTTGATGAGCGGTGAACTGTTTTTACTTATAAATAATAAACAACTTATGATACAAAATAACGTTTTGCAATAGGTTACTAATAATGAAACACAATATTTTAGCAGGGTTTCGGTTCCCAAGGACGTTTTCAGGGTTAATAATGATATAGGTAGTAATTTTTTTTTCTCAATAATTTTTTAAAATGGTACGTAAAGTAACATAACGCACTTGTATTAAGTAACTGGGCGTTTTGTATCAACTTAATGGAGCTTTGTAATGACATATACCTCGTCGCTATGGGGAACTGTTAGATGATGCATCCTGTGTATGCGCCGTAACGTGTTAATATTCATTAAAGCTTAAGAGCAATTCTGCAATATAGCGACAGAGGTGAACCGCGAACCCAGTGGCGGCTGCTCCTTAAAAAAGGTTCAAGAGTTCGAGCCTTACTGGCGTCAACAGCCTATCTGTCATTCAATAGCGATTCATAGAGAATTTTGATGGTAGAGCCTATCACCGAACACAAAATGCATTTTCTACCCCCTTATAGACAAAAGTAGCATGGGGCCCCTTCATGCGCCATTTTGTTTTTAATCAAGCCCTGAGAGCACAATTTTAATTGACCTTGATAATCAAAAACCCTGAGGCAAAGAAGCACTTAGGGCGCCATTTTGTTTTTAATAATTAAATTGATCAAAGCCTGGGGCAAAGCGCCTTGATCTAAGAGAAAATTAATTTAAAATTACATTTTTCAAATACATTTTATTACTTCTATATTTAAATAAACGGATTAGATCGAGGGCGTTTAATAATTCGAAAGAAAGTTAAATAAGCCATTTGTTTACAGAACGTTATATCATTGTTTATAGTTCTAAGTGTTAATGAGATACCTTGTGGGCATAATGTTCTTGCTAGCAAATGGTTTCGAAAGTGTCTGTTATTAATTTGTTTTGATGCATATTATTTGTAAGACATTTATGTAAAGTTTGTTATAGACTATTCGGGGAAAAAGAGATTAGTAGCATTTTTATGATCTTGTATGTATGTCTTCCAACATATGTCATTTGGAAATTTATTTGAAAGATCGTTTCATGCAATTAGCTTTATCGATAAATGTTTGATTCACACAGATGCGTGCATCAAAACCTTTTTGCTTATAATTATTCATGTAATTCAAGTCATAACTGTTCTATCTCATTCAAAGGTCGTGGTAAAGTCAAATTTGCATCTTGCCGTATTTGTTTGCCTCTGTTAATATTGGAAAGGAATTTGTAAGCTTCCCTTAATGGCTTTTAAGCGGATGGATACACTTTCTAATAGGACTTAAGCCGACTTAGCGTATTTGGGACTCATGTGTTTATGGATTTCGTTCAATACAATGCCTCATTGAGAGAGCTTAGCATTAAGATTTCTTAAAATAAGCATTTATTCTTAAACAACGTGCGACGCTCCGATTGGCTACGCAGGATCGCCTCAGCCAATAGTGTTTGAGCATTCCCCTCCTTGTTGAATTTGCAAGTTCAGCTGATTGTCAATTCAGCTTCAGTTAGATTCAGAATTTCGAGTAAGCAAGTTCAGCTATGCTTTGTGCTGGTTTGCGGTCGGTCTAGCTCCCTGGTAAATACGTTTCCAGGTTGTTTTGTGTGACGGTTACGCGCGATTCGCTATTTTCGCGTGGCCAATCCAAGCGTGTCACAACAGTTGAAGCTTTTGTAAAAAACCATCGGTCCATCAGTGACGTTTGTAATCGTTGTTGCTCAATATACCCGTGTTTGTTAAGTCTTGTTTCACTCCAACAAATAACTGAACCCAAGTCAAGGGTTATTAAGTGGCAGTTCCCGGCAATCCCATTGAACCGGAATTCGCAGCGGATTAACTGGGGGCCCCATTCGTGGAAACCTCTTTTCAAGTTAATCATACAAAAAACATTGGTCTTTCGAGCCGGATGTGGAAGAAACTAAAAAACGCGAGTGTACAAGTTTCCAGTAGCTGGTGGATGCAATTGCTCCAACATCATTTCGTCGGAGAGCGTCAAGAAGCTTCGCCAACACCAGGAAATTCAACCATCGAGAGCCTACACCGAGTCCAGGTCCCACGTCAAGCGGCAGCGATCGGCAGCGGGTTGGTTTTCTGTTCGTCAAGAAGTTACTACGTTCTCAAATCAAAAGTAAGTCCTTTTCCATTACACCTTCGTTTAGTGTTGTTTTTTGCTTGTGTCAGTCATGGTGGAAACTCGTTCGACATCAGCGGTCATGTCGGGAACTCGCGCTTTAACCACTCGTTGCAAATTCATAAAAGCCAAAGTAGATCGTTTCGAAACTCTATTTCATAGAATTTCTTCGTCCAGCCCCGTGAAGACTCACGAGGTCGGCAACTTGTCAAAAGAGTTTAGTTGTTTCCAAAATTTGTTGGATGAGTATGAGAAGTCAATGGAGGGCCTAATGGAGGCCGACTCTGAACACTTTGATGAACTTTTCAATGAATTCGACTCTTTTATGACTCATTTTAGCGAGATTAGTAGCACAGTCGAGGAATTCTTATCAAAAAATAAGATCAGTCCGGGTATAAAACCGAATCTAGGTCAGAATTCTTTGCAAAGTGGCCCTTCAGGAGAGCTCGCGGGATTAAGATTACCATCCTTAGATTTGCTTTCCTTTTCGGGGAAATTCGAGAATTGGGTTCAATTTCATGACTCCTTTACGTCGCTTATTCATAACAACGCTAATTTGACCAACGTTCAGAAATTTTACTATTTGATTTCTTCCCTTAAGGGAGAAGCTGCTAGTTCAATCTCGTCGTTAAAAGTTACCAACGATAACTATACCATTGCTTGGGACATCCTAGTCAAGCGATTTGAAAATAAGAAACTGATAGTAAAATCAAACATAAATGCGTTATTCAGTTTAGAGAGCGTAAAAAAGGATTCACATTCGTCTGTTCAAAGGCAGCTCGATAGTGTAGTTAGAATTTTGAAAATTTTAAAGGCGTACGGGGAACCCACAGTCGACACCATACTAATACATATCATAGTTTCGAAGCTCAGCTCAGCAATGCAGACTGACTGGGAATTATACAAACATACCGGACAATTTCCTACTTTGCGAGAGTTGTTAGAGAGCAAAAGTCACTTATTAGGTTCGCTGGAAGCTGCGAAAATAGGTTCGAGTTTGGGAAATCAGGGATCCGAGCAAAAAAGTCATGCACGAGCTCATGTAGCCAGAGAGCAAGGTAGGTAATCACTCTTGTGATTTTTGCAAAAATAGTAATCATTCGATTAGCGCTTGCGAATCATTTTCAAAATTGTCGGTAAACGCTCGTATCGAAGAGGCGCGTCGTTAGAAATTATGCAACAATTGTCTCAAGCCCGGACATTTCGTGGTAAAATGCACATCGTCGAGATGCCGCGTATGCAGAAAAAAGCACCATACTTTACTGTGTTTGCGTCCAAAGCGCGACGCGCACGAAAATACTCCGTCGCCGCGTCCTGGACCACCAGAAACCAGCAGCGACACACGGGAGGTCGGGGCCGTCGCCCCGAGCGAGGCACCCGTCTCATCCGTTTCAGCAGCTTGTAGCCGTCCTGCAATCGCGGCGCCAGCGCAAGTTTTATTGTCCACGGTTAGCGTATTCGTAGAAGGATCCTCCGGGTCATTTTCCCGGGCAAAAGCTCTTTTGGACCCCGGATCCCAACTTAACTTAGTTAGCGCCGACTTGTGTCAAAATTTGAAAATTGAGAAACGAGGTAATATCACCTCACTGTCGGGTGTTGGTGCCAGGGCTCTGAACGCTGAATTCAGAGCAAACGTTCGAATCCGCTCCCGCAACGGGAAATACGAGGACATTTTGAGCTGTGTTGTGTTAGACAAAATTACGGACCCTCTGCCGGTCCTTTCTTTCTCGTTGAGGGATTTGAAGATCCCACCAAACATTGTGCTAGCCGATTCAGATTGTAATACACCGAGAAAGATTGATCTTTTATTAGGCGCGAATGTCTTTTGGCAAGTGCTCTGTCAGGGACAGGTGAAATTGGGCCCAGAGAAGCTATTCTTAACAAAAACTCTTTTTGGTTGGGTTTTAGGCGGAAACATGAATGTCGAAAATCGAGCGCTCATTCTTTCAAATAGAGTTCATTTAAGTGTAGCCGGCATCGAGCACGGCATTCAGAGATTTTGGGAAATCGAGGGGGCGTACGGTTCATCAGGCCGACTCTCTGCTGATGACAAATTTTGCGAAGACCATTTTCAATCGACTACGAAACGGGCGTCGTCGGAGCCGCGTAGGTTCATCGTGAGCATACCTTTCAGGAAAGATGCTCCATCGCTGGGAGACTCGCGCGCTATAGCGTTAAAGCGTTTCTATTCATTAGAAAACAAATTGTCAAAAAATCCCGAGTTGAAAACCGCGTATTCCGCATTTCTCAAAGAATACGAGTCGCTTGGTCACTTGAGCAAGGTGGACGACGAAGCGAGCCTTCCTCATCCTCGGTTTTATTTGCCACATTTGCCAGTCATAAAGGAGGACAGTTCAACGACCAAACATCGCGTTGTTTTTGACGGCAGTTGTGCGTCCTCCTCCAGAGTATCGCTTAACGACCTTCAACATAAGGGCCCAGTGGTCCAGCAGTCGTTGTTTGCAATTCTTTGTCGCTTTAGGCAATTCAAGTACGTGCTGAAAGCAGATTGCGCCAAAATGTATAGGCAAATCCTCGTGGACCCCTCGCAGACGCAATACCAATTAATTTTATGACGACAAAACCTCAGCGGTAAAATGCTTCAAATTATTAACGGTCACCTACGGTACTAAATCAACCTCGTACCTAGCAACTAGGTGCTTGATACAAATCGCCCAGGAAATGGAAGCATCGCTTCCAGAGGCCTCATTAAGAATTAGCCGGGATTTTTATGTAGATGACCTACTGACTGGTTTTGAAAATAGGGCGGAAACCATAAAAACGCAATTCGAAATTAGTAGCGCTTTGTCGGGGTACGGGTTTAAATTGCGAAAGTGGGCATCCAACGACAGTGAAGTAGCTAGCGCCATTGGTGTGGATCGCGGCAGCGTAGAGCCCATTTCTTTGACGGAAGACGCCACGGAGAAAACTCTCGGCATTTTTTGGGATACTCGGCGGGACGTGCTAAGTTACACAGTGAACCCTAGCTGTTGCAAATCAGTTACCAAGCGGTCTATACTCTCTAGTATGGCTCAAGTATTCGATCCCTTGGGACTACTTGGTCCAAGCGTTCTAACTTTGAAACTTCTCGTGCAACGGCAACGGTTGAAGTTGTCATGGGACGAAACGGTGCCCATGGAGATGCGCTCCAGATACGACGAACTCCATTCTTCATTACACGCTTTGGGCTCATTGGCAATTCCGAGGCGGGTAATTTGTGATGACTTAAATTCGATAGATCTCCACGGATTTGCGGACGCGAGTTCTGTAGCCTATGGGTGAGCCGTGTATATACGCTGCGTTGACGGGCGCGGTAATGTCACCATCAATTTGCTTTGTGCTAAGTCAAGGGTCGCTCCATTAAAAACAATATCCTTGCCTCGTCTGGAGCTTTGCGCCGCCTTACTGTTGGCGCGTTTGATTAAAACTATACTCGATTCCTCCGCATTTAAATTTGACCGCGTGTACTATTGGTCGGACTCCACCATAACTCTGCACTGGATAAATAAGGATGCGAGTAATTGGAAGACGTTCGTTGCAAACCGGGTGTCCGAGATTCACGAACTAAGCAATAGGGAAGAATGGTTTCACGTGCGTACAAATTGCAACCCGTCCGATATAATTAGCAGGGAAATGTTACCCCAGGAGTTACTCAACTCACGCTTGTGGTGGCACGGGCCAGAGTTTTTGTCACAGGCGGACTTAAAACCCCAGCCCGTTAAAATTGATTCGGGTGAGCTAGCAGCCCAAGAGTCGCGCCCAGTAGTGGCCACTCTTCACCATCGCGTCCCAGAATTTGAACTTTTCAGGCGCTATTCCAGTTTCACAAAATTACAGCGCGTAGTCGCGTACTGCCTGCGTCTCGCGAGAAACAGAAACACCGAAACGCGCTGGTCAGGACCTCCAGCCATTGACGAATTGGAGGACGCGACTCGCCGTCTTTTCCGGAGAAATAGCAGTTTTGTCTCAGAAAGCGCCATTGCCGAAAAATAGTGCGCTGCTTTCTCTAAACCCATTTCTGGACGATCAGGGCCTACTGCGCGTGGGCGGCCGTCTAGAAAATTCCAATCTAAGCTTTGATCAGAAACATCCCCTTTTGTTACCAGCTAGTCATCCTTTGTCGTTGCTAATCGTGAAGCAAGAGCATTTGCGGCTCTTGCATTGTGGACACTCGGTGTTACTGGCCTCATTGCGGGATAAGTTTTGGATCGTGAGAGCCAAAGACCTGATACGTAAAGTAATACACAATTGCGTGATATGCTTCCGGGCCAAGCCTAAGATGAATGAACACTTGATGGGATCACTACCCGAAGCTCGTGTCACACCCTCTCCTCCTTTCAGCAATTGCGGGATAGACTACGCGGGTCCCGTGTTTATAAAAAACAAATCCGGGCGAGGCGCGAAAGAAGTAAAGGCTTACGTTGCCCTATTTGTGTGTTTGGCCACGAAGGCTATTCATCTTGAACTCGTGGAAGACCTCACGACGGAGGCTTTCATCGCATAGTTGAGGAGATTCATCTCCAGACGCGGTTTACCCTCCAACATATTTTCTGACAATGCTACCTGTTTCACCGGTGCCAGAAATCAGCTATCGGAATTAAAAAATATCCTGTCAGGCTCTAGTGAGCAATGCATAAGGGAGGAATTGTCGAAACATAGCATTAAGTGGAATTTTATTCCGGCACGCTCTCCGCACTTTGGCGGCATCTGGGAAGCGGGGGTAAAGTCATTGAAATATTATTTAAGGCGAATATCTTGCAATGCAAAGTTAACTTTCGTTGAGTATTACACCATGCTGACTCAAGTGGAGGCGATACTAAAATCCCGCCCACTCTGTGTTCTCCCTACCGACGCCTCATTCCCCGAAGTCCTTACTCCTGCCCACTTCTTGATCGGTCGGAAGCTGACTTCGTTTCCGGAAGCCCAACTCCAGGACATACCGGAAAATCGTCTCAGCCGCTATGGGCTGGTCCAGCGGCTGTCCCAGCAGTTTTGGGATCGTTGGTCCCGGGACTACCTCCACCTCCTGCAGCGCCGGCCTAAGTGGAAGTCCTCCAGCACGTCTCTAGCCCCCCAGGTGGGCGACGTGGTACTCGTTCACGACGAGGCATCTCCAAGCTACCGTTGGCCACTGGCAATCATCTCGGCCACATATCCAGGAGCGGATGGTGTTGTGCGTGTGGTGCAGGTGCGCGATTCCCGAGGGAATCTCCTGAAACGCTCGGTGCGTAAAGTGTACATCCTACCCAAAGACGATCATTGCGATCAAGGGCAATAAACATTGACTTTGCTCTTAGTTGGTAGTTTTCGTTGATTGAACATTTTGCTAGATTTAGTTGTTTCTTTGCTTGTATTCATGCTAGTTGTAGGTTATCTGTAAGGCTCTTGGATTATCATCTGTCATTAGTTCTTGTTATGCATTTGATTATTTGGTAGTTTTAGACCGATGGCGAATACTCCTTGCACACGGAGCGGCGAAAGCTGACGTAAACAAACAAAACTGAATGCTTACTTCTTTATTTCTCAGAAATGAGCATTGCTCCCAGGGCTCATGCACACCTAACATCAGGAGTTGCATTTGTTACGCAGTTACTGTGTAAAAAAGATGTTAAAACAACCTGGTTAAAAGGCCTGCTTTTATTTTGTTTTCAAAGTAACCTTATGAAAAAACAGGTGATAGCAACCTACCTGATCACGTTTTTAACATCCGTTAATAATAGTTTCTTCGGGAAATTACCTATTTTATTTCACGGTATTAAAAAGTGTTAGCTAATAGGTTTTTTCGTAAAACTACTATGATAGAAAATATCCTCGAAGCCTCGCATATTTAGCATGTCTTCGGAAAGTTACCTACTTCACTTTAGAGCATTAAAAAGTCATAGCTAATACATTTTTTTGGAGAATTATAAATTTAAGTAAACATTCCCGAAATCTCGTTTATGTGCACATTAATAATTTCTTCGAGAAATTACCTATTTCATTTTAGAGCATTAAAACAGTCCTAGCTAAGAATGCCAATCGTTCGAATGTTCGTAAAAGTATTTTCATGATACCCGTAGTTTTCAGACAACATTCTAATTTTAAACATAACCTTCAACTTAAGCTTCGCACCGTAAGATGGCGATAAAATAAAAAGCAAGGTTAAACCAAACCAAATACTCTTTGGTTAAACTATAGCGTTTGTTCATTCAACGACTACAGTAACTGTTTTAAAAATGTAACGAATACTTTTGGAAGTTATGATATGTTTTTCGGACTTTTTCCACCCTATACAGTGGAAAAAGTCCGAAAAACAATCATAACAGACCACTGCCAAAAAATGACATTCAGAGAACAACTTTTGGAAGTTGATATCCTTTACTTCGGATCTTGTCGGGTAATGAGTACTCGTGTAACGAATAGTTACTTTTTTGACATCACTATTACAAAGGAGCCTCTTGCGACCCTTATCATGATTGGTGTAACAACACCAATTATAAGAGTATTTTCTTTAACATGAATGTCTATATCTTTACTAGAAAATGCTGCTTGCGTTTCCATCATAATTGAAACTACACTCTTTTCGGTTCTATCACCAGCCGAAAATATTAATGACTAGCGTTCTGTACCCAAATTGGACGCGAAATAATTCATTTAATGCAATTTGTACAAGAGTGATCCATTTTGTGTGTCGAGTTAATTTTGAGGTTAGAAAATCCACATAAAAAAGTCACTTATAAAAATTAGAAGACCCTACTACTAGCTTACTTGCGTCGCCCTGAGTCGATTGACACCAAAGTCAGCCAATTCAGCCCACGGGTTCGCTCTCAAAGTGGCGTCAAGCAAGCAAGCAATGAAAATGATTATGTCGGATTCGTATGTAAACTTCTGCAATAACATGTAAGTAATCACCTCCACTTGTACAAATACTTTACTTGCCTTTCTCGATGATTCTTTTGTGCATCTGCAAGAACGAATGGAATATTTTTTTAGTTCAATTCTGATTGTATGAGACAAACTTGGTGCTATATTCTTGCAGCACTAAGAGTCATTCAATCTTCCTTAAGATATTTTATGTAGTACGCTAGTAGCTAAAAGCTTCGGCAACTTCGACGTTGTGACTATGTTTAAAGTTAATCTACCTATATAAAAGCAAGATTGTCAGTATTAAAATTTACTGTAATAAATGTAAGAAAACGTACCGTTATAAGTGCGTTAAGCAGGGCCGTAACTAGGTACAGGCCGAGTAGGCCCCCGCCTACAGGCGCAAGCGGCAAGAGGCGCTAAAATGGCACTGGAAAAAAAAGAATTTTCTTCGTTCTAATGCAAAAAAAAAAACAAATAAACAAGTGGGCGTTTTTACAAACAAATTAATTAGCAATAATAACGAGTTTGGTTTAAATAATGCTAAGTATAATAATGCTAATTGCACCCAATCTCATTGATACAATATATCGTCTTGTGCAATTTTCAAAGGGCACGTTAGATGTCTACCAGTTTCTAACAGCGATTGTTTTATAACTCTCTCCTATATCAACCACAGTATTAGAGTTACTAGCTTTTTAGCCCACCGTATAAGTGGTCTAATTCTAATTACAATAATTTTTGCATTTTTTAATACAGCAGTGGCGAGAATCTAACTTAAATTTTAAACAACTGTTGAAGCGGGTCCACTGATTTCACATATTACATATGCATTCACTACTTTGGGCTCATCTCTGGTACAGTGACCCATTGGAACAATCAGCTGAACACCACAGACCGATTTCGAAAGCTTACATGTTGCACTACAATCACTTGCCCTCTAGAATTCGTCCAAATTAAGACACTTTTGCGACCCTACACGGTAGCAGCTTTTTATTAAAAAAGAACTAGCAGTCCAGTGAGACAAATGTCTCATTTAATAAAACAAAAAAGACCGCTTTGCAAATAGAACGCGTATTCACCACACGTACGTATATGACGTCATTGTTGGTAGCAAACTACCAGTCGCATTCGCCTTGATAAAATTTGCCTAGAATCTAACCTAAAAAGTTCGGATTAGGATAATTACGATAATAATTAGTGTTAGAGACTGAAATTCGGTTCCTGACCTGACATGACCATTCCAAACATATAACTTTAATAACTTTTTTCTCTATCTCTTACGGTTTGGCTGGTACCGTTATAAGTGCGTTAAGCAGGGCCGTAACTAGGTACAGGCCGAGTAGGCCCCCGCCTACAGGCGCAAGCGGCAAGAGGCGCTAAAATGGCACTGGAAAAAAAAGAATTTTCTTCGTTCTAATGCAAAAAAAAAACAAATAAACAAGTGGGCGTTTTTACAAACAAATTAATTAGCAATAATAACGAGTTTGGTTTAAATAATGCTAAGTATAATAATGCTAATTGCACCCAATCTCATTGATACAATATATCGTCTTGTGCAATTTTCAAAGGGCACGTTAGATGTCTACCAGTTTCTAACAGCGATTGTTTTATAACTCTCTCCTATATCAACCACAGTATTAGAGTTACTAGCTTTTTAGCCCACCGTATAAGTGGTCTAATTCTAATTACAATAATTTTTGCATTTTTTAATACAGCAGTGGCGAGAATCTAACTTAAATTTTAAACAACTGTTGAAGCGGGTCCACTGATTTCACATATTACATATGCATTCACTGCTTTGGGCTCATCTCTGGTACAGTGACCCATTGGAACAATCAGCTGAACACCACAGACCGATTTCGAAAGCTTACATGTTGCACTACAATCACTTGCCCTCTAGAATTCGTCCAAATTAAGACACTTTTGCGACCCTACACGGTAGCAGCTTTTTATTAAAAAAGAACTAGCAGTCCAGTGAGACAAATGTCTCATTTAATAAAACAAAAAAGACCGTTTTGCAAATAGAACGCGTATTCACCACACGTACGTATATGACGTCATTGTTGGTAGCAAACTACCAGTCGCATTCGCCTTGATAAAATTTGCCTAGAATCTAACCTAAAAAGTTCGGATTAGGATAATTACGATAATAATTAGTGTTAGAGACTGAAATTCGGTTCCTGACCTGACATGACCATTCCAAACATATAACTTTAATAACTTTTTTCTCTATCTCTTACGGTTTGGCTGGTACCGTTATAAGTGCGTTAAGCAGGGCCGTAACTAGGTACAGGCCGAGTAGGCCCCCGCCTACAGGCGCAAGCGGCAAGAGGCGCTAAAATGGCACTGGAAAAAAAAGAATTTTCTTCGTTCTAATGCAAAAAAAAAAAACAAATAAACAAGTGGGCGTTTTTACAAACAAATTAATTAGCAATAATAACGAGTTTGGTTTAAATAATGCTAAGTATAATAATGCTAATTGCACCCAATCTCATTGATACAATATATCGTCTTGTGCAATTTTCAAAGGGCACGTTAGATGTCTACCAGTTTCTAACAGCGATTGTTTTATAACTCTCTCCTATATCAACCACAGTATTAGAGTTACTAGCTTTTTAGCCCACCGTATAAGTGGTCTAATTCTAATTACAATAATTTTTGCATTTTTTAATACAGCAGTGGCGAGAATCTAACTTAAATTTTAAACAACTGTTGAAGCGGGTCCACTGATTTCACATATTACATATGCATTCACTGCTTTGGGCTCATCTCTGGTACAGTGACCCATTGGAACAATCAGCTGAACACCACAGACCGATTTCGAAAGCTTACATGTTGCACTACAATCACTTGCCCTCTAGAATTCGTCCAAATTAAGACACTTTTGCGACCCTACACGGTAGCAGCTTTTTATTAAAAAAGAACTAGCAGTCCAGTGAGACAAATGTCTCATTTAATAAAACAAAAAAGACCGTTTTGCAAATAGAACGCGTATTCACCACACGTACGTATATGACGTCATTGTTGGTAGCAAACTACCAGTCGCATTCGCCTTGATAAAATTTGCCTAGAATCTAACCTAAAAAGTTCGGATTAGGATAATTACGATAATAATTAGTGTTAGAGACTGAAATTCGGTTCCTGACCTGACATGACCATTCCAAACATATAACTTTAATAACTTTTTTCTCTATCTCTTACGGTTTGGCTGCTGAAACAGCGTCCCAGACAGACAAAACAGCGTCCCGGACAGACACGTCTATTAGATAAAGGATTACCCAAATCGGCCTGATGCAAGGCTCATACTAGGTACCGACAGAAAAAGCTTCACGTATTAAATACTAATTACTACAAGACGGTGTGACAGTGTTTCTGTGAGTACCTTATTCCATGTTCATATGTTACTACGCATAATAATATGTAATTATTTGTTCATATTGTATTATTTTAACATATTGACATGACTTTATTAGCTTTTGAGTGGTCTTATTATAATTAAAATAATTTCTGCATTTTTAAAATTAAATTGTACATAAAAAAGTTATAAAAGATAATGTTTTCAACGTCTTTAACACAGAAAGCACGCTGCAAAAAAAACAACTTTTGTTAGATCGAATTATCTACAAAATAGGTAATATTAATGCTACTAAAAATCCCGAGACACTTACAGCCGTATTCATAGTCGTTCGCCAGCGGTTCGCCGGCGAGTCGCCGGAGTTTCGTTTTGAATAGTATGTTGGCGGCACTGTACGTCTATGTCAAATTCGAGGTTATCAGGTTAGGTTTTCCGTCAGTTTTGACAGAAATTGACACAAAATTTAACCCGCTAACCTCGAATTTGACATAGACGTACAGTGCCGCCAACATACTATTCATAACGAAACTTCGGCGACTCCCCGGCGAACCGCTGACGAACGACTATGAATACGGCTGTTAGTAATGCGAATTGCATGATTTTGAAAATTAAAAAAACATTGCAGCCAATAGAATTCGAACTCGCATTCACTAATAAATACATAGGTATACTTATCGTTGCGTTATAAATAACGCAGTCGTTTTCCGATTATGTGCGAAATGCTCCCGATTGGTGCTGATGAAAAGGTGACACAGAGACGAAAGTACACCATACGGTTATATGTATATAAGGATTTATAAAATGTTCTACTGACTACAGAATAATATGTACTTTTTTATTAGAATTATGATTTATAATCTTGTTTTCTTATTTTATTGGTGTTGCATTTTGTTATTTTAACATTTAGTGGTTTTAAAACTTTTGGTTAAAACTGTTTGCTTTATTTTTCAATATCTACCTGTTCGTTTTGAATATGTTACGTCATATATCCGGAGATAAATGTACAAATCATACAGTAACATTAGTAGTTTTTGCCACATATACCGTTAGTGTACTGAGGGACGCAAAAATGTTGGCTTGCCCACAGTAAAAGTTTGCCTAGTTACGGCCCTGGCATTAAGACCTTTTTTCAATAACAGGTAATTTTTTACAGTATTGCAATTTGTTTTCTTTACCACCATCTTCATCCCAGCAGTACAATTTTTATTTCGTTCTCTTATGTACTTTGCATTTGCAGTTTCTTTCCGTTTCTGGTAATTACTATATTGACAGTCATAACAAGTCCGAAACGCATGCCTCTTCGGAGATGGACAGGTAGCCAGGTTCGTCTTACAATCCAATTAGTGTGTGTTGCTTTGCCAAATCCAGCAATCCAATTCTTACAAGCTTGTTTTGGACTATCGCCCACTAAACAACATTGTATGGTAACATTACCATTTTGCTCTAAACCTGTGTTACGAACATCTATTTTTAAAACTTTTGTAACAGCGAAAGGTTTTTTAACAATGATGCATCTCCATTAGTAATGGGCATAACCGGACAATTTTCATAACCGAATTATTTGCATTCGAATGATATTAATAACCGAATGATTATTTGAATAATCATTTGAATAAATTTTGGCTCTCGATTCGCTTCGATTAAGTCAGCCGGTTTGCCGGTTGGCGGTTCACCGTCATCTGCATCGACATTGTAACTTGCAGATAGGAGAGGAACCAAAACATAATATGTACGGTCGCGGCGCCTTAGAAATCGGGACACGTAATATGTTCTTCTAGTCTTTGGAGTATTCTTGCTCCGGTTACTTCATTAATGTGAGATGGCATTTGATAATTGACAAACAATAAACAATCTGACGTAACAATTAAAACCATAATAACTGTAAAAACCCAGTTTCTACACTTAAAAAATACATGCAAAATATATAATAGTGTGTAGTGCCCGATTTCTAAGGCGTCGACCGTACATTATGTGTTCTGTATTGGAAATTAAGAGGTATTTATTAAGAAGTGTAGAAAGAAAGAAATATGCAGCAAATAAGCAGTCCCGCTAATCGCAATAAAAACAGTGGTAAAACGTTTATCTTTATCGATCGGGCGGGTTAAAGGCGCCGCCTCTTGTATTCAACCTTTGAAGATGTAAGCAAATAAAAATTGTTTTATAGCTTGATGCGTTTGCAGTTTTTAGGCGTTCAGGTTTCAGGTCCCCAGAATTTGATGATTTGATATTTTTTATGATAGGAGGTAGGTACGCGATAACCAAATGGTGTTTTCAGTACAGCCTGCTTTGTTTATGAGTTATGACGTATTTATATTTACAGAATTTTGAGTACTGCGTAGGTCGCTGAGATATGGCACGTAGTACCTTTGAATAGAGGTTTTATATTCAAAGCGTAGTACGTATCAGCATGAGGTTATTTTTCATTTGAATACTTGGAACGAAAACCGAGTTACATAGGTTATTTCAATAACCGGATAACCGGTTATTTTTCATTCGAATAAGCCCATCACTACTCTACTTTGTCGCTTCCGCAAAATCGACTGTTGTTACTTAACACGTTGCAACTACAATACGTTTTGCTTGCAACTCCGCGACCTGCATTTTTTGAGAGATAGCAGCCAATATCTTTTGTTAGAAGAAAATGATTGTTAGAGTTGCGTCCATCCTGCTGCTGCTGTTATCATCAAATGTGGGAAACAGGGCAATTTATTATTTGTATCTATTTTAATATTTGTTGTATAATATCTATTAGTTAATTAATTAAATTCGGTGTTGTTTTGCTTACAAACTTCAACAGCAACGTGAATTCGAAACTTTCCACGTGTTTTCTATTTCTTTCTGCATTTAGTTGCATGAAATGCTTGGCTCTAATTGTCTGATCACATACCTAATGTAGAATCAGTTGGAGTCATACTCGTAAGAATAATACATACACTGTATATTGTTATTTGTGGTGATGTTTATTACGAGGCGGTATATAAGAGCTCAAGCAGCGTAGCGCAGTTGGGTAGGCGCTAGGAATGCATTAAGAGAAACAGACCTAAGAGATAGAGTAACAAGGTCAACACATCACTATAACACACACGTCACACAATGGTTGTTACGCAAGCACAAGCACAAGCATCAGCCTCTACACCGCAAGGTAAAACAAGGTGATCGATAATACATACACACATACATATAAGAGCTCAATAACTCAATACTGGCGAATGTGGATAGAGCGTGGAAGAGATTATGCAAACATAAAATGGATACTGCCATTTTCCTAAAAAATGCGTTATCTCTAAGAAAATAGTTGCAAAATCAAACTATGAATGTATGAATGTATGTAAAACAACGATTTTGGAATTACAAAACACGAAACATCCGATTTCACTTGTACTCAAATACTTAAGAGTTGTTATGTATTCTCCAAAGCGAAGCGATAAGCAGAATATCTTACTATACGGAGCTTTCGCAAGAAATTTTAGGTGGAAAACACAATGAACCAATAAATCTCAGTGAAAAAGAAGAAGAAGAAGAAGAAGGGAGAAGGGTTAAAGTATAACTATTTGCAGTCCTATCAGTATTAATCAATATTAATTAAATTTATGAATCTCATAATATTTGCTGCCCCTGAGTGAGCAGCGCCCGTGTAGCATCTAAAACATCCTGCACCGATAGTTACGCCTTTGCTTTATCAGCATTCTGCACTACAATCTTTTTGGGTAAATCTAATTGTGAGTCAGGATTCGATTCCATCAGTATCAGAATGTAGAGAAGAAATGTGATTCACAGAGAACTGAAACGTTTCGAGAAGACTATGTCAATTACAATACAATTCCCCATGTATTTGAGCTAGTCATTCCTAATCATTATTTCGCAGCGAATAATATTGTTTGCCAGATGTCTCTATTAAATTTACAATAAGCTTCTTGCTCATAATACCGAACTTCTATGGTTATTGTTCCTGAAGTTTGTAAAAATAGCATTAAGTTCCAAAACAGCATTTACTCAAGCACAACAGAAAGGTATATTTGATACAGCCAATGACGCTAACACGAAACGTTTTGAAGATAATCAGTTTTAGAATTACTAGCCATAAAGTTATCCGACAAGGTTATGGAAAAGATGGGTCCTGATTTGGAAAAAAGTAGCAAAATTGCAGAAGGAAATGATGAGTTAATAAATACTTTCGAAAATCAAACACAATATTCACGACCAAATAGTGTCAGCGTCTTTGGTGTCAAAGAAAACAAGGGAGGAAAAAATGAAAGTGTGGAGACTGCGATCCTTGATGTGTTCAACAACCAGTTAGCAGTGGCAATAACGCAAGATAATATGATATTTGACATCGAGTAGGAGCTCGCAGGCCTGAAAAACAGCAATAATTGTCAAGTTTAGTAGTTACGATACCGTACATGGGTGTATGTGGGGATGTGGTGTCGTAAAGACGCTATTTAATAATACGGCAAAAATCTTGCAGGAAAATTTTTACATCGAATACAACATACGATTCCATCCGTTTAAGGATATTGAATTCAAAAGTTTCCGTGATGCCCGAAACGCAAGGCGACGGATACTTCAATCACATCCAGGGAAGAGGAAAGTGTCTGCAAAGGCTTACTGCTGATGAGCACAATAAAATTGTTAATTTGCACAAAAAAGACAATGCAGATGGGTTGCAAATTTTTTTTACTTTATTGCTGCATTAGAATTAGTTTCGTGGGGTGGTAAATATACATCGAGTGACAGCTGTGACACAATTGGCTAAATCAGGATTGGGTGAAGAACAACTGATTAAAATCGCTGGTCACTCTTCAGCTCCATCAAACTTGCAAATTGATCAGGAGCAACATTCGAACATTATTACGAACATAAGACAAAAAGCCATTGTTTGTAATCAAGAAATGACAGAAAATTATATTGTTAAATAGTCGTCCCAAATACCACTCGAAGTGGGTATATTTAAAAAAAAATCTTTTTCATTGTAAATTATTGTAAATTTCACTCAATAAAATCACATTTTGTGTCTTGAAATGTAAACGTAATAATTTTCATGGAATCGGAAAAATATTTGCCAAAAATATATGCACTGCTTATGATAAGTATGTATGTATGTATTATCTGTAACCTCATTTACCTTGCGGTGTCGAGGCTGGCGCATTACCCTTAATTATTTTTTTCGTAGCGATCTCAAGCAATTAGAAGGCTGGATTTAGTTAAATTATCTTGAATAATTTCGATTATACAAAATCGATTATACTAGAGCATGGATGCACAGACTTTTTCTACTTGAGGGCCGCATGACCTTCTACCAACTAACGGAGGGCCAATGAAACAATGTTATGGTCTACGAATAATTACTTATTTTCGGCTTCTTTTAAAATTTGAATCCACTCAACCTCATGTGTATCATTGTTATAAAGATACTACAAAATGTATCAGTTGCCAATACAATAGTCATAAAAAATTGACAATTTTAGATTACAAACATGTATCATTGTCATGTATATTACAGTCATGTATCTAACTAAGAATAAATTTTATTCTTAGTTAGATACATGACATTGTGTAGAAGACACTATTTTTGGTATGTTGGGGGTCACTTTAGTCGTGGCTAAGCGCAAAATGGCTTCCAGATTTTCGTTGTTGAGACGATTTCGGTTCTTACATTTATTAGTATTCATTATTGAAAATGTTTGCTCGCATATATACATTGACCCGAATAAACTAGTACATTTGAGTGCGTTATCAATCAATGTGGGAAACATATCTGCACTGAGGCAACGATAAAAGCCCAATAAACCACCTTCATTAAATTTGTTTCGAAAAGTGTCGTCGTTTTAGATATCAATTAACTCAAGTTGAGCGGCTTCTTTTCGAGTAAAACCGAAAAAGGATTGCTAAAAAGATCAAGGAGCGGTTTGACATTTTTAAATTCCGCAAATCGTTCCTCAAGAGATGTTATCAAGTCTGTCACAAAAAAAGTGACAACCTGCGATTTAGCTAGGGTAAAAAAATCTGAAACCGCCAGAACGCCTATCGACTGATAATTTGAGCTAACCACACTTACCGCGTGGGCCAAACTAGCTCTATTCGGCTCCTTTTAGGTCGTGGATTTGGAGCTCAGCGGTGCAACCTGCAAGCAGCTACAAAACGCAATAGGGCGCCAGGAATAAGTGATTGCGTAAGAAATAAACCAACAACGGTTGACTAGAATTTATTAAACATAAAAAGGTTGGTTGAACTTCAAAACGGTATAAGTATATAGTTTATCAAATTATCAAGATTACTCAATAATGTCTCAAAGTTTTAATGGAAGGTTTCCACACGCATAATTTTAAGAACCCCTTTGTGGGTTTTTTAATACATTTAAACTCGTCGGATTAATCGAGAGATGTGCACATCGCTGTTAGTAAAAAAACTTTAATTTCAGGTCACCGATAACCAAAGCGTGACTGCGCCTTTTACAATAAATTTGAACATGTAATGTTATGATAGTAATAATTAAGAATTTTAAGGAAATATTAAAATATTAATAGCGCGCGTAACTTTTCGCGAATTAGCGTCTCAAAGAAATAAAGTTCACCACACTAACCTCTGACGCTTGGTGAATAATAGAAAAGCGGCGTGACCTGCGAGCTGCCATTCACGGGAATTCCGACGTCGACGGCTAGCTATACGTGGTGCCCTCAATTAAGCTACCGGAATTGGAATGTGGAGAACAGCTTGAATCCATTTACCCACCGCAGGAGCACAGGTGAATAGCGGCGAGATATTCCCTCGTAGGGTAATCGTCGAGAAAAATAACGCCTGTTTCAAAGGCTACTATAAGAAAGTTAAAAGCGACTAATTCATATGGGAATTATAAAACTTGAAAGTCCATCATACCTGATTTATCTCAGCTCTCAAAATATAATGCTTTCAGCGAGCCGCTAGGCCGAGTTGCCAAAAAAAGAATGCACTTAGGCCAAATTTCAAGACGCTGGGAAAGAGAAGATAACAAAAGCGCTGCACTCGGCCGATAGTGAGCGGGAATTCAGGCAGGTATACAAATGGACGAAGCTGGGAAATTAACCATTCGAAATGCCAACTGATTACTGCTTGTATTAAATATACAGGTGAAACCAGAAATAATTGGGTAAATGGAGAAAACAATTAAGCGGCGCGAAAAATGGTTTCAAGTCCACAATTTTGGTTACATATACAGGGTGTAGAAATGCTTTACGCACATAGGGATTTCAATGGTAATTTTTTCATATGAAAATATTTGCTTCGCTAATTATTTTAGAGAAACTTGTATGGAAGTTTTTTGTAGAAAAAAAAATTCTGTATCCATTTATTCCAGCATTTGTCATTTTACATTTCGGAAAACCGAAAATGTAAAGCAATAAAATTACCATTTTTAGACAAATCAGTGGTGCCTTGAAATTACTGAAGCATCTCAAAGCATCAACAAATTAGTTTGTTGTTTATTTGTTTGCATCTGTCAAATGTAGCGGCAACCATGGCACTTATTGCACCTGATTTGCTTCCAGCATACCACCACTTCACAATTTGCACCGATTTTTGAAAAAATTATAATTCTAGTTTCTTTCATTATTAGGTTTTCTGATGTAAAATGACAAAAATGATTGCATAAATGGATGCAGAATTGTTTGCTCTACAAAAAACCTATGTACAAGTGTGCTCTAAAATAATTAGGGATGCAAATATTGTCATATGACAAAATTACCATTGAAAACCCTATGGTGCGTAAAGCATTTCTACGCCCTCTATATGTTTGAATGCTATTTTCAATTTTTCCGACATTGCTTTGTATGTGGGAAAATGAACGTAGTTCCCTGTTTCTAATTGTTGTTGAAACAACTTTAATTTGCAGTGGAATGCTACCACAGAGCTATATAATTGGGAAGCCAGTTAATTTTTACCTTGAAGCCTTGTATTTACATATTTAAATGATTCATAATATCAACCATGAAGGACAAATCACTTAACTAATCAGCATTTCGTAATAGGGGATTTGCACAAAAAATCATACCTCAATTTTTATTCGTTAAATTAGTAGATATATGGTAAAGAAGCATAAAACTGAAAAAATAAGTAATTTAAAGCATTTGCTATTGCTGGTAAATAATTATAAATTGTTATAATTTTGAATTTATCAGGTGACAAGAAGCTTACCAGTGATTGGTTGTGACGTAGGATGACGTCAAATAGTGCGTCCGGCGCAGATCAGCGACCACGTGCTTACTTGCAAGATAGTCGTTTCGTGCTATGTCTGCGTTTCACGTGTTTTGCGATTTATAATTCGTTATTCGACAGTTGCTTTTTGTAATAATGGCAGATCAAGACTTCACCAATTGTAGATGCAATTATGGTGGCAGAGTATTTTTAAAATACTGCAGACTTTGCAATAGGAGAATCCAGTGGTGTCAAAGCTGATAAGTAAGTACTGTAACGTAGGTATTAATTTTGCGTTATAAATAGTTCACATAATACAATACTGTATACTAATGTAATAACTGTAAGTAATTGAAATAATTATAAATTTTACATCTGGGCGCATGTCGTACGGAGATGCTGCTATCGGTTGGGTGCAAGTTTGTCACACAATGAACATTTGCACTGCAGTACTGCACTCATACCAAAGTCATCTGCTAATGCTGCAAATGTATCTCCAGTTCGATTTTTTTTCAATGGCAAAAGTATGTTAACTATATCTAGTTTACAATATTTAACCAACAGATCTACTACAAAGTACGTGTCTTCTGTCAATCCAAGATACATTGCGAGATTTGGAAGCCATGAGATTTAATGTACACTGCAAGGCCATTCTTTTATAGGAAGCTGCAGCATTACCGGTGATGTCATCATCTATGTGATTCGATGATTCTGATCATAGGATGGTGAGAAGTTTGTTTCGCTTTCATCACATGAAGATGCTGTAGTACTATCAAGATCTACTGTCATATCTAGTGTTGTTTCTAAACACTTTGGGAGAAATTGCGGCTTTGTTGGTGTTGTTGCCGAGTCCACGGTGGAAAATTTTATAGGGGAAGTTTTTATTGACTTTCCAAGGTGCAACAGATTACATTGAATATGTTTGCTGCGTACCATGGGTCGAGCTGTAACTCCCACGTTTTTTTGTAGTCGTACTACATGATGGTGGCTTCAGATCATTGCGTTGGATTAGTTGACATTTTTTGATGGAGCACTACAGGTCCAGAGGACAACTCCGAATCAACAACTTGCTCCTCATCAAATGTAGTAGTGGTTGAAGTAGATGGTGGAATGTTCCTGGAAAAAGAAATTTCTTGCCATGTTTCATTCGATGTCGAAGCATTGCTTCCTCTACTAATCTTCTTTTAGCGCTCTTTTCTGCTACTACTCTTGCAGGATGTGAAGAAGGCTCTTTTCATATCATCCTGGCAATTAAAAATATGGGGTACAATATGAGGTTTCATTAGTTTTCGACCTCCCATTAATTTAAACCTCATATAATTCTCCATATCTTCCTCCAACTCACAACACATTAAAATTAACATTAAATATGATTTACCTTTTAAATATTATAAAAGAAACTTACATTAAAATGATCTTCACAAACACATAATTTCGTGTTTCTCATTGAAATATCTGCTACACTTCTTCTGCACGCTTTATCTATTTTTCTCGCCGATGTTTTTCAGCAGGCGCCCGATAAAAATTTTGTTGTGGTACTTGCGGAAGTACTTCTGCACATTGGAACAATGCAATATTTATAAAAACCGGAATCCTGTTTTTGCATTGCCATATTTTTATATCAATTTTAGAAATCAGAACTATCCTGGATTCAAAACGTTTTGTTAAGGCAGACGGTGGTTAAGGCGGTTAGTGCAACTGTCTGCGCTTTAACAAGCGGGCGATAAGATTTTAGCACTATTATACGTCACAACTACGTCACAGCGAGCGCGCGCTCTTTAGCTATTTCAAACACAGGATTTTACGCGCGAAACTTCGTATGCTTATCAATTATTTATTAGTTGATATTTTGCTTTCATATTTTGTAGTTCCTTAATTTTAGACTAATGCAGTTATTTGGACCGTTAATAACAGTTGTAGAATTTTATGAAAATCCCCTATTCGGGAATTGTCTTATTTTTGTCGTTCATAAATATGTCAATTTCATCAATTAAATCCAGGAGGCGTCGCGGCGGCAAAGCGGGCGGTATGTGTGAGCTCAGCGAGAAGTTTTTTACCTACCTAATGCACTTAATTGAAAAATAATTTTTCAATAATATCAAGGACGGGGGCCGCCGATAAAGCGTCCGCGTGCCGCGGTCTCGTGCATGGGTGTTAGAGTAACTTAACTAGGCGACGCAATACATTGCTTTTGTCACTTGATGTTGTTTTCATGGAGATGACTTTCAGACAGGTTAATACAAACAAATCGAGCTCCCAATAAAATATATGTTCCTAATATTAAAATTTACTCAAAAAATAATCAAATCGAATACACTGCGTACTTCGAAGAGGTTATACGTCTCAAACTTCCCGCACAATAACAAATCGTGTCAGTTTGACAGAATAATCCTCCCGCTCACGCGGTCGGACTATTTAACCTGTCAAACTGACATTCCTTTATTATAGTGCAACAAGTTATCGACATAAATTATAACACGAAGAAATCATGACATCGAAGTACTTATAGTATTAGTACTGATTATTAAATTGCTCTACTCAGAATTCAGCGTGCTGAGTCACTTCAATTAGCAGTTGTCAAAGTGAGGTTAGGTTTTTATACGAAAATGATTACATCGTTCTACCCAGAATTCAACGCGCTCGGTCACTTGAATTATCAGTCGTCAAAGTGAGGTTGTGTGCATACTCAATCCATAAAATAAGTTGCGACATGACTTTCAAAAATTAATGTTTAACACAAGGCCACTTGATAACGGTTTTTTAAACGCACTTTATAAAAGCAACAAAGCGCGATACAACTGTATGAAGCAAAGGACGATTTCTGGAGGCTTTTCCAGATGAACTTCTTGAAGAGGGAGGGAGTATTGAAGTCAAGTGTCTGTATTCCATGAATCGAAAGTGCAATTGGAGGAGGTTCTAAAACGAACCTATGTATTTCTTACGTGGACGACATTCTTACTTTGAAGAAAAACATAATAATTTTTACTAGGTTGCGGGACAGCTGCATCTTGCCAATATATCTTGTTGTGATTGTATTCTTTATGCAGATGTAGATCTTCAAGTCATAAGAATAGAAAAGATACATTATTTTGGTTAGACAACATGATTCCCAAATTAAAAGATCTTTTCTGATTGTATGTTGCTGGAATTAACAGATCCAAGCGTCCAACGAGGTATGAAGATTCGTGATTCTCAGAAAATGATTGAAGAGCAAAAAAAAACAAAATTCAAATAAAGGGCTGTGATATATGACATGATTTTCTTTTGCTTAATTAATTTATTTGTATGGTACTCTAAGCTGCCAATCAGCACCCTGCTGATGTTATATATTTAATGACTGAAATTTTTGTTTTTTTATCTTCGTTTTGGTTAGTTTTGTGCTATGTAACGTGTGTACAATATTGTTTTGAGTCATCGGTGATAATGAACGTGAGAGGTTACTTATTTGCTTACTTCTCACAGCTTGACCTAAATAAAAATTGAACATTAAATTTAATTATTGCAAACTTTTAGGATTTGAAATTCACCATTAACATCGAAAACCCGTTAAATTTAAAATTATAAAGTTGACAATTATTAAATTTGACCTAGGACTGAAATAATTATTGAACGCGCGGTAGATCAAGTTCCTGATCTGCAGTAGTCTATAGTAGAAACGTTTGTAATTTACTAACGATAGAATTAAGAAATACCGTGTAAATGTAACACGTAATAGATATAATTAATAATACCATTTACGAAAAACTTTTTTTTGGCAGAGCAACACAGGCAATGTCTAATTACATTGTGAGATCGATTGGCTAAACGTGTTCGAAACAGTCAATTTGTTTGTCGCTATAAATGTAAATTTTGTAATTATTTAAAACGCGTTTTGATATATGGTACTTTATAGCTCTTCCAATTCGTGTTTGGCAATTTTAATCAATTCCAATTAAAATAGTTACTTCAAATTTAACTCAAGTTTCCATCACACATATATAGACATTCAATATTACTTCACGGGCGGAAGCTTATTGTTCATTTATAGCTGTAGAACACTTCTAGGAAATGCCAGGTTCTTGACTAAGTAAGTTCATTGATTTAATGTAATAGAATCATTATTATATTTTAACTTGTTTATCACTAATAACATTAATAGTAATAGTATTGTTTCACAAAGCTGCTTATATATTTTTTAAAACTATAATTGTTTGTCATTTTTTATATCCTGTGGAAGCGATAGACTTTCAGTCCCTTGTAATACAGAGAATTTTGTTTACTCGCTTTATTTAGCGGTCCTTATAAATTAAACCTAATTTTAACTGACATTAAATATTTTTTTGAGAAAGCATGCCATTTGTGCACTTGTAATATGTTGGCAATAATAAGATTTAGCAATAGCCTGGCCACACGTCTACATATTACAAGTGCACAAATGTCACAGCATAAAGATTTATGCTGTGCAAATGTCATGCTTTTTAAGTCGGTCGAAGTTTCTATTTGTATCATAACCTGAAAAAATATTTAATGTCAGTTGAAATTAGGTATAATTAGAGTCCCTGTATATAGTAAACTGTATACAGGATCTCTAGGTATAATTATAAATAGACAGCCATCTCTGATTCTTTAGTAAAATACTAATCCTATCGGTTGTGTAATATGTCATTTGGGTTGCATAAGCCACTCTATTTGTTCGCTGCGGCAATTATAGTACTTCAAATTATTTTAGACCTATTAGATGAAATAAACATGCATGTTGGGTTGCCTATTGTTTGTTAGAAGTTTGTGATCGGCAATTAGTTTACTTTTTACATAAAAACTCGTTATCAGTAGTAGAGCAATACGTATGGGTAGAAGCTTAACTGGTCCATGATCGATGGTGAGATATAGACCTTACAAAGTCTTGAAAAAAATGACCTAAAATGAATAACCATGTTAATGAATAAACTATAATAGAGTCTTTTGAACATAGGCTTTCGAATAATGCAATTTTTGACAGTGATGTGTTATGAGCTGATTTATCGAACTTTTTCCACTTTCTCGGCTGTTTACCACCCGACGTTTCGGGAGGTTTTGGTCTAATCCCCTTCCTCAGGTGAATGAACACCTGGTTAGTCCTGAGAAGAACGGATTTTTGTACGTTTTTTCACGTACACTTATGCCTACCCGGGGGTTTGAACTCGGGACCACTGACCGCTGTGATTATAAGTCTGTCACTCTTACTACTAGGCTACCAGCGCGGCCATATAAGTTAGTTTTAAAAGTATATATATCTTACCGGTGTATGCGCCGTAGCCTATGCGCAGTAGACTATTTTTGCAATTCTCTGCGCAGTAATGGCATGCAAATGGGATTTATTTCTGCTCTAGCCTAGCTAATTGATTATTTTGCCAGCCCTATGCATATTCCTACGGAACCTGTTTTCTTCTTTAGCTGTTATCCTATTGTATGTGGTGGTCTTCGTTCCAGACGCGTTCTGCAATCTCGGATGTGATGGTTTCGCCCTTTCTAATATCCTTGCGGTGTTCTGATAGTGTCATTCGTAGGGGTAGTTGAGTTTCTCCTATATTTCCCCCTGGTTTGCTTGTAAAATTTCTGGCCGTAGAGGCGTGTTATATACTTTTTGAGGCTTTCGCGGTTATTCGAATTATTCTTGTTAATCTAGAATTTCGGCTTAGACCGCGTAGTCTTTGTAGATAATCACCCAGCATTCTCTGACTTAATTGCATCTCGTGACCTCGAGCAGGGATCCACGTAATGACCATATTCTTTGGTGGTTTGTGCTGTTTGAATACCTTGAGAATAAGGATATTTGGGCTGCACTTGAACAACCAATCAGCGTTACGTCGCTCCGAACAGCTGGCACAGAGGTCTATAAATAGCTCCACACCGACCTTCAATTGTTAGAACGTTTTTCACTCTGATGATGTAAGCTGCAATGTCTTGCGAAACGTTAGTCAACGTGGGTGCATAAACAGCAACAAGACCAAGTATCCTCGTTCTCAAACTACTCAAACAACACCAGCCGCCAAACAGCGTGGCCATCGCGTGGATCTTTGCTTCAGTTCATAAAGTGCAAGGTTCATTAAGCTAGAGAATGCGGGGTGTTTAGCTACAAAAGACTACGCGGTCTAAGCCGAAATTCTATTTTAACACGATTAATTACCATAATTCGAATTTAATTAATATACGCGATTTAATTAACATATTCTGATTAATTAATATATGGGGGCCTGCCCATCAATTTTGTTAGGCCATTGAATGGGATCACGCAATTTAATCTCCGATTTAAGCTATTTCTACTAATGTAGGTAGCAATTTCTGATAATCCTGGGGACATGATTTCTCTCGGTATGTTACTCAAGGACTGGTTTAATTGTCATTTATGCTTTTACGGGCCATTTTGATTAAAACAACGACGCCAAGCTAATAGTTTGGAAAGCTTTGTTATTATATTTATGAAAATAGTCAATAGATATGAATTGCAAAATTTTAAAACCTGTTCGAATCGACTTTAAGTATTGTTTGCTAACTTGAACCTCATATACCAAAAAATATGCTTGTTTAAGTTCGTTGTTGTCATTTATGACGACCCAACCTCACTTTCTGAAATATTGGCTTTGATAAAAGAGTCTTCTTTTGGACTGCTGCTCTGGGGAGTTGATATTAATCCACAGAGCAGCAGTCCAAAAGAATTATCTCCAAAACGGTTACTTTTACGAATAAAAGTCATGATATCTTTATTGCTAGAAATTTCATAAGCTATAAATTTGATAATTAATATTTTTTCTGTAAAAGTGACCGTTAACGAGATATTCACGAAATACTGTTTTTGGTGACCTTTGCCCCCCTTAAAATTTTTAGCGGCACTCGGATCGATGAGAACTTTTGACATTTTGTTTAGAACCACAATATCAAGGCTCATACCAAAATCCAGCTTTCCGGGAATTTTTCCGAAGAGCAATGTCTAATTTCTGTGGACTATAATTTATTTTCCCTAAATTACACATCCGTCGGCATTACCCAAGCAGATAGAGTCCAGTCGTTGAGGGTAAAAATATGCTATTACCTCAGAATTCTTTGAACCTTGACCGATTGACGTGAAATTTGGTGAGTGGTTAGGGGATGGCTCAAGGAGCAAAAGTGACATAGCGCCGATGTGCGGTTTTACCCTGAGAGTGGATGCCACCCCTTCTCGGGGGTGGAAATTGTTCACTTAAAATAACCCCGGAAATGGATAGAGGGACAAATTCTAAGTAAAAAATGTTCTTTATAGTTTTTTCGATAGATCGATATTTTTCGAGCTATTCGCGATTGAAAACTTAGATTTTTCGTGATAAAAATGCATGTTTTTGGGCGGTTTTTCGCGAATAATTCGAAAACTTTGCATTCTATCAAATAAGTTTTAATAACCACAAATGAAGCTTAGAAAACAGCAAAGGCATTAGTTTTTTTATGAATGCTCTAGGTCCAAAATAAAAGAAGTTATGACTCATTGAAGAAGATTTTTTTTGCAACAACTTTGTTCGAAGTAATAAACATTAATTAACGAAAAACCGATGCATTTTTCAGGAAAAACTTATAGAACATTTTTTGTAGTGATTAAAAAGACCTTTAAAATGAGCACTGTTAAAAGTTGATTGCATTATAACTAAGCGAGTTACTTTGCAAAAACGGTGGGTCACTCGAATTTTTGAAAAAAAAATGAGTGCTAAAACCCCAGCCATTCCACCAAAATTGATATTGACCATTATCCCTTTACAAATTACTTTATTTTCGTATTTCTCATGCAAGCCAAAAGTTTTTCGACATGCTCAGACTTTGCATATTCAAAAAGTAAAGGGTTGAAGGGGTCGGGAGGGGTGGTCCGCGCACTATAATGCAAACTTCTAACATTTATATCCCCGTTATTTTTTTTTCCTACAGAAATAAAAAAAACCTAAAATGTTCGTTAAGAAAAAATCCACATTTTTGTACTATATTATTTTTTACGTTTTTTTCTTTAGTTTTAGGTATTTTCAAAATAAAAATACGTTTTCCGTTTTCATCATGTTTTTTTCGAAAAATACGAATTCTAACCCAACCAAACTTTTGGATTACATAAATAATACTAAAATAAAGTAATTTGTAAAGGGATAATGGCCAATATCAATTCTAGTGGAATGGATGGGGTTTTATAGGTCATTTTTTTTTTCAAAAATTCGAGTGGCCCACCGTTTATGCATCGTAACTCGCTTAGTTATAATGCAATCAACTTTTAACAGTGCTCATTTTGAAGGTCTTTTCAATCACTACAAAAAATGTTCTATACGTTTTTCCCGAAAAATGCATCGGTTTTTCGTTAATTAACGTTGATTACTTCGAACCAAGTTGTTGCAAAAAAAATCTTCTTCAACGAGCCATAACTTCTTTTATTTTGGATCTAGAGCATTCATAAAAAACCAATCTCTTTCCTGTCTTCTAAGCTTCATTTTTGGTTATTACAACCTATTTGATAGAACGCGAAGCTTTTGACTTATTCGCGAAAAACCGTCCAGAAACATACATTTTTATCACGAAAAATTTAAGTTTTCAATCGCGAATAGCTCGAAAATTATCGATCTATCGAAAAAACTATATAGAACATTTTTTACTTAGAATTTGACCCTCTATCTATTTCCGGGGTTATTTTGAGCAAACACATTTCCACCCCCAAGAAGAGGTGGCATCCACTCTCAGGGTAAAAGCGCACCTCGGCGCTATGTCACTTTTGCTCCTTGAGCCATCTTCTAACCACTCACCAAATTTCACGTCAATCGGTCAAGGTTCACAGAATTCGGAGCGGAAAACCTTCAACGACTGGACTAATAAAACACTCGACGCTGTCCCGGATTATTACCTCCCCACAGGCGCGGATGGGCACAAAAATATCAACCGGGCATCAAGAGAGGTCAGGCGACCCCCCCCCCCCCCAATCGAAAATAATGCAAAATGGAAAGTTGAAATTCCTTTATTAAATGATATAAAAAAACAAATCGTTTGATATAATAGTATATTATGTATCAAGTTTTATAAACGTCATTTTAGTCACGAGTTTTATTAATCACGAGCGAAGCGCAGCGGAGCGAGTGTTTAATAAAATGAGTGACTAATAAGTTTATAAAACGAGTTGCATACTATACTTTTTCTAGGACCACAAATTTAGAGAATATAACACCATATTATTTCATTAAAATTTTGACATTTATTATATCAGGTTAAATTATGCTTAACAAACGTCAAAGTGACGGTTGAAAACTAACTTGATTTTAGTTTTGGCTGTGGCTAATAAAGCAAATACTATTTGAACCTAACTTCACCCCATGACTAAAACATCGTTGCCAACTTCAGCTCATGACTAAGAGGCTCTTTAGTCATAGGTTATGAAGGCATGATTAAAAGGTCACTTAGCGATGTGTATGTTAGTATGTTAAATGGCATTTTAGTTACAGGAGTAGAAAAAAATATTTATGATATAATACAACACAAATTTTCAAAATTATTTTGGGGATAAATAACAAATTTTTAAAATTACAATATTATTGGAGTAGGTAAGATAAAATTAAAATAATATGTTTTCTAGAAAAAATTCTTAAAATAACAATTGATTGAAGTAGCTTCGAGCGGCTTGCCACGCAATCGATGATGTTGTCTTGATCGATGTTTTCTAAAACGTCTTTCTTGATACTCATAAGCAAGAAGCTTGAAAGCTTGGTTGGCGAAAATGCAGTAGTTTGATCTTGATTATGAACTTCAGTACTTTTGGTAGTTTCTTGAACATCAAGGGGTGTAGAACCCTCCTTGTTCATAAATTGATCTAACTTTTTACAACTTCCAGCGCCTTTTTCCAAATCCAGCTTGCGCTTCAGCCTCACACGTTCGGCGCCGCCCATTTTTTTTTGACTCCATGTATATTCGTGAATACAGAATACTAACAGCATTTAACTTTTCTAGAAAACGAAAAAAAAATATTCGTTCAGTCAAATACACGAGTTTCCAATTTGTCAAAAGATAGGTAAATACTTACGGTTTATTCGAGATAGAACTTTCCAAATCACACAAATCAATTGGACAAGAATAATAAATCATCAAAAATTACCAAACCGGCGCTGTTAACTATATACAGAATTCAGATCACAGGAACGAATAACAGTAGTTAGGCTAACAGTGATAAAACCGGAAACCGGAAAACCCGTATTTCCAGTTCAGTATCAGTAGCCGACTGGGCTGGTGCAAGATTAGAAGACAGTATTCCTGGAAAAATAAGGGCGTCCCAGCTTTACATGCACCTTCTCCGACTGCTCGTACGTATATCGTATCATGATTCGTTATACGTTGATTAATTCAATTTATTTATTTTATATTTCTTTTTTATCGGATGTGACCGGCGCGGCGCCAAAAGCGTCGAAAACGTCCGCGGCGCCCCGGGAAAATACCCGGTTTGCCTTATGGCCCATCCGCGCCTGCCTCCCCAAGATCCCCTGTTACCTGATGTTCTACAAGACTGCAACCAGATAGGCTACACCAAAAAGAAATTTCAAATCATACTAGAAAAAGAATCGTCTTTTTATTAAAAAGCAACTGGGCCGCTTCGCTTTAAATAGAGCAAAAGAAGAGTAACGGTTGGAGCCCCTGCGGTGATCACCGCTCCTTAAATGCCAGATTGCTATCCTAGTTCACACATAGAAGATTTTCGACACAATACTTTCGGTTGCAAAATGTTGTCAACTTTTCGTGATAGTCCAATTTCGCAAATCCTTTTATACAGTGTTGCCCATTGTCTGTTCCAAGGAAATTTGCTTGGCTTCCCAAATTTTCTAAACAACGAGCAGTCACAAATGTTTATATTCTTTGAGGTATGACGTGAGTTGTGTCCAAAGCCTGCTGCAGACATGTGGTAGGATTGGACAGGATACGCTGTTGCATGTTTGCTCGTCACGCCATCGTGGTGCCATTTTAATTTTTTATTATTAAACCATCAAATTAGCTCATAGAATGTTATGAACATATTCTGATTAATAACTAATAAATAAATTTAAAAAACCTATGGCATCAGTCATTGCATAATGCTGTTAGCTGTTCGTAACTATAATTCCAAATATTGCCTATTGTCTTGTGAATCATTAAAAATATGAACAAGAATGACGCTTTAGCTTATGGAAGTTGCTCTAACCAGAAACTATTTATCCCCATCAGTTAGGTATAAGTTGTCAAAATAAAGTTCATATAAGAACTATACTGGCATTTTGCATAAAATTTTCAACACTAAGCTGAATACTGCTCAAAACATCGAAGTATTGAGATATTTTTGGATTAATGCCTGAATTATGGGTTGCTAAACATTTCAGTCTATCAATCTGTTAATCTCTTCGAAATTATTTTCAAAATAATAAAATAGTATTAACCGCTGTTCGTAATCCACTGCATCGCATAGTGCAAGTAATGAAGAAACTTAATAAAATTCAAGCATTTATACCAATGTAGTATATAGAAATACAATTTCACTAAAAACAACTATAATAAACACACACAAAATTAAATCACACATAGTTACAAAAGAACCTTCAAAGCAAAGTGGCTAATAAATGAAAAATTACTTCCACGTTGATTGTGGAAAGAAAAACATTTTCTACTAGACCAACTTTCGTTTGATCTGAATATATAGTTTTATATCCATAATCTCTATTTGTTGAAATATTACGAACAGTTCTACCATGTATCGACCATTGGGAATGCGTGGTGGAAATCTGCTCGGATCGGGAAACCAGTTGCACATCACCCACCTTCCCTGCAACAACAACAATTGCCTTTACTTGTTGTGGTGATACCAACAGTTTTAAAAAAATTTGTATGCAGAGCAGTTATTAATTGTTAATTAAAATCAAGGCAAATTACAAAAAACCAATAACTATTGAATTGCATTATTATCAGCTGCCTATTTCTGTTTGGAGGCTCTACCATCACGCTGTTGTATTATTTATAAATATTGTTCACAAACAAGGGCTTACCTGTTTCAGAGGGCATTTGCTGAAATTTCCGCAGCTAAGAAAACCAGCAAGGCCAAAATCGTTCTTCCGTAGAGAGTCGCAAAAGTTGAATTCAAATCTGAGTGGGAACAAGCGATATTCATTGCTAAGGAACTTGAAGGCTTGCACTTGCACCTGAAAATATTTGCACGTAACATTACGCAAAAATCTGTTTCAGCGAAAATACCCGCATATCTTCGTTAAAGTCCTTGGTGAACACACCCGACGCATTAACAGCAGTTGTGGTTCGGTTATATTTGAAGGTGCGGATTTTTAAATCCTGAACGTTATCTTTGTCATCGTGCACCGCTTCAGCTCTTTCGAAGTCAATTTGGTAGTCCGTCTGTACAAACTGATTGTAAACGACGTGGTAATTGAGGTAGCAGAGAATTACAACCAGTAAAGATTTTTTAAACAACTTCGGCCCAACTGACGACATCGTCGCGTAGCAATCAGCTCGAAACGCAAAGCGTGACATTTATATACTTCCCCCATCAAATTATTTTTGTTTATTGGTGCGCGACTATCTGATAATTGTTAGAATAATCCAATGCGTATATTTTTGAAGTTTTAATAGAAACACGCATATATTTCGTAATTAGTTTTTGGGAAACTTTGATTCTTCAGAAAAACGCTTTTAAGGATGAGGACTGCTGCAATTTCTATACTCGCATCTTAAAACCAAGGTTGAAGCAGGTTGAAGTTGAATACGGCCGCTGGTTGAATATCTTGATGTTGCTACAGTTTGTTGCCCTTTCGTGCTCAGTGGTGCCTGCCGTTGAAGTTTCCTGATGTCGTTCAAGCCCTTTTGATAATTTCTATCATACTGGGAATTAGAAACACTGTCACTGTAGCTCTTGCTCTTGCAATATCAATAAATGACTTTGGACTAGTAGTAAAGCCACCTAGTTTCCTTTATTACTGGAAAACATTATTACCATTGTGTTCTACGCGAGTATAACTCATCAGATAGTACACAAAACTTATAGAGGGAATTTTTCTTTTTTGTATACATACGAGCTATGTATACTTTTACAAAAAACGTGTCAATACATTGTTTTAGTGCTAATTATAGATGGCATTTGGAATAGTTCTAATGTAAGAAATAGACCTTTCTGGATACTTTATCGAAAATAAGTCTGTACAGTTCTCTAGCACAAGCTGATACTATGTTAACATTTCAAATAAAAACTAATTAGTATTAATTTGACATTAACTAATTTGTTTACTGTTTTCACCAGACTATTCTTTTAAAAAATTGGAAGGTTACATTTGAAATTTAGTGTATAGTTGGTTGCCTATAGATTGCAATTGAACAATTCACTGATAGGCCAGTCGACAAGTACATTTTAGCAGGAATAATTCCGGACAAGCTGGAATAAATTTTAATCTGTTCTGTTGGGACTCAGAAAATATATATTAATTTTGCACCCCTTGACAGGCCCGGATTTAACTGCTATGCTTAAAAAAAGGTCTTTTTTATATTTTTCCTAATAGTGACTATTCCCCTCAGATAATATAAACCAATCCCATCAATCAATTTTCAAAATTTGAACCAATCAGAGTCGAATACAGCGAATATTTTGCACTAGTGCAATACCCGGGTATTTGCACAAGTGCAATAGCGAGTATTTGCAGGAAAAAGAGCAAACCAGCAAGGTACACAAGAAATTTCAGACAGAAAACTGAAAACTTATTAAAAATGAATAGTGTGGTATACAAAGGATGATATTTCTTCGAGGAATAGTCTTGCAATATTCCCCACGTGCATTCTGTATAATTCGAGTATTTCTCTCGAACGCTTCGCGTTCTCGAGAAATACTCGAATATACAGAATGCACTAGGGATATAACTACTGAATATCTCGATTAGTATCAACTTTTGAGCAAAATACGTAGTTATCAAAATTAAAGAAGAGTAAATTCTCTACCAAAATGTTCTATACATTTTTGTCGTATATTCGCTTGTTTTGAATTCATAGGCGTCAAAATATTTTTTTTCGAGCATCTGCTTGTTACTTTCTTTGACTACAAAAGAAGTATTGGATTCACCCTAAAAATTCGAAATTGAGTTTTCAACAGACCTTCACGTTTTAAAGTGCCCTGAACCCAAAAAACATGTTTTTGTCCATTGCTCTGTCTGTCTGTCTGTCTGTCTGTGTGTCTGTTTGTGAACAGAATATCTCAAAACGAAAAGAGGTATGACGTTGAAACTTCATATATAAGTTTTGTGTACTATGTAGATGCGACAGCAAGCTTTTGAAGAAAATCGCATAACCGGAAGTAGGTGTTTACTCTTGTGATTTTTCAGTTTTTTTGGATTTTTTCAAAAACGGCTCTAACCATTTTTTTCAAATTTTACAATTTTATTAAATTTTTAATGTGTATTGATGTGAGCTAGGCAATTTTTCAGTCGAATACCTCTAAAATGGGTTTCTTTTGTTTTCTTTTCCAATTTATTTTTATTAACTCTTATTTTAAATAGAACACCCAGTATATTATTACATTCTTGAATTCAGCTTAAAATTTTAGAGAAAATTTGTCTCTTGAACTAACGCTCTATTTTGTATGGTTTCTGTACAAATTGCAATTTTTGAAAATTTTGACAAATGCTTGAATGTATGTACCTATGTATGTATGTATAATCGATAACCTCGTTTTACCTTGCGGTGTAGAGGCTGGTGCTTTATGTGCTTGCATCTGGCGGTACAATGCTCAACTTGCCCCGGATTCGGGATACAAAGTTAAAGATTAAAAATCAAATTTTTTCCAATTATAAAATCACTATGAAAGGAAGTTGTGTGCGTGTATCACACCAGTTTTTTTAATTATTATCGACATTCGATGCGACAAAAAATTTTTGTTCGTACTATATACGATTTCTATTACTCATGTAAAGAAATTATGTCGCTTACTTTCTACTCACTTCCACACCACCTAGAGGTAGAGTACTCGGCGCGTTTTTCTAAGTGGTATCCCCAATAGGCCTAATCCACTGTTCCAACTTTGCTAACTTCAAGTTTCTTTTGAAGTTGACTTCTCATCAATTTTTTTTGCCTTTTTGATGTTGGTGGTTGTTCAATATCACTTTGACTTTCAACAATATCTGTCTCGTGTTCCGAATTTGCTTCATAATCTTGGGAATGTTCTATTGATTGTTCTATAGTTCATTCAAATTAAAGATAGAGCAAAATCTGAAACCCAAGTTACAAATAGCAACAGTCAGTTGATTACTAATTTGATTTTATTAAAATGTAGATCATGGGATGTACGTAACATAATATAGAGGTTATAGTTTTTGTTAAATTTGCAAAGGTTGAAATTGGAAAATTGTGCGATGTCTTCCTAAACGAAATCTGCTGAATGTGATTTGAGAATAAATTTACCTACTAAAAAATGTTACAAATGGTCTCCTCAAGCAAAGATTCATATTAAAAATATGACACATTGATTTTGACATTCATAAAGACAGCAACAAGACCATGTCTCTTTGCTCTAAATTTTAATAAAATCATATTAGTAATCAACTTACTGCTGATATTTGTAACTTGGGTTGCAGATTTTGCGCTATCTTGAACCTGAATGAACTATAGATCGATATGCAAGTCATCGTCGTCGTCTTCGTCGTCTACTTCGATCACGTCCACAGTATTCAAACAAGATTTGTCCTGACAGAAACCACATATTACTGAGCAATGAAAACCTGCTTTGCAACAGCTACAAGATACATTACAACATTTGGCGCATTTACAAGAAATTAGTTTCAGTAATTCTTGGAGAGCTGCGTCTTGTACAGTGGGAATGGGCATTAATCCATTCTTTGAATTTCTCCATCTTCACTCTAAAAGTGATTTTTCGTTTCCATACCATAGCTGAATTTGGTTGTAAGTACGGAACGAGTGCAAGCGAGCTGCGTCTTTGGTTGGTGGTAATGATGCTAGATTTGGTAAACTTCTGTTAATAGATTGTACGAAACACTGGTATCTATACCTGTTCAATGATACACAGTGTTTTGACCCATACAGAAGAAGAAGAAATTGTTCTCCCACTTTATCTATTTCCTCTGGGGACGCGTTTGGGTCTTTGAAAATTTGAACAGCCTTCTGTAAGTTTTTCTCTTTCTGTAGAAGTTTAACGAACTTCATTTTTCCCTGCCTGTATAGTGCGGAAACAGTATCGCAGCCACTAAATGTATGCAGAAATAAAATGTTGTCCCTAATTGAATCATCCGGAATTACTCCCGCTAACAGCCATTTCAAAAGACTTATCGACTGGCCTATTAGCCAAAATTTGATTTTTAATCTTTAACTTTGTATCCCGAATCCGGGGCAAGTTGAGCATTGTACCGCCAGATGCAAGCACATAAAGCACCAGCTTTTACACCGCAAGTATTATACATACATACATACATACATACAAGCATTTGTCAAGAATTTTCAAAAATTGCAATTTGTACAGAAACCGTACACAATAGAGCGTTAGTTCCAGAGACACATTTTCTCAAAAAATTTAAGCTAAATTCAAAAATGTAATAATATACTGGGTGTTCTATTTAAAATAGGAGTTAATAAAAAAAATTGGAAAAGAAAACAAAAGAAACCCATTTTAGAGGTATTCGACTGGAAAATTGCCTAGCTCACATCAATACACATTAAAAATTTAATAAAATTGTAAAGTTTGAAAAAAATCGTTAGAGCTGTTTTTGAAAAAATAAAAAGAAACTGAAAAATCACAAGAGTAAACACCTACTTCCGGTTATGCGATTTTCTTTAAAAGCTTGCTGTCGCATCTAGATAGTACACAAAACTTATATATGAAGTTTAAACGTCATACCTCTTTTCGTTTTGAGATATTCTGCTCACAAATAGACACACAGACAGACAGGCACACAGACAGAGCAATGAACAAAAACATGTTTTTTGGGTTCAGGGGACTTTAAAACGTGAAGATCTATTGAAAACTCAATTTCGAATTTTTGGGGTGAATCCAATACTTCTTTTATCTTAAGAGAAAGTAACAAGCTAATGCTCGAAAAAAAATATATTTTGACGGCTATGAATTCGAAACAAGCGAATGTATGACAAAAATGTATAGAACATTTTTTGTAGAGAATTTACTCTTCTTTAATTTTGACAACTATGTATTTTGCTCAAAAGTTGATACTAATCGAGATATTCACTAATATTAGGAAAAATATAAAAATTTAGACCTTTTTTTAAGCATAGCGGTTAAATCCGGGCCTGTCAAGGGGTGCAAAAATAATATATATGTTCTGAGTCCCAACAGAACAGATTAAAATTTATTCCAGCTTGTCCGGAATTACTCCCGCTAACAGCCATTTTCAAAGACTTATCGACTGGCCTATGACACGTTTTTTATAAAAGTAGGTATACATAGCTCGTCAGTGTAGCTCAGTGGTTAGAGCATTGGACTGCGGTGCGGAAGTCTGGAGTTCAAATCCCAGAATCGATGCCTGGCGGGTGGCCTACCCAGTCGCTTTAAGGTCTATTCAGACTGGCGGTAGCGGCGCGGTAACGGTTTGGTAGCGGCGCGGAGTTTGGGCGGTTTTTAGACTACTATTCATACTGAGCGCGGTAGTTCGACGGTGAGTTTATTTGCAAGCGGCGTTCAGAGGCGTGCAGGTTACAAGTCGATAATAAGTTTTTAAAAAATGTTTACAAGTAGTTCAGAGAGTTTCGATGCAGACTGGCCGATTTGTCTGAAAATTGAGTCTGCTATTACTCTTAATTCTAAACAACTCTACTTAATACTTTTTTTGTTACTTCTTCTAATAAAGGTAGTTAACTCTTGGAATTTTTTTAAAAATTGATTCTAAAAACACCCTGTGTATTAGTTAATTTGATTGACTTTCTCAAAATCTTGGTTTGAGAACAAGCAGGAACGATTCCTAGAATATTAACATCTAACTCGAAAATATTTTGTCATTTACATCTTATGTGAACCCAATCCGCGGACACACTGTATATTATAAAGTAAAAACAATTACAAATATTGAACTCAAAATAATAATTTTTATTGGTGAATAAACAATAACGTAAACACACATAATATTACATATTTTAATTTTTGGTTTAGAAATTAACTATTAATAAATGATTCAATCAAATTTATTTTTCTGCGGGTTTTGTTAGCATTGAAAAGCTAACTTCTTGAGACGTTTAAATGAAGTTTTTAAACAGTTACTTATTTGATAAACTAATTAGGAGAATGAGATTAGATTGTACATATAAAAAATGCATATTTTTATTCGTATCATTGTATAAGTTGATTTAATTGGTGAGAATTTAGCACTCACGTTTTTACATTTTAAATTAAATAAATCGTTGAGGAAACAGTTTATTTTAAAATTATGCTATTAGTAATAAATGTTTAATGAAATCGCGTTGCTGAGAATTATTTAAACCAACGGGATTTCATATTTGACAATTCGCAGAACAAATTATTTTCCACACTGTTAAATATTAATTACTAATAGCATAATTTGAAAATAAACTGTTTCGTCAATGATTTATTTAAAAATTAAAGAAGTAAGGAAATTAAATCAATTATACAATGATAAGGATAAAAATATACATTGTTTATCTGTAAAATCTAACCTCATTCTCCTATTTTTAGTTGATCAAATAATTAATTTGATTGAACAATTTAACTGCATAGTTAATTTTTTAAACCTAAATTGTTTGGTTGCTCTTTTATGTTGTAGCACAATCACATCTGCCTGCAACTACGGACGGTACTGAACTGCATATTTCACTCTAAATTATGGTTGTGTTGTTATCTAACCGGGCGGTTTCTTCATAAAAATCGCTCCCCGATCGATCGAAATCGCTCCGTCAGCCTACCGCCGTATCACCGCCGGCTTGCCGCTAACTCTCCGCTTCCGCGCAGCTTATTAGTCTGAATCATATAATTTAAAAATCTGGTGTGATACACTCACACAACTTCCTTTTACAGTGATCTTATAATTAGTCAAAAATTTAATTTTTAATTTTTAAGCATTTGTCAAAAATTTTCAAAAATTACGAATTCTACAAAAACGGTACAAAATAGAGCGTTAGTTGAAGAGACAAATTTTCTCTAAAATCTTAAGCAGAATTCAAAAATGTAATAATATACCGGGTGTTCTATTTAAAATAGGAGTTAATAAAAAAAAATAGAAAAAAAACAAAAGAAACCCACTTTAGAAGTATTCAACTGGAAAATCACCTATCTCACGTCAATGCACATTAAAAATGTAATAAAAATGTGAAGTTTGAAAAAAATCGTTAGAGCCGTTTTTGAAAAAATCGAAAAAAACTGAAAAATCACAAGAGTAAACACCTACTTCCGGTTAGCCGATTTTCTTCAAAAGCTTGCTGTCTTATCTACATAGTACACAAAACTTATATATGAAGTTTCAACGCCATACCTCTTTTCGTTTTTGAGATATTCTGTTCACAGACAGACAGACAGACAGACAGACACACAGACACACAGACACACAGACCAATGAAAAAAAATATGTTTTTTGGGATCAGGGGACTCTAAAACGTGAAGATCTGTTGAAAACTCAATTTCGAATTTTTGGGGTGAATCCAATACTTCCTTTATAGTAAAAGGAAGTAAAAATGTGCAGAGCGATTGCTGAGCGGTTTCAGGACCGCTCCGCTACTGCGCCGCCACTGCGCCGCTACCGCCAGTCTGAATCTACCTTTAAATAATTGGGGACCTGCGTTCGAAAGAACAAGGGGTAATAATGCGGTTGTCAAATGCGTGATGCTCACCACATCACCACGTGTCATGAATTTGACACGCGACAACCGGCTGTGAGAACGAGGATACGGAAGCTCTGACCTTCCGCCTTGCAGGCCAAGCTCCTTCATGGGGTGTTAGTGCATCACCATTATTATTATTATAGCTCGTATGTATACTAAAAAGAAAAATTCTCTGTATATGACGTTTCAACGCCATACTTCTTTCCGTTTTTGAGTTATTCTGTTCACAGACAGACACACAGATAGACAAACAGACACACACACAGAGCAATGAACACAAATATTTTTTTTTTGGGTTCAGAGGACTCTAAAACGTGAAAATCAACCTCGTTAGTTGGTTATTACCGATAGAGAGACCCATGATCATGAGTTTCACACCTTTAAATTTTAAAAGTTGCTATATTTTGTCGCTTCCGCAAACTCGACTGTTGTTGCTTAACACGTTGCAACTACAATACGTTTTGCTTACACCCCCGCGATCTGTAATCGTTTCTTTTTTGTGAGACAGCAACCAATATATTTGCTTAGAAGAAAATGATTGTTATAATTCCGTCTATACTGCTGCTGCTGTTATCATCAAATGTGCGAAACAGGGCAAATTATTATTTGTATCTATTTTAATCATTGTTGTATCAGATCTACTGGTTAATTAATTAAATTCGGTGTTGTTTTACTTACAAACATCAACAGCAACGTGAATTTGAAACTTTTACGTGTTTTCTATTTTTTTCTGCATTTAGTTCTATGATTATTACATTAAATGCTTGGCCGTAATTGTTTGATCATATACCTAATATAGAATCAGCTGGAGTAATAAGAATAATATATACACTGTATATTGTTATTTATGGTAATGTTCATTATATGGCGGTATATAAGAGCTCAATAACTACTGGCGAATGTAGATAGAGCGTGGAAGAGATTATGCAAACATAAGATGGATACTGCCATTTTTAGGGTTGCCATCTATCTAGAATATTTTTCCGGACAAACAGACTCGAAATTCCGGACAAAGTTCGGACATTTTTCTTTGGAGGCGCAGCAAATGGAAAACGAAATTTATTTTTTTATATAAATTTTATTATAATTTTTTACCATATATACAAATAATGACATATACGATTATTAAGTTTAATATGTAACCTAGGTATACTTAGTCTTTCCTTTTTTTAAAATATCTGAATTTTCAGGCAGTGACATAATTTCATAAAACCCGTCACAAGTCATTGCAAAATTAAAGTGCGTCATGATAATGTGTTTTACAGAGTCCAGCAAAAGTCTGTTTCGTTCTTTAGACCACTGAGCTGTAACTAATGAAAAAACTCGTTCCACATTTGCATTATGTGCTGTTATAGCAAAAAAATTGGCAAACCTTCAAAAGTTTTGAATATTGTTCTTTTCAAAAAACATCACCCATTTTTAGTGTGTGGGTAGATGTTGTATTTCTGATTTCGTTTCTTTAATTATTTTTTTAGAAGACAAATTTTATCAAAAATTTTAGTATCGTCTACATCTGCACCCTTTTCAATCATATAAGAAATAGATGGTAAAATAACTTTTTCCCAGTCCAGATTATCAAGATTTTCTAAACTTACCCATTTAAAACACGAAAATTCTTAGAAAGGTTCCAGCCAACGATTTAAGTAAGTTATGGCTTTTTCATAACATTGAAAAATATTATTTCTGAAAACTCAATTTTCTTGTGCGAACCCTTCATCACTCATTTTTTTCAGTATGTCTTGAACCTTAAAGGGAATGAATTTTTACTGCAGTCTTTCATTAAGAGTATTAATTACCAATTCTAGCATTTTCATGATTTCAAGAATGGAGTTATCTTGTTTGGCCATTTTTCTATATTACTACGAAAGACAGACATCAACCAATGTATGAAATATAGATATGGTTCACAGAATCTATTTTCGAAAAAAGATTTTAATAAAAATAGAGGGTTCGCCTCTCAAAGAAAATATGATTTCAAGGGCTCAAACATCTTTAAGATTCTTTCTATTGCAGGAAATAAGGACAACCATCTACTTTTAGAATGATACAAAAGCTGTTCATATTTGGTACCCACAAAATCGCAAAATTCTTTTAGAGTTGACACTCTTACTGTAGAAATATTAAAGTAATTAAATAATTTAAAAACAATACCTTCTTAGTGTGCAAAAGGAAGCGAATCGCAACAGTAATGAACCGCATTACTTAACAAGTGTGCTGGACAACCAATTCCAACCAATTTTTGATTAATTTCTTTTTTAAGTAAGCTAAAAACATTATTTTGTCCCTGCCTTTTAAACTCCCTGAAATTTGTGTTGCAATTATCCCCTGAAAAGGCAACGCATTTTTCTGTAATCTGCAATTCTTTTAACACATTAAGTACTAACTCCGACACTGTTGCAGCAGTTTCATTGTCAGTATTTTTTATCTCAGCAGCTTTTATCCTTTAGTAACGTCAAAGTATTGCAGGTGTATGGGAAACATCTTGATAGATCCATAGTTGCTTGCATCTGTAGACATCCCAACGTATGGAACACTGCTTAATTCTTTTTTGATTATTTTTAACGAAAATGGTCAAAGTACACCATTTACAATTGCCTCAGTCTTAGTCCGTCCACAGGTTATTGCTTTACCAATGGTCGAATCCGAGTAGATCCTTCTATTGATCTAAAAAATAAACCAAATAATTAAATTTTGTTTTTTTAAGTGAAACGAAATGACAAATCCCTGTTTACTAAAAAATATAATAAACGATATTGTTAATGGCATATTATTTAAAGACTCACTTGTTCAGTCAAAACAGTGCCATAAATCACATTAGTGCCAGAAGTCAGTCACATGGGTCATAAGTGTATTAAGTTTATAAAAATGGATATACTTCACTCACATTATTGTAGGTTTTAATAGTGTAACTTTGTATTACTTACAGTTAGCCCTACAATAAATTTTTTTTTGCACTGTTGAGTTGCGTTAGTAATTTTTTCCACCTCCACCAACCCCACACAAAATACATAACCTCTCTAGGAAAAAATTATATCATATATGCACATATCATATATAGTATATACTAAAAGTGGGTCGCGAAAATGTGTCTACAACCAAATGTGGGTCGCCACTCAAAAAAGGTTGATGGGAACCGCTGCTGTTTTAATAATTTTCTAAAAATACCTTAATTTATCAATCTGGACTATCCGGCACATTGCGCCCAAACGTGTAAGTAATTTTGTTCTTTTCATTTGTTTCAGGTCAAATAAATGTTTTTTGCAGAAACTTTTGTGTTTTCTTTTATTTTGACTTATCTATAAGTGATGCTCACCACTTGCAGTTGTATAATTAAACCTAATTAGGTGTTTATTATGGTTTTTTGGAAGTGTGCCTATCAACATTGCGCCCGAACTCGGCGGTCAAAATATTGCGCCCGACGGAAGGTTAAGGTAGAGACCATGTCGAATGATCAAAAACCGTGTATCCTATTAATTGTTGGATGAGATACATTTGAAAAAAGGTCGTGAGTACAATTCAAACCAAGATATCATTGAAGGTTTCACAGATTTAGGTCATCTTGAACGTACTGGTAATATTGCTACCCACGCTTTAGTTTTTATGGCAAGAGGACTACTCCAGAAGTGGAAGGTTCCTATTAGTTATTACTTGTCGGGTGCAGTCAAGAACGAATCTTTATCACGGCTTATTGCTCAAAACATACGTGCACTTCAAGGGATAGGACTTATAAAGTACGCGTTGTCACATCTGATCAAGCAGCCACAAACAGGAGTGCATTTTCAAGCTTGGGCATTACCGAAGCACAAACGCACTTTTATGTGAATGATGCCAAAATTTTTATAATATATGACGTTCCACATCTAATCAAAAGCGTAAGAAACAATCTTCTTTCAAATTATTTTTACGTGGAGGGCAGGAAGATTTCATGGTATGACATCGAGGATGCGTACAGAGTAGACAGAAAGTCATCTACATTCTACTGCACGAGCTGCCGTAAAAATCACGGACGCTCACATTAACCCAAATACATTGAAAAAAATGAGGGTTAAATTTGCAACGTAAGTTTTTTCAAATACAATGAGTGCTACCATAAAGACGGCTGTAGGAACGGGCGAGCTACAAAGTAGCACCGCACTTAACACTGCCGAGTTCTTACAAAAAACGAATAAATTGTTCGATTGCTTAAATAGTCGTATGTTAAAATATCGGAACCTCTACGCGTGTACACTGTCTATCAAGGTGCTTAGGACAGAAAATTATTTGAAAGAATCTCTGGAGTAAATTAAGACCTGGCAAGCCTATACAGCGAATAATAGGGTAAAGGAAGGGATTTTCTGTTTAAAGGTCTAGCTTTATCAATTAAGCCTGTCCTTCAATTATGGGAAGAGTTAAAAGAGGAGAGCTACAAGTTTTTATTGACCAGCAGGCTCAACCAGGACCCCCTTGAAAATCTTTTTGTGGCGCTGAGATATAGAGGAGGTAATTGTTCTAACCCCACTGCTAAAGCTTTCCTCCAGGCCCTTCAGTTCAATATGCTTGTTAAACTGCAGCATCCTACCGAAAACTCAAATTGTGAAGTCGATGAAGATAAAGTTCTCAACGTGGTAGACATTCAACCTTCCGAAGAATATTTTGTAGATTACCATGAAGATGCACCAGCACCAGACGAGCAAATTGAACAAACTCCACATTCAGAAGCGAATTATGAAAATAACGCTGCTGAAGATATTAGCGAAAACGATTCCGCCTGTGCATAATTAGAGACTTGTGCAGTTGTTTACGTTGGCGGTTATGTAATTCATAAAACTCTAAAGCGCTTTAACTGTAAACAGTGTGTCAATATGTGTAGCAGTGATACTTCAATAAGTAAAGCTGACCTTTTTTGGTTAAAAAAGATTATGCTGCTGGAGAAGTTATTGCTCATCTGAAAGTACCATCTAATATTATAATAAAAGTAGTGACAATAGTACTTAACCACTTTGAAGACTATTTTAAAAATAAACAATCGTGCACAAGTTTCAAAACAATACTTCTTGCAACTAGTTTAGATAAACTGAAAAATTCAGTGCCAGAGTGGCTGCGAGAAGAAGATGGGTGTTATGAACACAAATTGTCTTTAATTCAACATTTAATTAAGTGTAAACTGTATAAATGCTTTAAATGGATTGTTACGGTATTAATTCATCATATCGACATAGGTCGTATTGATTGTTCAAAAACCGGTACAAACTACAGGGTTCGCCGGCTTTACTAAAAAGAACACAGATCTTAATGTGCTGGAGCAGATTTTGTTGCTCCGGTTACTCGCACTTAACTCAGTCGGGAAGGCGTGGTTCGAAAGCTCAAAGAAAAACCGGCGGCACTTACCCTGATGGATTGCTTAACAGAAAAAGAAATGCCTGAGCGCCACTTGGTTCTGATTAGGGGTGGCTGACGTGTCTAGAACCAAGAACAATACACGTAGCCTATGTAGAAGTCCTCCAAGTACGTTGCTGAACACCTCCGCCTGTTGTTCACCAAGCCGCCTCCGAGTAGCCGGGTGACCTTGTCGTTAAATCACTTACCTTCAAGGCCACCGTCACTAAAGAATAACAAAAGAACACTGAATGGCCCAGGGCTTGGGGCTTGCTTATCAAAAAGGAGTACTTTCAGCTTTACATTGCATATTACACTCGGCCTTTGCCACACTGGATTAATTAATGACCCAGAAGGGGTTCAGAACTCAACAAATAATCAAATTGACTTTAATGGGTTTATTATTTAAAGAATTAAAGTTTACACAAATCTTTACATTATTAATAATCACCCGGAGGTGAATTCAAGCTTAGTAAAAAGAAAAGGCACACCCTACATGAATATAAAAGGGGCTCCCAAGCAAAGTTACCTTATTGTCTAAATAGGTTGCTACACACTGGACAAAACGAAATAGATAACAGGGGTGAAGCCCTTGGTTAGCAGCAAACAAATCAAATCATAAGCTTAAGCTTTAAGTGAACGGGCGCAATATTTACGAACTCCCGGAAAACACATAACAAATATAGTCGCACCTTAATTAGGCACAAGAACACAATTGGTGTAATACATAGCTCCTACCTGGTAGCTGTAAGTACGTCGCTAGTTTCTGCTATAGACTCGTCCTCGGGGAAGCTTGGCAAGGCGTTGCGGAGGTACAGAAAGGGCTGGAGCCGGGCCTGATAGTTGTTTAGCGCAAAGCGGCGCCCAATCGGACTTTGCAAACAATGCAACCAGGGCACTACAACAATTGACACGCGGTGGGCCTCCCGTCGACTTCGATAAACTCAGCGTCGGTAATTCAAAAATGCAGTACGCAAAAGGTTTTTTCCCACAAAGGTACGGGAAACCGTTAATCACAAGCTTAAAGATGTCGTCTCTAAATGGATCTGCAAATGGTGCAACTATCTTCCCCTGGGAAGTACATCAACTTAAGGAGACGACTCGGCTATTTGCCAACACTGAAATATCGATAACTCAATTGCCCACCGCGCGCGTTCGTTCAAACACCCAACAAGGGTAAAATAATCGTCCAAAGGTCTAAGCTGAACTCAACTGCCTTAACAAAAAAACCCACTCGCGCAAATCAGCGCAACCCCCAGCTTCCGAAGGCCGGGGGGTGCAAAACTTTACACACTGACTTCTGTAAGTGTCGGATACTGATTGAAATTTCAAATTGGGCTCTGCGTGAAGAACACGACGGAAAAGAGTTTAGAACTCCGAAACCACTAATTTTAAATGCATCATTCCCTAAGGAGTTATCAATTTTTATTTCCTTTACACAAAGCTTGGTCATCAAGGAACGTTCTAGAACGAATTTCTGGCTATACAGCGGATCCCAAAAATATTAAGTTACAAGGTCATAGTAGGGAGGCCAAGTGAATTAATAATTATTTTCGTGGGACTGAGTAGATTTATACCGACAAGTGGTACCTTCGTAATCGGCGGTGTTTCCTGAGTATGAAAACTCCTGTTGTCGCGTTCTCAGCCTGTGGAGTGAGGAGCTATGACGTCACAAAGATGGCGATTCTTGGTACCAAGTTTTAGTAAAGTAAAGCTAGGGTTTAACCCAAACATAAATAAAAAGGTTCTACCCAGCGGCAAACTGTTTAGTACCCTCTTCTTAGTAACTGGTAAAAAGTTGCACAACATGCGCTTCGGGTTTAGGCGAAGGGGGGTGGAAAGGTGGTAAAATGGTAGGTTTCAACAGTTTTTCGCAAATATCTCGTTAACTATGAGGTTTAGCGCAAACTTTATTTTATACAAAATTAATCCAAATTTAATTTTCAATAAAAATGGTCTTATGCATTTTTGCGTTCCGGTTAAGGGTAACGGAGATATGGAGGGGAAAAAATAATGTCATTATTTTCCAGTTAGCTTGGAATATACCGACAAGTGATACTATCATAATCAGCGGTGTTTCCTCAGTAGAAAAACTACTGTTGTCGCTTTCTCAGCCTGTGGAGTGAGGAGCTATGAAGTCACAAAGATGGCGTTTTTTGAGTACCAGGTTTTTCGATTAACTCAGTAACGACTGAACCTTTTTATGCGAATGAGGTGTCGTATGGCAGGTATTTAAATGTCTAACAAAATGTGTCTGACTTTCTTAATTATAATTATAAGTCTTATATTTAAAAGGATATTTAAAAAAATCACTCAATTAACTTTCTTTTAATTTTAAATAACACAGTAAAAAATAACTGGCAAAAAATTGTAGACTACTTAAAATATTGCTGCGTTCATAAACTTAATTATAAATTTTAAATTTCTAGATTCTAATGAAAAATTACAAAGTTGTGGCAAATTTACTAAGATGCGTCTCGTGACACGGCAATAGCCAATTAACGTGGTAATGTGTTCGTATTACTTCCTAGGCCTAGAATAAAATTCAATTGAAATGCAAAGTTTTTGTTAAGTTTATTTGCGAAGTAATTGTTGCTATGAATAGAACACAATTTATATACTAGGGCGGGATGATAATTAGTTAGCCTCCACATATTTTAAATATATAAATATAAATGTATATTCAAAAATGTCAACTTTGAATTGGCAATACTGATAATATAAAGTCCATCTATGAAATAGTTTGTTGTTAGCAGCTGTTTAAAGAGAACGTGTTGTATTTGTTTAACAATGGAAAATACTGGCCATTGTGCGGTTATTTAATGTTTGCCTACAAAAGTCTTGAAAGGTGCAAACTATTTTGAATAGACGAAAACTGTGCTGGGTGAATGTGAGAAAAATTAGATGGTTAAATTTAATACGGCCGCACTAGCGTCCACGACGAGCACTGATCTGAATGCTAAAGAAGTGTCACTACAACAGAAATGGTTATCAAAATCCACGATATGGTGTTGAAAGACAAATGACTGAAACTGAGTGAAATAGCTAATGTAGTAAACATCTCAAAAGAGCTGGTGTGCGATATTTTAACCCAAGGATTGGGCACGAAAAAGCTGTCCGCATGATGGGTGCCGCGTTTGCTTTTACCAGGAAAATGCACAATCTCACACTTGAGTTACTGCTATGGTCAAATCAACGAATTAAAGCACGATTTGCTTCCGCATTCACCTTATTCACTCTAATTGGCGCCCTCGGACTTCGACTTATTCCCTAAGCTCAAAATTTTCCTCGGTGGATAAAAAATTTGATCTGTTGAAAAGGCCACGGCTACTGCTGGCGCCTATTTTGCAGACCTTGAGTAATGCACCTTTCGTTATGGAATCCAAGCCTTCGAGCATCGCCGTTTCTCCGTCCCCAGTGTCCAGGTTCTTCTAATATAGCAATCCTTTTCATTTATATCTCTAGCTCTCATTGCTTCATCTATCTCATATCTCCAACTTCTCCTAGGCCTTCCTTTATTCCTTCTTTCTGGAGGTACCCACTATAATTTTGTTCTCATCTGGCTTCGTCCATCCTTTTTGTATGCCCGAACCAAGCCAATTGACGTTTTTCGATTTATTCTCTGATATTTCCATGCAATTCCGTATATCTTCATTTCTGACTTTTTCTAATCGTGATATTCTACAACTTCTTCTAAGATAATCCATTTCTGTGGCCTTCAATTTATTCTTATTTGCCTTGCTTAAATCCCACACAATTTAAAAAATAATAAAATGAATGTAACTAAATAAAGTTGTTACTGTAAGTAAACATCATCTCTTTCATAATTATATTGATTAAAACATCTTACACCGATGTGGCAAACATCTTCCATGCATTTTTGTTTTCTGTTAACACAACCACAACAGGATGTTAGACATTTAAATATATGTCATACGACACCTCATTCGCATAAATAGGTTAAGTAGTTATTGAGTTAATCATTCAAAAGGAAATATAGGCAAAATGAAGATAAAAACGACAAAGGAGGGGAGCAATGCAGATATATTATCAGGTACATACCGGGTGGTTGGTCATACCTCTGAACATAGGCAATTTACATGGCTTATCACGGTTATGCATATTCCTGCTCACAATTTTTCCATAAAAATAGTGAGCAGGAATATGCATAACCGTGATAAGCCATGTAAATTGCCTATGTTCAGAGGTATGACCAACCACCCGGTATACATAGACTTACATACATACATACAAATGTTTCTACGTTATTTATGCGTCACTAAGTACTTTTCATAACGAAACATACTCACTTTCAAGGGAGTACGATGAATTCCAAGCTAACTGGAAAATAATGACATTATTTTTGCCCCTCCATATCTCCGTTACCCTTGACCGGAACGCAAAAATGCATAAGACCATTTTTATTGAAAATTAAATTTGGATTAATTTTGTATAAGATAAAGTTTGCGCTAAACCTCATAGTTAGCGAGATATTAGCGAAAAACTGTTGAAACCTACCATTTTACCACCTTTTCACCCCCCTTCGCCTAAACCCGAAGCGCATGTTGTGCAACTTTTTACCACTTACTAAGAGGAGGGTACTAAACAGTTTGCCGCTGGGTAGAACTTTTTTTTATGTTTGGGTTAAACCCTAGCTTTACTTTACTAAAACTTGGTACCAAGAATCGCCATCTTTGTGACGTCATAGCTCCTCACTCCACAGGCTGAGAACGCGACAACAGGAGTTTTCATACTCAGGAAACACCGCCGATTACGAAGGTACCACCTGTCGGTATAAACCTACTCAGTCCTACGAAAATCTTTATTTGACGAGTTAATTTAGTTTGGCCTCCCTACTATCAATCCTGCCGAACTTTAAACGATAATTTATAAGAGGGACATTGAGCTGTTATATTCCTAGAAGCTTTAACTACGTCGGGCAGTATTTAAATAAGTTGAAGGTTGGGACTCAAAGCGATTTAAGCTGGGACGTAAACAAAGGATGCCTTATGTTCCCAATTCGAAGAAATATGATTTAGACGGAAGTGACTGCAATAGATTACATACGGCTCCGAGGAAATGCTTATTAATGAGAATTCCAAGGACCGCGGGCATATCTGAGCTTGAACTGAATGAATTGGCTGCAGCATACTAAAAATTATAATACAGGGCCGTACCCGAAAATTTTAAATAGAATAAATTCAGCTTAAATGCACTAATAATACCCAACCGTGGAATTGATAACAAGGATAGCTTAATGACGTCAAAATCACTTAACAGGATGTCACAAGATTTAAGGGCGACAAAACAAATAAATACTCACAATAGAAAAACGAAACATTTAAATAATGTTTAAATTTGTCAAATTTATTATAATAGTACCGCGTGTAGAATTGAAAAAGTTGCCATAGGAAATTCAATTTTAATTTATTTAATTTATTCTTTTAATGAAAACATGAACTGATAAATACAGAATGCTTAGCATAAATGTAAAAAATTAACACTGGATTTCATAGGGAAATTTTTTCGGTAGGCGGAATAAAAAGCCGTGAAAAAAGCTGCGGTAAAAAAAGCAGAGCAAAAAAAGCTGCTGAAAAAAGGCGTCGGAAAGAAAGCCGGTGCAAAAAAGTCTATTCCAAAAATGATTGCTAGCTTGATCAGTATTTTTAATACTTCCTCCAAAAAGATTGAGTCAATACAACTTTCGTGTAGGTCTTTCAACAGTTTGTCTTCTGACATAAAATAAAGTTTTTCCACGACGGGGAGTAGAAGTCGGTTTCTATAGCATCAAAATTGTGACAGAAGTAAAACATTTACTCCCTAGAGACTAAATAAGACAAAAATTTCCCTAGGGAGTTTTCAGTATGACTGACACAACAATTATGTCAAATTCGAGGTTATCAGGTTAGGTTTTGCGTCAGTTTTGACACAAACTGACGCAAAACCTAACCTGCTAACCTCGAATTTGACATAATTGTGAGCTCTTGTCATAATGACTTACAGTGCCACCAACTTTAAAATTTACCATAGTCTACTAATTTTAAAATAATTGTAACTAAAATGTCAATAAATGGCGTTTAAAAAAACGTGAAAAAATAGTATATGCAACTCGGAGTGAATGCTATTTTGCTCCAGTGCAATTTCTCTCCCTCATTGTATAATCTACTATTATAGACATTATTGTAGTTGTAGTTAATTTGGGATTTAAAATAAATAAAACTTCACAATTTTTTAGTAATTCTATGCTCTCTTAGTAGTGGATCAAATGATTGTTTTCTTTGTTTGAAGTATTTATTTAGTTGAAATATTTATCCTATCGGATTTGTTTCCCTCGGCTTTTTTCAACCTGCTTTTTCTCGCACTTTCTTTTAGGCTTTTTTCCGACGTTTCTTTTATGCGGCTTTTTTCTAGATTCTTTTTTTTTCAATTCTACACCCGCTATAAAACATTATTTATTACCAATTAATGAATATTTTTCCTATATTACTGTTTATTAATGACTATTCCTCTCAGATAATATAAACCAATCCCATCAATCAATTTTCAAAATTTGAACCATTCAGAGTCGAATGCAGCGAATATTTTGCACTAGTGCAATACCCGGGTATTTGCACAAGTGCAATATTGAGTATTTGCGGGAAGAAAAGCAAACCAGCTGACAATTCTTTAAATCGAATAGTGTGGTATACAAAGGATGACATTTCTTCCAGGAATAGTCTTGCAATATTCCCCGCGTGCATTCTGTATAACTACTGACTATTCAATTCACATGTCATCTGTGAAAAAGTGACCAATGAAAATCTAGAATTCTGACGTTTCTTGACCAATCAAAAAAATATCAGCGGATATATCTTCCTAGAAGGTATTCAAGTGACTATTTTAAACAAATGTGATTTTTATTAGAAAAAGTCAATATTAGTGTTCTGTTACTATAGAAATTGCGTAGTTTGTTGCTAGATTTGCTGAAAACTAATTTGAAAAAGTAGTTTAATTCATTAAATAGTCCCTCGAATACCATTCTTAGTCAAAGTTAAGTAGATTATTTTTGCGGTGGTATCACTACTCATGTGCATTGCGCTTCGGATTAGGACTCGTGCTAGCGCACTCGTCCTAATCGTACCAAAGCGCAATGAACATTCGTGACACCACCGCAAAAATAGTCGACATAACTTTGACTACTCATGGTATTATAAGTGAATATTTTTCCGTGATTATTGTTTATCTTCATAAATGTAAAAAAATAAATCGTAGAGTCCAGAAACTAGTTTATTTTTTAAAATATACGTTTGCATTCAGAAAGCAAATTTACAGTGTGTTGCTTGAATCAACTTAAAATCGGTAGAAAGCTAAACAATTTGGTTTACAAGGGTGAACTTTGGACTTGCTGCAACACTGTAAAGTCTTAAGACGATAACGACCTGTTTACTTGTGGAATTTGAGGTGTGCAGGTAAAATTCTTTTGTATAATGGACTGTCTAGGGCGTTTTCGACTAAAATGTGCAATTTTCCAAACAAATGCAGATATGCAACCCAAATTACATTGATACTAATGTTAGCATTGCGCTGCTTCTCTTTATAAATATAGTTCTCTTTGCCCCAACTAAGTTTTACGAAGGAAATGGTCTGAAAGTTAAATTTAAATTATTGTACTGGTGCTTCAAACAACGTATCTTTTTAGCGATTTCTATTTTCTATTTTATTTAAATAGACTATAAAATCACATTTTTAATTACTACATTTACAGATAGATATTAATAAAACAAATAACTTTTAAATGTTTAATTTTAAATTTTTTACAATAAATTACACAAACTTACAACCTTGCAATAACACACAGAATACAATACTTCATTACTATTACCATCTAGAACATCTTCCAAATTTGTAAGAAATACGATTATCTGCATATCATGTGCTATTTTAGAGCAAACGTGTGAGCTATCCAAAAAATACCTGCCTGAAAATATGAATCCGTCTTCAACTACGAATTCTTGGAGTTCCACACCTCTCTCAAGAAAAATATTAAAACTATAGCTTGTAATACGATATTCTAATCATAGACGTCGAGTTTTGACGTTTACGTTTGTCATCAACTGTCATAGAACTGAAAACTCGGAAAATTCCCAGGCATTTGTCAGAAGCAGAGAAAATGCGAGCTATTACAAAACTGAAAGAGAACTGGTCACTGAGTCGAGTCGCAACAAATTTGCATGTGAGCAAGAGCTGCACTTTCAACATTAAAAATCGTTGCAGCAGAGACTTCTGCAAGAAAAGTTTTTTTAACACCAGAGAACAAAGAATGAAGAGTACAATTTGCAACCGACTATTTGAATGAGATCGACGACTTTTGGAATACGACTGTTTTCTCAGGTGAAAAGGTATTTCAATCATTTACCAATTGACGATTAAGGGTGTGTAGACCACAAAATTCAAGATTTGAGGAGCAAGATTATGTTCAACCCTTAAGGAGTAGTGGACGATTCTCTGTAAACGTATGGGGATGGATCAATGGTCACGGATCTGGGGCATGCTATAGAATCAATGGACTCAATGCTGAAAATTATCGCAACATTTTGGAAAATGTGATGCTGCCATCTGTAAGAGAGGTCTTTCCTAATCAATTTACTTTTCAACAGGCAAGTTATTACCTAATTAATTAATTTTGTTTATGTAAACGTAATTGATAACATTATTTTCACAGGATAACTGTCCTGTGCATACAGCAGGGGTTGTTCATTGATGGTTTGATGAGAATAATATCAATTTATTACCATGGCCTGCAAGAAGTTCGGACTTGAATTCCCATCGAAAATGTTTGGGGCTATTTAACTACAAAAATTAATACCAGAGATTTTGCACCAAACAAAACCGATGAATTATGGGAAAGAATAAGAAATGCTTGGAAGGAACTGAGGGAAGGATACAATATGGAAACATTGGTCAACTCTATGCGAAACAAACTGCAAAGCGTAGTAGCAATAGAATACTGATACAGATTATTATATAGTTTGTTTACTTGTAAAACTTTGCTAAAATACAAACATTAAAAAAGTAATACCTATTCTTATAACCACAACCAACGCCACTGGAGAAACCCCCACTTAATAAGTCGAAAAATCGCAAAAATAACCATAGTAACAAAAAATCGTGCACTTTGAGGTGTCCGTAACTGTACTTACAGGACACTAACTAGATTACACCATTCATATTTATATTATATTGAAAACAATAGGTCCTTATCCTACTGATGCTGCATTTAAAAAATCATTTCTAAACACGAATTAGTCTTGACAGCCGTTGTCATTTAAATGTCCTCGTGGGTATGTGCCCCCAAACAGCCAAAATTGGCGGTTTCTCAGAAATGAAAACAACAATGGATTTCAAAAAAATACCCAGGCCGTATAAAGTGACATTTGTCACACAATTCAGCAGGCCGTGGTATATTTTATACATTTCATTCACAATTGTCGCCGTAGAAATGAGAAGCCTATTAAATATCTATTTTCAAGCAGGTTATAAAATGCAATCGCTGCAGTATTTAAAACGATACAGAAGCTAGAAGTTCTCAAATCCAATCGAAATCTTGGAGACGACAGGAAATTAAAGTTATTATATCAATTCCTGGACAAATCTGAATTAATACGTTTAGGCGGTGGATTACAAAATTCTGATCAATTTTTCAATTAAAGGTTCTTTATATTGTTCTATTAAAACATTATGTTACAGAGTTAATTATTAAATTACGACACTTCCAGGCTGAACCATTAGGCTCTTTAAGTATAACATTGGCCATTATTGGCCATTGTCAATACGTAATCCGGCATACACACTAAAATATCTGCAATTCAATTAGAGTCAGTTCTAAGACAATTGCTATTTGGGTGGATTCTATAAATCATTCTTTGATTGACAAAAACCCTTGAATTCTTTCACTAAATGCACTACGATATTAGGTATTAGCAAAGATCATGTATTATACTTTTTGGTATTAGTAATTTTAAGCAGAATGAGTACTTGCGGTTAATTATAAGTAGAAGCAGTCAAGATAATTTTATTTGATGCAGCAGAAAAAGGAAATAAACCAACGTTAAAACCTGCGAGTTTGTTGATCAAATCGACACAGAAAAAATCGAGATCTTGCCGCTGACAATTCTTTAAAAAATCCGCGTATACAAAATTTCGACTTAAAAAAGTTGAAAGTTTGACTGTACCATAATTTTGTTTTACTTCGACACGAAGTGTACGAAGTATTGAAATTCCCTCATATCGAAAACCACTCTGAGTCAAATATCTCTAAAATTCGAGCCAACCGACTAATGAACGCACTATATCAAATCTCCGTCTCGGCGGTGCGGATCTTTTGGTGAAGATCCCAGCCCACTAGATTAATCCCCCGTATTGGGGGGTGCCTAAACGTGCTGTGCGGGGGATGTATGTTCGTATGTGTACGCGATTCTGGTCGCCAGGAACCTTCCTGAAGTCTTGGATCGTTTTCATACGATAGGTCCTCCGAAAATGAAGGCAACATCAACTTTTGAGCTATGGTCGTCGGCAAAAAATTTTGTTTTTGTTTTTTTATAAATAACTGGTTCATAGCATTTCATTGTATTAGCGAAACGGAGTGATGCTGGGTATCGAAGTATTCTTGGAAAGCACGGAAGGGCGCTTTTCTTGGGTGGGGGGTACCGTATATTTTAAGTTTTAGTTCCAAAATTTCAGTGAATATAACTGTTTAGTTAAATTTTGAAGTATGCATCTGGAGAAGACAATAAGTTCTGGTGTTAATAAGACTTGTGACATCACTATAAATTACCCATATGGAATTTTTCCTATACATCTCCATCAGAATGTTTTTTGATTGTATTAATATTGCAGTCGGTTGAATCATCTACGTATCAAAAGGAAAGCGAGGTGCAAATCCATTTGTATCGGGAAACCAGTAGCAGATCAAAGCTATCTCTATGAAAGGCGAATTTCTGAAATGCCTCATTGACATTTATTAAGAAAGTATAATTCCTGTTTCGTATATAAGTAGTATATAATTCTAACATTTTAAAAGTATAAATCTTGTGTTCAACCGAAGCACGTTTATGTTGAGTGTGTTAATATTGGTAATCATGGAAACCAAAGAAGTTTTTGCCTGCTTTAATTGTTGCTTTGTAAGGCAAAGCTACGATTCGATGTTTAACTAAAGAAGTGTTGATACCTCAAGCTTTCACGTCCTTGGTTACCTGAAGAAAGTGCTTATATTTAGGTTTCTTAAAATCGGACGCTGAACTACAGCCGGCTGTAACAGATCGGTTTTTGATAACACATAATTTTTTTCCACTGCTGAAGCTGTAGAAGTCATGTCTTATGTTATTAAGAGTTTTTTAAAGTACTTTGTTAATAAGAGTTTCCGTTACAACTCAAATATGTTCCATTTCAACCAATCGTATTTTTAACATTTTTAATTTTTAACTAATTTATTTTTCCTAAATTACACGTCCGTCGGAATTATCCAAGCAGATAAACCCCTCGACGCTGTACCGGATTATCACATCCCCAGGATGCCATGTTACCTGATGTTCTACGAGACTGCCACCAAATAGGCTACACCAAAAATAAATTCCAAATCATACTAGAACAAAGAATTGTCCGTCTATCCAAAAGCAACCGAGCCGCTTTGCTACATATAGACATATAGAGCCAAAGAAGAATGACGATTGGAGGCCTTGCGGTGATCACCGCTCCTTAAATGCCAGATTGCTATCTCGGTTCACACATAACGGATTTTCGACACAATACTCGGTTGCAAAATGTTGTCAACTTTTCGTGATAGTTCAATTTCGCAAATCCTTTTATACGGTGTTGCCTATTGTCTATTCCAAGGAAATATGGTAATATTTTAACTGCTTGGTTTCCCAGACTTTCTAAACAACAAGCAGTCACAAATGTCTATATTTTTTGAGGATTACGTGAGTTGTTTCCAAAGCCTGCTGCAGACATGTGATAGATAGGATTGGTCAGGATACGCTGTTGCATGTTTCCTCGTCAAGCCATTGTGGTGCCATTCATTTTTATTTTTTATTGTTAAACCATCAAGTTAACCCACAGAATGTTATCGCCATATTCTGATTAATAATAAATAAATTAAAAAAACCTATGGCATCAATCATTTCTAAAGCTGAAAATTATATGCACTCAAATGTACGAAAATATGCGCATATAAATGCTTACATTTTGTTGAGTATATGCACCCAAAGTTACAATATATGCACATAGTATGCTCTAATTTAAAAAAAATAAGTAAAAGTATTCTAAATAATGTAAAAAATTTAATTATGTTGTATGAGTATACCTACTTATTTCTTTAATTTCTATTCAAAGACGTCATTCATTTTAAAGTTTGACTATATAAACATGGACGGCCAACGCCAACTTCATGTTGTAAGCCAACATGAAATGAGATTTCCCCTAACCACGCCAGACTATTATTCACTCAACACTCGAAATTCGACTCTTGAAATTGTTCTTAGGTTGGCTGATTCCTTATACATTGCTTCTATGGTAAAAGTGGGGGTTGCTAGCAGTCTAAGTTTATACAGTGTGAGGCGGGAGGAACGCGCCAAATTCCAGTCGTGTATTCTACTCGTAAAAATAATGTAAAAAATCTCAAATGTTATCCGATTTTTATTTGTTTTGAAGTAGTACTGTCATAGAGAAAATCCCCCGTACACATTATTGTCATATTAGGCTTTACATTTCTCGATTGTTTTCAAATTATTCTCCATAAAAAATTGATCTTTAAAATGCTATAACTTGAAAACAAATAAAAATCGGATAACAACATTTGAGTTTTTTTTACATTATTTTTACGCTTACAATAAATGACTGGAATTTGGCGCGTTCCTCCCGGCTCACACTGTATAGTCAAATATTTTAACTGGGACTTCCTCTTTCCTCTGCTTATTTCGATACGCGCACTGCACTCCAGCGGCAGAAAGTGAAAGTATATATCTCAGTTGTACACAAAAATTTCATTAATAAATTTAATGATATAGTAAATTTTACCAAAAGATCTCAAAAAGTTCATACATTACAAATGATTGCTAAATATAACCAAATATGCAAAATCCAGAAAGTATGCTCAAAAACATATAAATATGCAAAATATGCAAAATGAAACTTGGCTTAAACGATTTGTTTTCATATAATTATATACATAAACAGTTTCGCCGGCATATGAATTATACAAAATATGCATTTGCCATATAATATCAGCTTTAATCCAAATTCTAAATATTGCGTGTTGTCTTGTGAATCATTCAAAATATGAAGGAGAATGATGCATAAGTGGTCAAAATAAAGTTCAAATAAGTACAATACTGACATTTTGCATAACATATTCAACACTAAGCTCAAAACATCGAAGTACGAGTATCGGGATATTTCTGGATTAATACCTGAATTAGAGATTGCTACACATTTCAACCTCTTTAATTTTGATTTACAGCTGTTTGTGCAATATATGAATTTTAAAGAATCTACCATAACCAAATAAATTAAACTATGTATATTAAAATAAGCAATTAATAAATATGAGAATACTTATTCTTCCACATATCCATAACTAACTTGTAAGTAAATGTTTTTCAGAATGTGATCCTTTTAAAAACTTGCCCTATTTTATAAAAATTACTGTCTGAAGAAGCTATAACTTGTGAATTAGCGAAACGACACGTCTTCATCTATTTTTAATAACAAAATTTAATGTGTTTTGACAAAACCGATTTTGTTTTCACGTTGTTAATTTTTTTAACTTAGCTAATATTATCTCTCCGATTTGTAAAGTGAAAAGAATTTCTGGTGGATGTGTAAGCCCATCAGGGTAAACATAATCGTATCCAGTATGTTTCTCTACCTTACAAATTCATATATTTCAATCTCTCGATCTGTTACTCTTCGAAATGATTTTCAAAATAATAAAATAGTATTAACCGCTGTTCGTAATTCACTGCATCGCATAGTGCAAGTAATGAAGAAACTTAATAAAATTCAAGCATTTATACCAATGTAGTATACAGAAATACAATTTCACTAAAAACAACTCTAATAAACACACACAAAATTAAATCACATATAGTTGCAAAAGAACCTTCAAAGCAAAGTGGCTAATAAATGAAAAATTACTTCCACGTTGATTGTGGAAAGAAAAACATTTTCTACTAGACCAACTTTCGTTTGATGTGAATATATAGTTTTATATCCATAATCTCTATTTGTTGAAATATTGCGAACAGTTCCATCATGTATCGACCATTGGGAATGCGTGGTGGAAATCTGGTCGGATCGGGAAACCAGTTGCACATCACAAACCTTCCCTGCAACAACAACAGTTGCCTTTACTTGTTGTGGTGATACCAATAGTTTTAAAGAAATTTGTATGCAGAGCAGTTATTAATTGTTAATTAAAATCAAGGCAAATTACAAAAAACCAATAACTATTGAATTGCATTATTATCAGTTGCTTATTTTTGTTTGGAGGCTCTACCATCACGCTGTTGTATTATTTACAAATATTATTCACAAACAAGGGCTTACCTGTTTCAGAGGGCATTTGCTAAAATTTCCGCAGGTAAGAAAACCAGCAAGGCCAAAATCGTTCTTCCGTAGAGAGTCGCAAAAGTTGAATTCAAATCTGAGTGGGAATAAGCGGTATTCATTGCTAAGGAACTTGAAGGCTTGCACTTGCACCTGAAAATATTTGTTCGTAACGTTGCGCAAAAATCTGTTTCAGCGAAAATACCCGCATCTCGTCATTAAAGTCCTTGGTGAACACACCCGACGCATTAACAGCAGTTGTGGTTCGGTTATATTTGAAGGTGCGAATTTTAAAATCCTGAACGTTATCTTTGTCATCGTGCACCGCTTCAGCTCTTTCGAAGTCAATTTGGTAGTCCGTCTGTACAAACTGATTGTAAACGACGTGGTAATTGAGGTAGAAGAAAATTATAACTAGTAAATATTTTTTAAACAACTTCGGCCCAACCAACGCCATCGTCGCGCTGCAATTAGCTCGAAATGCAAAGCGTGACATTTATATACTACGTCCATCAAATTATTTTTGTTTATTGGTGCGCGACTATCTGACAATTGTTGGAATAATGCAATGCATATATTTTTGAAGTTGTAATAGAAATCGCATATTATATCTTAATTAGTTTTTGGGGCAACTTTAATCGTTCAGAAGAACGCCTTTAAAGATGAGGACTGCTGCAATTTTTATACTCGCATCTCAGAACCAAGGTTGAAGCAGGGTTGAAGTTGAGTACGGCCGCTGGTTGAACATCTCGATGTTGCTACAGTTTGTTTCCCCTTCGTGCTCAGTAATGCTTGATGTTCAAGTTTCCTAATGTTGTTCAAGCGCTTTCTATCATTTCTATCATACTGGGAATTAGAATCGCGATCACTACAGTCCTCTCAATATCAATAAATAACTTTGGACTAGTAGTAAAGCCACATAATTTCCTTAATTATCGGGAAACATTATTACCGTTATGCTCTAAGCGAGTATAACTCAACAGCAATATCAGGGAGGGTGTCGTGATTTCGTCTAAAGTCGGGTAACTGCCAATCCTTTTAGTCATAATATATTGCAATGACCCTGTACGTATAATATTTGTATGTTTATAATTAATGTGATAAATAAAAAGAGTCACCACACAATATTTAATTTAATTCTACCACTTGCTAAATCAAACTAACTGATTAATTAATTTCGTTGGGTACGCCAAAATTGAGAATTACTCTTATGGTAGCTTGCCCTTTTTCTAATCCATTCATCTGATTTCCTAACTTCGCTAGCTCAATTTTAAATAGAGACATGAAATTAAAACTCAAAATCTCGGGTGTTGGGTTCCTGACTTTCCAAGTTAAAATTCTACGGTACGCCTCTGAAAAGTAGGCAGATTGACCTGAAATGTAGGCGTAATGTGCCGTTTGTACGTCAAATCTATCACAACAAGTTCTAGTTATTTTCAGCTCGCGTGTGAAATTGATTTATCAACAATTAAATGAACAAATTTTGATGGTAAGGTTTTGAATAATTGCCTTCAAGCGGCTTCTAGGCAATCTTTTGTTTTTCCAGATCGTTAGCTATTGGTGCATTCTTAAAAAGGACGCCGTATTCGCATTTGTTTCTTGGTGCCTCCAATTGACGATTTTAATTGAAAATCCTGGGAAAATACCTCGCCATCCACGGGAACTGTTACGATTTTCGTGTTCTCCAGGTCGTAATTAACGTATGCTCAAATTTTCACACCGATCGGGCAGATCAAAATTGGACAATTCACTAACCTCACTTTCGTAGATTCGGGACCCCCTTTTGATGGTGAATCTGGCTGTAATCTTGCTCCCCGGGCTGCTCGTGATGCTGGATTATGTTCTGGCCTGATGTGTGGAGCTGCCGGAAGAATCCTGACACCCTATGCCTTCCCACGATGCTGCAGATTGATGCTGCGGGAAATCGCCTCCAAGCCGTGGCTGCCGTCGTCGCCTCGGAACGCCAAAAACTCAAATACCTGGAATCTCTTGCCTCCAATTGTGCTGATACACTCGAATTCGCTGATTACGATGGTGCTATTTATTTTTTTATACATTTATGCTTTCTATGAAATTTTGGTAATTAAAGATAGAGCAAAAACCAAGCACTTTCACCAATTTATTTAGAACAATTGCTATCCCTTGTCGTAATTGACAAAACACTGTCTACCGATTTGAATTGTAGGAAATCAACCAGGTACAAAAACATAACTTATAATCTAATTTAACAAAATTTTATCAGTTAATTACAATCTCTTATGTACTAGAATTATTGTCTTTTGGAATTGTTTATTTCTCAACGTTTTTTTATGCGCCACTCACTTGATTTTTTTTACCACACTTAAATGCCCATTGTTTATCACTACACTGACTAGTTTTTTAATCCACCAACATCGTCTAATTTCTTGCTTATTTGAATTCCATCTAATTTCTTGCTATTTCAATCTCTTCAAATCCCCAAGTCTTGTATTTTCATGTAATAAATGACTTGCCTGGCTTTTCTATGTTTTTTGCCTTATTCTTCTAGTCATTCTTGTTCTCACCTTTATTAAAAATGTTCATTTGCTACCCATTCTCTAATGACTTTACTTTCTACGCTTCCTTTTTTTAAGCTGAGTCTAACTTGAACTTTTTGTGCCAGTTCTTAATTAATTTAGATTCGGCTTTTAGTTTGTGCAAATCTATTATATTACGATTAGAATTATATTGCTAAACCCAATACACGGAATTTGAGCTTCCATATTTCTGTGCCCATTCAAATATAATCAATGTCATTGGCGAATTATACCAGTGTTATTATGATTTGGCAATTTATGTAAATTTTCTCAGATGCTTGCATTAATTATTACAACTCTGTGCTTTAATGATTTAATTTGCTATTTGCTTGTACTGCAATCAGAGCCGATTTGAGGGCTAAATACCATCGCAATATTTGTACAAGAAGACTAAAGCTACTGTTAAGTACAAATACTTGCATTTATTTTTTGCCGTTTACAGAACAACTTAAGTTTAACACCGTTACTTATTAACTAACTAAATTCTAAGTCGGGTTTGACCAAGAAAATTTGGTAGGCGCTCTCAAAATTTCTAATAAGCCTATCAGAGCAGCTCTAAATTTTGGACTTCTTTCACTTACAGACGTACGTGACAATTCATAATAGCTCTATGAATTCTACAAATTTGAAGGTTTCATATGCTAAAAGTTGTCAGGCGGTTGATACCTCGTAAAGAATCCCTAATAAATTTTACAACTCTCCTAAAGGAATTTGCTCCAGCCGGCGCGTCATTTTTATGACCAAGTTGCAACCGTTGCACTTCTGATCACGTACTAATAATCTAGTTTCGCCCAATTTTTCGGCTTACGAGGTAAACCCTGCATAAATTTACTCTTACCATTACGTGAGATTTGAATATTTCCATCTTCCCAGAGAAAAACACGTTCCAAATACAGGCTAAATACTCGCCTGTTGTAATTTTTATATGACCATCTTGCCTACGTTTCGGCATTTATTTCCCGGTTTATAGAGAACAGTGAAAACATTTGCAAAATTAATGCCCACCGCAGTATTCTGCCATTCTTATTGCTCATCTGCCGTAGGTGATCCGTTTCTTCGGTAAAATGGTTCAAAAACAAATAAGGTTTTAATTTTCCGACTGTCCAGACTAAAGCTGCACACTCGAGTTCCCTTGCGCTATAAGTTTGTTCCCTATTCGTGAGTTTCTTGCTTAGATACAGTGCCGGATGCTCTTTTTGATTAGCATCTGATTGCGATAAAGTAACTCCCATTGCTCGCATCGAACAATTGGTCTGTAAGCTAAATTTGCGGAAATTATTTGGAGCTCTCAACACCTTACCGCTCATTAATTCGTCCTTCAATCGTTGGAATGAAACTTCCTTCTGATCATCCAATTCTACCCTTGTTTTCGCATTTTTTTTGTAATGCGTCCGTAAGTGGACTAACTATGTCTGCATAGTTCGGGATGTAATGATTGTAATAGCATATGATTCCCAGAAATGCTCGAATATTCGGTTTGGTTTCGGGACGTCGAAACTCCTGTATGGCCACTACCTTTACCTCCGATGGTTGTCGAAATCCCTAACCTATTTTATGTCGCAGATATATCAGCTCGGCTTTTCCCCACTCACACTTCTTAGCCTTTATCGTTAGGCCCGCTTAATTCATTGCCTTGAATACCGCAGGTAGATGTTTTAAATGCTCCTCCCAAGTCATCGAGTGTACCGCCACATCGTCCAAGAATTGTTCTGCGAAATCGCCGATTCCCTCCGATATGGTGTCCATTAGCCGCTGGAACGAAAATGGAGCAGATTGCAGCCTGAACACTAAAGTCACTGGTTCGAAAACCCCACGATGAGTTATGAAAGCAGTTTATTTACTTGCTCTTTCGGTCATCCCTATTTACCAGTAGGCTCTTACTACATCGATTAGACTTTCTACACATGCTTCTATATTAGGAACAGGATGTTGCTGTTGCACTGAATAGCATTTTATCTTCATCAATGTTGTTATAGACTATTAACCAAATTAATTTTAGTATCGTTAAGAGCTTCATTACCGCACTGAGTGCGGTAATGGATAGATATTAAGGCACTCAGTGCGGTAATGAATATTACCACACTCTTTTTATATAAAAATGACATTGAACCAACATTTATTGATGCAGATAAAATATTGAACTATACACGTTTGCTTATGGCACTTGATTGCCAAACTCGTTTCATTAAGCTGCTCATAATCAAACTTGTCCCGTTAATATCTATAACGCTCTGTAGTCGATTACAGGCCTTGGATCCTTCCTTTTAGCCTCCATAATCATCATAGGCGATAAACACTCGCTGTTACTGGGCGTAATTACTCCCAATTTTAACATCTTGTCGATTTCTTTGTCGATAATCTCGCGTACTCCTTGAGAGTGTTAATACGCTCGAGTGCTGATAATTTTTACCTCCTTGAGAGCAATATCGTGTTCCACTAAGTTGGTTCTTCCGGGTCGATTTGAAAATAACCCCGGAAATTCTCGGATTAAATCCTGCAAGCTTTGCATTTGGATTTCCGTGGGTTTTACTACCCCGTTGGCTTCAACACTTCCGAAGCACTTATGATTTCGGTGTCTTCTATTTCCAGTTCTGGAAGATCGAGTTCTGCTCCTTCTTCACCAGGTAGTTTGATTGCTATTGCAATGACTTCAGCCTTTTCAAAATAAGGTTTCAAAAGATTGACGTGGACAAGAGTTTTATTACGTTTTCCCGAAATTTCTTTAAGTACATAGCACTACCAGAACTGTAAAAAATTACTTCCAGGTCTTGGTCGTTTTGTAAAAGTGATAACATAAAAAAGCGTAACTTTTTTACTTCGAATCTTATCAAAAAATGTTATTAGAGTTATCGATAGAACTCGCCGGAGTGCTACTAGAACTTCCATTAAAACTACCGAAACTTTTAAAAAATTGCTTTCACGACTTCGTGGTATTGTAAAAATATTAACACAAAAATAAGCGTAACTTTTTTACTTCGAGTCTTATCAAAAAATGTTATTAGAGTTATCGATAGAACTTGCCGGGGTGCTACTAGAAATCCCATTAGAACTACCGGAACTTTTAAAAAATTGCTTTCAGGACTTCGTGGTTTTGTAAAAATACTAACACAAAAATAAGCGTAACTTTTTTACTTCGAGTCTTATCAAAAAATGTTATTAGAGTTATCGATAGAACTCGCCGGGGTGCTACTAGAACTCTCATTAGAACTACCGGAACTATAAAAAATTAAAAATATATTTTTTTCCAGTTTATAAAATTTTTTTTTTAAATATTTTTTTGTTGTTAGAGTTCTAGTAGCACCCCGGCGAGTTCTATCGAAAAGTGTAATGAAATTTTTCAATAAGTGTGACTGAAAAAGAGTTATAGTGGTATTTGTCCTAGGGAAATGTGAAATTAGCACATTTTTTCCTCTTAAATACATAGAACTATTTTTAAAAATAGCAAGGAACTCTAGAACTCTTTGGGGTGCAACGGGAATTCTTGAAAAAAATAACATTTTTTGAAGTTGTGGTGCTAACTTCACAGGGGTTACTTTCGAACTTATTTTTTGATGCCTTGAAGTTTCCATTATATTGCCGTTCCGTACCTGGTTCTCTTTTGATGACATATGTGTCTGCATGCTCTGTTTCGCTTCTCCACCCAAAATGTCATGTCCCCTGGCAACGCACTATAAAAATGTTCCAAGCACATCAGTTAAGTTAGCTTGTCGAAGTTTCTTTCCGCTTTTTCACTCTTGATCCATTCCTGAAAATTGGGTTTTAGCTGGTATGCAAATTCCGCATAACTCTGGTAAGTTTTTAGTTTTCCCTACTGAAATGTCGTTCTAACAACTTCTGCTGTTAGCTGATATTTCTTTAGCAGACTAGCCCTGACTTTGTCGTAATCTCTGCTGTCTTCTTCGGTTAATTAGGCCACGACCTCATTCGCTGTTGGTGACAACACACTCGTTAATCGAATTGTCCACGATTCCTCGGAGAAGTTCAATTGCACACAAACCCGCTCGAACTTCGTTAAATACAATCCCATGTCACCGTCATCCTTGAAAGGTTACAATTGTTTTGTCATATTTAATGACAATTTCTTAATTGCATCGACATTATGTACATTTGTTTTCATTTGTCGTTTGAGCTTGGACCTGAGTAATTTTCACTTGAGCATTTAATCTAGCTACTTCTAACCTTTCTTTTAGCTCACTTTCGGCTAACTCTAACCTTTCTCTTCGTTCCCGTTCAGCTAATTCTAGTTATCGTTGTTTAGCTCCAAATTTTTCCACTTGTCCTTCTGAGGGTTTTCCTCCCAGGCACATAATTCTACTTTAATATCCTCTACCGACTGTTGAGCATTAATCAATTTTTCTATGATCTCTGCCCTTTTCTTTTTCTCCGGTAATTCCAACAGATTAGCAACGTATAGCAACATATTTTAATTCGTTTACAGTGAAAATACTGTATTCGGAAACCATTGTTTTTTCTAAATTAAATACTTGATAATATTTAAATTCTGTAAACCAGGAATCTTGCGTAACCCATAAACTACTTATCGCTGCTATACACTTGTACAAGAAGACTAAAGCTAATAAAACTCTTAAGTACAAATTCTTGCGTTTATTTTCTGCCGTTTACAGAACAACTTAATTTTAACACCGTTACTTATTAACTAACTAAATTCTAAGTCCAGTTTGACCAAGAAAACTCGGTAGGCGTTCTCAACATTTCTAATAAGCTTATCAGAGCAGCTCTAAATTTTGGACTTCTGTCACGTACAGACGTGACAATTCATAATAGCTCTATGAATTATACAAACCTGAAGGTTTCACACGCGAAAAGTTGTCAAGCGGTCGTCACCTCGCAAAGAATCCTTAATGAATTTTACAATTATCCTAAAGGACGTAATTTTTATGACCGAGTTGCAACAGGTGCACTTCTGATCACGTACCAATAATATAGCTTCGCCCAATTTTTCGGCTTACGAGGTAAACCCTGCATACATTTACCCTTAATAATTCCGTGAGATTTGAATATTTCCATCTTCCCAGAGAAAAGCACGTTCCAAATACCGGCTAAATACTCGCCTGTTGTAACTTTAATATGACCACTCTGCCTACGTAATTCTACCTTAAAATATTTACGATACAAATTGCTTATGGCTGATGGCTAACTACAGTACAGTCTATTCATACAACCGCGTATAGTCCATTTTCACTCAGGAACGCAAATCGTAACAAGGGAAACAGATTTTTCATCTTTAGCTTTAACTTCGACACCAGCTGCAATGCAACTATTACTTACCACATCTACTGCAGTGTGGAAACAAAACAATCCCAAAAGGTTGAGAATTGATTGGAATTTACACCAAGATTTCGACAATTCACCCAGACAACAGCTGTGGAACCAACTAGGGGAGACAGTGGATTTTTAAGTCTACTTATTCAACATCATTCCAGAAAATGTTATCGGCAAAGTACAATGACATGATATTTAAGCAAGGATTCTTATAACATTTTAAGTTACAAGAAAGAAAATAATTTTTAACGATTTAAATATTTGAAATATTTAATTACTTAAAGATAAATTATTTACTAAAATCTTTTTCGACTAAAAGCCCTACACTCCTTTGCAAATACAACTCGGAGGCTTCAAGAAAGTGAAGTAAAAATATTATAAACGCTGCAAAGTAATCTATAAATACTGAAATACATAACACACCGAGGTCAAAAAATTATCAAAGCGAATTCGAAGATAGATTTTTTAGTTTGGTTGCCGTTATTGAAATTTCTGAATATACCGAATCGCTAATTATTGCGCTGCATGAGTTTGAATGGCAGTTGCTACACGTATCACCCAATGATGTAAAAATAATACAAAACTATAGTTTATTAAAAATTATTTTTGTAATACAATTATACATTACCAGCTTCTGCCCGTATGGAAAGAATGTTTTCCTATGCAACTTTGATAAATTATACTTACAGACATGCTTTGACTGATACAAATATCGAAAAACTTGTTATTAAGAGCTGACAACACTTAAAATATTATTTAACTGTGAATATATGTCGAAGATGTATTTAATTTAATTGTTGTTGCTATTTACTCTGCAGTTCTTCTTTTAATTTTAAATAGTCTGCACGTTTTGTTTTATTTTATGTATTTCATTTTTTACCATTGTTTAGAAAATTATTATTATTTTGTCTCATAAAGATTCACTCGAGTGTATTTGACTATTTGACTAGAATTCTAGCACTACTGATCAAATATATTCCACAGAATCAGTGGAGCTTTATGACAGAGGAAAAGGATGCTTAATAATTTTCTAAAAAAATAGTGTTATCCTTCTTAAAGAAAATCGCTTTTTGAATTATGAGTATAGTTTTTAGTCATCGTGATTTTGCCTTGATTAAGCCGTTTGCCTTTTATAACTTGTTAAAATATTTTAGCATTTTAAATTATTTAATTTATTGAACAATCTCAAATCTGTTGAAGCGTGTTTAAACGATTCAAATTATGTAGAACAGTAAATCTTTAAATCTCTAAATATTTAAATTTTTTCCAATGCGATTAAGTATTAAAAAAGATTTCGACCTTAAAAAAATCTAATTTAAATATTTCTTTTAGACAAAATTATTTTTGATTTAAATCGTTTGGTAAAGAGGAAGGTCTCTAAAATTTTTATTTAAATATTTTAAAATTTTACAGATTTATAATTTAACAAGCTGTCAGATTTATGAAGATAATTTTGTTTCATTGAGTAGCATTTGCATTATACAAATTAAGGAATGAAAACTTCAGGTTTGTTCGAATTGATATTTGTCTATATTACAAACTATAATGGTAATCTAATATCATTATTTACTCTGGAATTCAAATATATGTTTTTGACGACAGGGCAACTTGCGGAAATTAAAAAATAAATTAGTATTACAGTTGAAACACATCAACACGGAAACAATTCTGTCAAACATCAAGGTTCAAATATGAACACAAAGCGTATACAAAAGAGTTGGATTTCTGTTACCTTATCATTTGCCCATATTTTAAATCTAAATTATATTTTTGCTAATGTAAAACCACATATTGAATGGAATGCATTAAGGACTAGGCTTACTTTAAAATGTTTCCTAATAAACCATAGTACCTAACTTTTAGCATACCAAGCTTTTTTTTAATAGGTAGTGCACCAAGGGAAGTCGTTAGAAAACCCCAATTGATTTTAGTTTAGTTTTTAAATCGATCACTGTATTTATATTATAATAAACAGTTTACTAGTATTCGACTGTGATAATATTAACTTTGCTTCTGTGGAATAATTTTATTTGCATTAAATGCGAAATAAACGCAAATACAGCATATAGGTAACCCGATTATTTTAGGAAAACAATAACATTTCTAAATTAAAAGATGCATACTTAAACTGACAGTAACTGCAGTACTTTAGTTAGTGTGATTATTAATCATGAATCATACACCTTACAAGGTTGACATCAGGCCCGCCACTAGGCAAAATTTCGCTGTAGAGAAGTCAAAATTTTGCGCCCCTTATTACACTAACGATAGCGGTACCAAAAGATACTAATTTTACTATATGAATTCGGCATTTATTTCGGTATGATAATAATGTATGCAAAAGAAAGTGGGAATTCAATAATAAATCCATTTTTAATTCAACAATTTAAAAAATAAAAAACTACATGTTAAAATAACAAAATATAACACAAATTAAGTAAGAACGAAAAAGAGAACATAAAACACAATTTAATTTAAAAAAAATCTGTAAAAGGCTTTACACGGAACTGTCCACGCAGATGGAAGTTTTGAAACTAGAAATTGTGAAAATATTAAAGAGAAAAAAGGTTTGCCCTGCATCTGTTGTTTACCCTTTATCTAGTGGATCAAAAATATACCAATTTCCTTCAAAGATAAAAGCTTAAGTTATATGCAAAATATTATTGTTCTCTAACAAATTTGAAGATGTTTGCCCTGTGTCTGTTTGGTTGAAAATATGCCTATTTTTGTCAAGGGTAAAGGTCTACACTATATATGCAACTTAGGGTTGTCATGTGTGAAAGAAAAAAAGGAACATTTGAAAAAAAATATTCCTATTCAATTTCCTTAAATAATTTTATACGCAAATAAAAATAATAGTGACTTTAGTTAGGAACATATTTATCTACACTGTTAATTTGGTGTAAAAGTTTTCATTTTCTTTTATTTCTTTATAAAGGTGAAACATGAAATACCGTTATAATTTTAAATTACTCTCTAAATACTTCAGACTGTAAATTTTCAACAGATTTATTTCTTTGGTTCACTGTTCGCCATTAATTAAAAAAATTCTTTCTACATTGGAGTTTTGAAGGCTATCACAAAAAGAATAGATAAACTAGTAATAATTCGGGATGAAACTCAACAGTATCTGTTATATGGTGGCAAATTTGTATGTTATTTGGTCATAAGAACATACAACGGCTAAAATTAAACTGTAGATAACGCATTTTGATCAAATCTATGGGAGAACATTACTTCAACATTTACCTTTAACATATTATAACTTGGAGTCGAAAGCACTTATAACTAAATTTAAAAAAAAATACATTAAACAGTTGACCATTTATTGTAATGAAAACAGTTAAGAAACCATACCGTAATTACAATATGCGATTGATGCATTTCTGGGATGGTGATTACATGTAAATAATAGTTGTTTATTCTCATTTTTAACAAAATTAATCGTAGTTTATTAATTTCTATTCCCCCAATGTAATTTATGGTTCGCACAAAATAGTATAGATGGGGACAGTATAACAAATTTGTTTTGGCTGGAGAGCAAAATGTGGCTTTTGAAAGGTTGTACTACGCAGATTTGTTTGTTTTTAAATTCATAACTTATTTCCTCGGCGGCAACTGACGAATCGATATTTTAACTTCGGAATTGATCGCTCGCTCTCGCTGTTAAATTGAACAGAAAGGTTCACACGTGCGTTTATGTTGTGGTTGATTATTTTTTTTAAATGGTTAAAGTACGACCGGTTAATAATGGTAAAATAGTGCATAAGTCATGGGAAAATAAGAGAAAATATTCGAGAAGATCTCGTTTAGCACGTCAACGCATTCTAAGGTAAGTAAAATACGCTTCGCAAAAACTTATTGCAAGTTTTATTAATATTATAAATATTGGCTGAAAGTTACGGAAAGGCAATTATTTAGATTAAGTACTTCAACACACGATGCCCGAAAAGGCATTTTATGTACGAGGCACCTACAATATTTTTTATCTACTTTGATGGAGTACATTATAACACTGTCTTTGCATTGTTATTTTCATATGAAAAATATTGACACAGCCTACTTGTTTCAAATAACTGACAGATTGTCACATTTATGAAATGTCAAAATTAAAAGTTTTTAATGATTTTTTTATGCAAGTAGACAAAATAGTATATGATACTCGTTTGATAGGAGGCATTGTAGCACTCGCTCCATCCAATCACTCGTGCTACAATAGGCCCTCATGTTAAACTAGTATAATAATATACTATTGTTGACCGGTTGAAACCATAAAAATAATCCAAAATTTTTATACAGATATTCAGATAGCGGGAGGTGAAATAATAAGCAATCTAGTTTCAAGTTTTTTTCTTGGCCCTCTGTTATAATAATAGTCACACTGTAAAAAAATAAACATTTTTATAAACAGGATTTTGATAGTGACCGCCCACAGTGTTATAAAAATGACGTCACTAAATTATCAGTTTACGGCGTCTGTTTTTTAATGACGTCACGTAAAAGGTTTTTATAAAAACTGTTTCTATAATTTTTATAAAAACAGGCATTTCATTGGATATTGGTGCCTAAGCTCAGCGTACTGGGGATTTGAACCGGCTCTCGAAACTGCAGTTTGAAGTTTGAACTTAGAACGCTTAACACGTAACCTCATTTTTGGCGTGTATCTTGGATTGACGCTTGTGTTGTCGAACTTTGGACCAGATTTTGACAGTGGAACATGGAATATTTAAAAGATTGTGGTATCACATACATCATCGCTAGATAATTTGATCAAAAAAGCCCTCGGTTGATACAAAACGAAACAAATAGCCATTCCGAAAATTATATGAACATTGTATACCGTTATAAAATTAAAGCCATTTACACGAACAAGAATTTCTGGTACAGTGACGTTACAAGTTTTCTCTGTCTAACATTTACGCGTATTAAAAAGAGACAAACAATGTCTTACAAGTCCGTTCCCACAAGAAAACTTTTACCGGCAAACTGGAACATGCGCTACTTTCTACAAGTTGTCGTTAAAAGTTCCACCTTCGCGCAAGCACATTTTTTGTAAATCCGTAATACCAACCTGCGCCAATTCGTAAACATAACCTCTTCATTGCGTTAGTAAACAGAAATTTGTTACATGATTTTAAGTTTTGTTCTTGTCTGAAAGACATATTTATGTTAAAAATGCGGCAGTGAAAAGATGAAATTCAATTACTGATACCATTGTATGAAAACTACGAAAAGAAACTATGCTAGCCCAAAGGATAGACCTATTTTTTGAGGTTATGTTTCTATTTAATTTTAATAGATTGGTATGACTGCATGACAGCCAGCTGCAAGTGAATTTACAAGAAAAACTTGTTCGTGTAAACGGTCTTACAATTTACTTTAAACTGGACTGGTAACGTCACTGTACCAGAAATTCTTGTTCGTGTAAATGGCTCTATAAGATTTAACGCTGGCAAAAGATACAATTTCATATCGAGGGGATCTTTTGACAATCGATGTCATCTAGCAGGACTTAGATATAATTCTGGCATTGAGTGGCATGTAAAACCATGGAAAAAACGATTTCGTAACTATTTCTTTCTTGGTCTTAACGGTTTACATTTTCACATAACTTTCAGAGTACAGTTCAGGCAAAATTACCAAAAAATATATACAACGCCCAAAACGGCAAACCGCGTTAAGACAAGCTAGGGGTTATTTACCAATCAACAAGCAACCGAGCGGAAAAAACTTTTAGTAAGTGTGCCCCTGCTGATGAAGATTATGATCCACAAGCACATGACGTAGAACTGGAAGGGGAAGAAATGGAAAAGGAGTGTGAAAGAAAGTTGAAATCTTTTCAGGTACAATATTTATTATGTAATATGTATGTATTATCTGTAACCTCAGTTCACCTTGCGGTGCTTTACTTAGTAATATTTATATTCATGAAGTTCATAAAGTATGTAACTTGTTACCATGTATTAGGTGTCGGCAGAGCAACGAGATAAAATTGCCATTGCCACCCTTGGCCAGTTTGGAAGCGCTCTCTATGAAGCTGAAAGGAAAGACAGATTAATGGCTTCAAAATTCGGCAAAATCATTAAAAGACGTTCTTTTACCCCGTGCCATAATACAGTTAAGGAGATCTTATATCCCACCTCACTCAACACCCTGGACATTAGGGTGGAACGAAAACAGCTTTTTTTAAAAATTTTTTAAATTTTAGTTTTGTAATAGTGGGCAAAAGTTGCCTTTTAGGTTCAAAAAGAAGCTATACTACAACATCTTGAGGTGCCGCAAAAAATTATTAATTGCAAAATATAATAATAATAAAAAAATATATTTTAATGTTAAAAAGTTTGTATTTTTGCTAATTTTGAAACTTTTGCGAACTATTGTTGTTGTTACAAATACTAATAAATAAGGTTGAAATAAAAGCTCGTCAAATCAATTATATATTTTGTTATTAGGGCACACGTCAAAAATATCATAATACACTTTTAAAAACATTGAAAGTTCCTTTTTTATGATTTAAAAAACCTTTAATAATTACAAATGTTACAGCTGCAAAACGTTTGTTTCTACTTCATTGACACATTAAACTGTTTTTTAAATCAAATTTTGGCATGTTGTCACGTGAGTCAATTGTTGCTCTCATATATCCTTCTCTTGCGATTGAACCACCGACATTTTGAGCCGATTTGGTCATCAATTTTACAGCTCTTTCCACTGCTTGCGTGTGGCAAGGAAGCCGGGGAAACTCGATAAGCGGGTCTACTTTACTATTTGGTTGAGCATCAGATGTCTTCTGTATAAAGTCTTTGAGGGAGTCACTGGAAACATGTTTTACCAAGAGGGGTTCAGTGACATCATTTTTAGCCCATAAGATCATGTCATGTATCTGTGGAACTTTAAACTTCCTGACTACGCTTCTACTTTCTGTTCTTGCTTTTAAAGCACCTCATAAACCAAGTTCTCTTACATGTTTGTGCTTATCACATAGCATGGACAAAAGTATATTTTATGCAGCAGCAGCAAAGTACCCATTTTTTTGAATAACCGGGTCTAGAACGTTCTTGAAATCATTAGAGAGCGTGAATATGAGATAAGCTTAAACAGTTGTCTGGAACCATAAGTACATGAAGGTTTTAACTTAATGTTAAACCACAAAGCTGCATACACTTTAACAATGTACTCAGCCAGAGTCTTAAGGTTTTCAGTTGGATGTTTAGTTGCCACATACAATCTAAGTATACGGTTTGATAATGTACACCACCTGGAATGAGGAAGTTTTCCAGGGTTTCTTAAAGATAAATCTAGCTGGCAATTTCCACTTGATACAGCGATATACTTATCCAATAAATACTTCTGGTCTGTACTTAAATTATTTATGTTCTCTAAAAGAGGAAGGTTATTTTCAATTGGCAAGAAAGTAACCACAGGAAGATTAGCACAGTTTTCCAGCTGCTGAGCTATTTCGCCTTTAAACTTATTGGGTTCTTCGTTTTACCATCTAAATTACAAAAAAGATGTCGCGAAGGTGGGTAATTTCCATGGAACAAACCATTGTAAAGGTCTTCCTATTTCATTTTTCATAAAAAAAATCACACCATTATTATGTCCAGTATTTACAACGATTCCATCACACCCAATAGCAGTAAAGTTCAAAAGTTGTTCGTTGTGTTCTCTATCTTCAAGAAACTCCAGTATACTGTCTGCTAAGTCTTTTGCAGTGCCAGATTTAGGTGTTACGTGGCCTAAAAACTTTGAGTTTGGTTCCTCTATTAGTAAAACGTGCTCTTCTGAAATAACTTTTTTGTACTAGTGCCTTTCTTTTCTTGAACAATTGTTTTGTCTTTTCTTCCATCAAAAAACAATCCTCTATTTTCGCTTATCTGATCATAAAGACTGTCATTAATGAGATCTCGTCGATTCTTTGATCTTGCTCGTCTAATTTTCATCCTGTCTATTACTTTGGTTTTGTCTTCCCCTGTGCTTACACCCAAGTCCTGTAAAGCCCCCCCTCCCCCACCCCACCTCAACATCCGCTGCGGCAATGACTCATGCTCCCGGATGTCAATGCAATAGTTAAACTGTCTTTATCTTTCTATTCATATTAAAACGCCTATTTGAAACTTTTTACTGCAGAATCGAGACACATAAAAGAAGTTGCAAAAAGCGTCTTTTTATACAACCTTACCGCTCTTTGCAGCACCTCAATACATAATTCAAAAAGTTTAAAAAAATTGTATGTATTTTTTGATATAAAAACTGCTTTTTTGACAGTATTTGAAATAAAAAAAATTATTTGACAGCTTCTTAAAAAAAATGTAGCGAAAATTGCAATTTTATGAAACTTTATCGTCCTTGCGGCACCTCAAGACGTGCTCCAATATTTTTCATATTTTTTTTAATCTTATCTACACCAAAAGCCAACTTTTCCGAGCTATTACAAATTAAAAATCAAAACTTGTTTTTTTCGTTCCACCCTACTGGACATGCAATATGGCAAGGCTAATGAAAAGATAGCTATAGAGAAGTTCATGCACCTCAAAAAGTTGACTGTGATACCTAATGGTTTATATGTTGACCAATTTCAAATTAATAATTTTGCCGCTGTGAGAGTCTCAAAGCTACTTTCCAAGTAGCAAGGCGGCAAAACAGGGTACGAACTAGACTCTCTTTGCCGCTTACATTGCATGAAGAATAATTGACGGCAGGGCCATCTACTGGTTGTGAATCAAAATATTTCAAATTTTTGCCACTTAATAGCTATTTATATATCTAGGGAGCAAAGATATTCATTTCTTCCCGCGTGTGAATTAAACACACAAGGGAGGAAATGAACCTTTGCTCCAGTGATATTGCGATGGTATTAAGCCCTACAAACTCAATTCTGATAGCATTGCCAAATTAATGGACATTTCATTAAAGCTCAGGGTGAGGTATTTTATATAACTGCAAGTCTAAACTTTGAATTTAATAGATTGAATGCATTGGTAAAGAGATGCCAATTAATAGCAGTATAATTAATTAAAGAACGGCTTAAGCAAAGCTCAGTTCTCACAAGGATCTAAGTTGAATGTAAAATAAAATTTAAAAGAGGTTTGTGCAAAGTAATGGCCGAACTATTAATGCCAAAAATGGTTTGAAAAAGCAATAAATTGAAGCGAAACATTCAAGGAAAGTTAAACAGTGAAATATTTGTCAGGGTTTTAAAAGAAAGGTAGGAAAAGCTAGATAAGCTAATAAACGTTGCAACGAGCAGCTAAGTAGACTGAAATTAAGGCATTTGATGGAAAATTGTAAGAATCAACAAGCCAGGCTTATATAAAAATGAGGAAAAGGGCACAGCAGATGAACTAAAAATTGTGTGGAAAATCAGACAGGTGAAATCAAGGGACGCCTTGGTGAAGGAAGTACTCTTATAAAATTAATCAGTGCAGTGACTTATGTGAACAGTTTAAAGCAAATTAACAAACGTGCAGTGACGCACAGACTTGATTAACTAATTATAAATGTAGACCATAATATTAGAATACGAATTTTGTAAATAAGTTGTAGTTTTTAGGCAAAGTTAGATTTATAAGTAAGCATTTTGAACTTGATTCACATCCGTTTTTATTTAGGATTAAAACTAGCAATTGTTTATAGCGGATATAGGGAGAACAATTGAATTAATTTAAGCATTGACATGTTTTAAAATGTACTCCTGAATAAAACTAATTTTCATATAATAAACAAATTATTTTAACAATAAAAATTATACCACTTAATTCAATCCAATTTCGTGGTCGTGTGGCGTTATTTGCATCGAAATCCAACACCTAAAGTAGTAAAGTTCTCCGAGCCCGAGTGACCATAACCTAACATCGGAAGCAGCCTATTTTGATATCTGCGTGGAGGCTTACAAGTTGAGACAGCCCAGAGGGGAAGATTCCAGATCGGCGAGCAGCTACGTGACCACATGTTCCAGAGATTCCAGCAGGATCCAGCCCATAGCAGTCCGACAACGAGACCAGCATCGCCGTTAAGCCCCGATATAATATCGGCAACCACAGGTACTGTTTAAACCTAAAATTAGCTAAGTAAGCACCAGGAAGTTTATACAAGTGTAGCAAGAGTCATGCCCAAGGCAATACAACCCATATTCATTGCTGTAAAATAAATCCAGCCCGCAAAATAGCCCAACTCCATAATTTGGGGTTATGTGACAGTTAGATCCGTAAGCGATGCCAACTAAAACAATTGGTGCGTAGATGTGGGCCCCCTTTAACAAATGTTAGAAAAACAAATGATGTTAATGCCGCGAAACAGCTTAATTCAAATATTTACCGGTGAAACTGTGATAAATTTTCACTTTGTTTTTAAATTCACGATCGCACTGTGCCAGCGGAAACCATTTTAATTTAACGTATGATCTACTTTCGAGTATTTGCTTGTGCGTAGTAGTACGAAGACGAAGTACAGAACCGTATTAAGTTAAATTAAGAATTATACATTCAGCCCAATTGAACCTAACCGAGAGAAAGAGTAAATGCTTTACCGAAATTTGAGCTAGCCATAATAATTATTAATACTTGCAGATATATAAAATATCAACAGGGTATATAACCATTTATTTCAATGAGTTAGTAAATTACAACTCCTTTTAATCGTCTTAGAAATAAAATATTTGTGAGGTGGTTCTTAATCATTCATTTAATTAATTATATTAAATTAAAAGAACATAACCTTCTCAAATATAAATGGTCGCTAGCAACGTGGAGCAAGAGCAGAATTAACAGGGCAATTAATAGGTGGCAAAAGTAAATTAGTAAAAATTAAGGCATCCTAACGTGTAGGCGAGTTTTAATTACGAAGAATAGGTATTAACAACTGCAGTTAAATAATAATTGCTCAGTTACTTGAACTTTTATCCACAGGATATTTAAAAATTGCCAAATTTGGGCCTTGAGTTAGTATTTGTGTGGGTAGCATTTCCAAGCGCTTTGTTTTTGTCCGATTTATAACAAACACAAAAAAATGACGGATAAACGTTCGAGAAGAATGAAGAAATTGGAAGAAGGAAAGGAGGAAGAGCACCAGGCAGAAGAAGTAAGTGAAGCATCAGGACAACCTGCGACAGAAGAAGAACGACAAGGGGACCAGGCTGAGGAACGGCAACCCCAAGCGGAAAAGCAAGCAACTGACTTGAGTGGAATCATGGAGGCGATACTGCAAATGTAACTAAATGCAGAAGAACGCGATAGAAAATTACGGGAAGCAATTGAGAAGAACACGCAGGAATTAAAACAAGATGTTGAGAAGAATACGCAGGAATTAAAACAAGATGTTGAGAAGAATAAGCGGGAATTAAAACAGGACGTTAAGAAGGCAGCGAAGAATGTACAAGAATTGAAGCAAGATGCAGAAGAACGGGAAAATAGATTGCAAGAATCAATCAGAATGGAAGCAGAAGAACGTGAACAAAGATTGCAAGAAGCAATTCGGCTAGAAGCAGAAGAGCGAGAGAGAAAAGCAGAAGAGAGAGAAACTAGGGGGTATAACCATACCAATTTGATGATTGAAGGACTAAAGGAAGAGTTGCAAGTTAAAATTGATGGCCTACAGGGAAAGTTAGAAACATATAAAGACACAACCAAAAATAAGATAAAACAAGAACTGCAACAAGAAGTGGCACAATGATGGACGAACAGATTGGAAAGAAGGGAAAGGAAATAGAGGACCGAATTAAGGGTGTAGAAAACGAAATAGAGCACAGAATTAGGGGTGTAGAAAACGAAACAAAGGACAAACTGGCGCAACATAAAGATAGGGTTGAATTTGAGTTAATCAGTCTCGCGAAGAAAACGGACGAACAGTGGGACAAGGTACAAAAGGAACAGAGCCGAAACACGCAGCATATCGCTCTGGTTGACGACAAAATTACGAGGGAACTGCAAGGGGTACATGAGAGGTTCGAACAAGGACCAGAACTCCCAGCAAGCGCAATGACTCCAAGCCTGAGCATTGAGATGATACCAAAATTTGAAGGAAGGTACGGCGGGTTACCCATGATCTTCATAGCTAAGCTAGGCGATTTAATGCGAACCATACCCACAGAATGTCGAACGCTACAGGTGATAAACATGGCTATGCGAAACAACGCCGAGATCTGGCACAGTATCATCAAATCCAAGTACTCGACGTACCGAGAATTTAAAGAGTTGTTCACACAGCAGTATTGGAGCAACACACATCAAGCACAAGTAAGGACAGAGCTCACATCCGGAAAATATATTGATAAAAGAGGATCGAGAGAAATCTACGTGATGCACCGGTACAACAAAGCCCAATATCTGACGAACGCGAAATGAATCCGAATAACCAGTATCAAAATTCAAGTAATAAACGAAAATTGAATGAAAATTTTAGCAATAACTTTGGGCCTAATAGAAGCAACTTTAATAATAATTGGAATTACAATAATAATCGACAAGAGGGTCGCTATAACTATAATAATCAGTATCAAAAAGGAAACTATAATAACTCAAATTGGAATCAAAACAGAACACAATACAACACGGGGGAAAATCAACAACGCAGTTATAACGACCTGACCGAGGAAAGAAACAAGAGGAGATGTCAGGAACCGGACACGAATAAGCCACAGGATCGACAATTTATTAATACTATGTTCACAAGAGAAGAAGGAGAGATTGTAGAGGTGTATGAGGAGCCCTCGATATACAAAAAAAACCTCAATTTTAGAAATTAATGTAAATAGTAGAATTAAGCAAATCGCCAACTTCGCCATCGCATATGAGAAAACGGAGGAATTTTTATTGGAGGAAAATGAAGAGAAAATTTCAAGCTCATGTTTACCATTTATCAAACAAAAATGTTTAGACCAAGAATATTATGTGCTAATTGATAGCGGAGCAATGGTTTCTTTAGTACAAGTAGAAGTCCTAAATAATCATCTGAATGTTTTGCAGAGTAATATAATAAAAGTTAACAAAATCGATTTATTGTCCCCAACAAGGAAGAAGATCTTAACTACAAGTAAACTATTGGCAATCAAGATCAGCATAAATGAGAAAGAATATGATGTACGATTTTACATAGTATCTGCCTTAAATGTACAATTTGTGATAGGAGTCGATATTATTCAGCAAATGGAATAAAAATTGATGCAATGCAAAAGTGCATCATAATAAATGAAATAAGAAGGCCTTGGTCTGTTGAGGATCAAGAGCGTAAAAATTGTTGCCTAGCTGAAATAAAAGCACGAGACGATATAAATTATTGCCTAGCCAAAAGTGCAGCAGACGATGAGATTTGTTGCCTAGCCAAAAATGCAGGAGACGAAATAATTATGAATAATTGTGAGATCATAGAAGGAATGCTGGATGATGAACAGATAGGGGTTGAATACTTACAATATAAAGGCAGAATTATGAAAATTATAGACAAGAATAAGGAGATTATAAATCAAAAGACAGGACAAGCAACGAAATATTGCCATAAACTTGTTGTCGACGAAACGATGGGCATTAAATCAAGATCGTATCCAATACCATTTGCACAGCGCGAAAAAGTAAAACATGAGTTACATAAGATGTTAGCCAAGGATGTAACAAAACACTCCAAAACGAACTTTGTTAATCCGATGGTGGTGGTGAAGAAGAGCGATGGTAGTCTTAGGTTATCTTTAGATGCACGTAGGATAAATCAGATTACGAAACCCCAGTATGAAAGTCCGCAAAAAATAGATGCCTTGTTAAGCCAGATATGGGATAAAAAGGTGTTAACAAAATTGTATTTGAAAAACTCATTTTGGCTGATTCCGTTACACGAGGAATCTAGAAAGTACACAGGATTCTGCATAGAGGAGGACATTTTTCATTTTAACGTAGTCCCGTTCGGTTTGACAACTTCATGTGCAGCATTGGTGCGAGCCATGCAACAAATATTGAACAAATATGACGAGTTTTGCGTGCACTACATTGACGATATTTTGATTTTTTTTTCGAGATGTGGAATAACATTTGATACATTTAGAGTTAGTTATAAGCACATTAAATGAATACGGCTTAAAATTGAATTTGAACAAGTGTCAGTTTATGCAAACAAAAGTAAGCTTCTTAGGCTATGAAATTAGTAACAATGGGGTCACGATAAGTGAAACGAGAATAAAAGAAATCAAGAATTTGCCTCGCCCCAAGAATTTGAAGACATTGAGAGGTTTACTGGGCCTATTAAATTACTATAAGAAGTTCATAGCAAATTATTCAGAACTGACACTACCATTGGTCGAATTATTGAGGAAGGACACTAAGTGGGTTTGGAACGAAGAGAGAGAGAAAGCGTTCAACAATTTAAAACAAGAATTTCACGAAGGATTGCTACTCAAGTACCCGAACTTCAAAGAGAGCTTTATCTTAAGAACAGATGCGTCGGACATGGTAGTCGCTGCTGAGCTGATACAAGTCCAAGAAGGAGTGGAGGTTCCGATTTGTTTTATATCACGGATTTTGAAGGGTTACGAGACCAGGTACACAATCGCTGAGAACTAGATGTTGGCTATTATATTCGCGATCAACAAATTAAAATTCTACTTGACAGGAAACAAGTTTTACATCGAGACAGATAATTCAGCAATATCATTCCTTAAAAACGAAACGTTCCATAACGATCGATTATACAGATGGGCATTGTACTTGCAACAGTACGATTTCGAAATAAGACATAGACCAGGGAACATGAATGTGGTAGCGGATTTCTTAAGCAGGAAGGACGCAGCAAAGAATAAACGACAGAAACAATTATTGATAGGGATAGAAAAATTTTATTAACAGGGAAGATTTTCGAAGGAAGAAGAATTATTAGCCAAACAAGAAAATTTAGAACTTGAACAAAGACGAAATTTAGTGCAAGATAGTCCAAACCAAGAATATAAAGGTTTTAAAATAGTAGAAGGTCGATTGGTAAAATTATTGGGTGGAAAGGAATTAATAGTATTATGCAGAGAAGATGCAGTCAATCTGGTAAAAGAAATTCATCAAACTTTCGGACACTGTGAGGGAAGAAAAACATGGTTGATGTTTTGAGAATGTTTCTACACCAAGAACGATATCAAATTCATTAAACACTTCACAAATTGTTGCAAGATTTGTCAATTGGCCAAAGAAAAGAATCATACTAATCAGAACGTAATCAAGAGTATAAGAGTCAACGAACCATTGGAGCTAGTCACAATCGATTATTTGGGAAATTTGGTACCGGGACAATATGGGTACCGACACATTCTAATCAAGGTGGACGTGTTTACAAAGTATATTAAACGTGTACGTTAGATGAAGTACTTTTTGGGTAACACGGTTTCATAAAAGTACGTAGATATTTCTGAAATTTTGTATAGCGCCATAATTTTACATTTTGAACAACCCTTCCTGATGACATTTTGTCGTATTTAAAACAGAAAGGGTACTTTACCTGAAAAAAACAATTGTTTTTATCTACCGATCGTGAGGGCTCATTTATTTATTTATTTATTTATTTTAGAAAGTAGCCAACAGATCAACCAATTACAAGCTACTATTAAACAAAATATACATAATCTGCACAATACATACAGAAAGGTATTAACTAGTTAGATTGTATGGTAGTGGCAAAGTAAACAACTAAGAATGAGTACTACAGACGAAAAACACCTATAACTATAGTTGACATAAATATTAGATAGCAATATTACAAACTTGTAAATTAAGACAAATAAAAAAAGATCTATATATTAACTAGTTGCTAAAGTATTTGCGAAACAAACTAAAGAACGAATCAATTATTATAAATTCTAAATAAAATATAAATAGCTCGCGTTTAACAAGCTATCGCTCTATTTACATAAAACTTGCAAAGATAAATACTCGTATCTATCTTCTAAAATTCAGAAAAGGAATTCACAACTCTATTGCATTTGATGGCATTCTAGGAATCTAAATCTAAAGCAAAGCTGTCAGGAATCGTTTAAAAAATATTTAAATAAAAATCCTACATACCTTTTACTAAAATACTAAACGATTTAAATTAAAAATACTTTTATAAAGAAGTACTTAAGTCATGTATTTTTAAAATCTAAATCTTATTTAATACTAAAAATACGTATAAGGTTTATTATTTGAGACGACTTGAATCTTTTATGAAAAATGCTTTAAAAAGATTTGGCATAGTTCAATTAATTGAAGAAAACTTAAAAGCAAATGCCCTGATGTCATAGGTAATAAATTAGAAGGCAAAATCTTTGAATGTCACGTAGATTAAGATATCACTCACAATTTTTCCCAAAAAATACAGATGAATGTGAACGTTTGTAGAATTTGCAAAATCACAACACAGAACTCAGTGCGCTACAAAAGGACCCTTCTATGAAAACGGTTTTCATAAGATAGAACACAATTTTATCTTCTGTTTCAGTGGACAGACACTTTTCGTAACTAGTTATGAAATGAAAACATTTCGCAACTAGTGATGAAAACTACATCAAATTCACATGAGAAAAGCGAAAGCGATCCTACTTGATCTGTAATACATTGGCATGATAATTAGGATTTTATCAGTTTAAGGTTTAAACAACCGTTTTTACCAAAATTATAAAAATAGTGTAGAAAACACGTTAGAAAATGCGAGTTTCTGAACTTGTGTGATTATGCGGAATTTCACTACGTTCGTTCCGCAAAATCACTACCTTCGTTCCGTAAAATCACTGGGTTTCAGAACCAGGCATTTTCTAGTTGGTTTTATAAATAGATATCTTATACATCCCTTTTCCATAATACCATATTCATAATATTGATTAACATATTGTAACAATCCGGTATACAGTCTATATGAAATAATGGTTCACATGCAGTACGTTCTACTTTAGTAGCAAGAACTTTTTTGATTCTATAAATATACTATGCATTGTTGTAAATCATTGCTACTGACTTAAATTTTCAAATGGTAAAAATATGTAAATCTTTAGAAATGATTTCTAAATTGTTGTGAAAACGATTTGAAAATCTTTTAAAAGCGATTTATTACAGAAAAATTACTTAAATCTAGATTTAAATCATTTCGAACATAGAAAATGATCGTGTATCTTCGTTTGTGTTGATTTAGATCTGTAGCTGACAAACGAATTTAATTCTTAGGTGAGTAAGTGATTAAGATATTATTTTGCAAACAATCTATTGCAAATAAATCATATAACTCTGAAAAGATCCTGCGATTTAAGTCCTTCCTAACACGAAAAATAATTTTGTGCTTAAATTATTATTATCTCTGAAAAATATGTTGTGCCCTATATTTAAATGCCCCACTTTAATCTCGGCAATCTTTGATTTTTACAGTATACAAAATATTCTACTTTTCCGAAAAAATAAAAATTTATTCTTTCAGCTTTACAGAGAGGCACCCTCTCGAGAATCTTGTAATTATAAAGAACCTGGTACACTCTAGAGCTTATTTCTGGCAAATAACATATTTATTGTGAAGAGGCATGAGCCTAACGCTTTGATAACCATACTATTTTATATGAGTTTGGAAGATTAATCAGCCAATATTTCTTAATTTATACATTTACCGTTATTGAAACGAATTGGTATAGAAAAGACATTAAAACTGATAGATACTTAAATTATAAATCTCAAACATCTATATAATATAGAAAAAGTGTCATTAATAGCTCAATTGACCGTGCAATTTTATTATGTTTTAATAAATTTCGTAATGGTAACATCATAAAAATTAAAAAAATATTAAAAAAGAATTATCCAATTGATTTCATTAACTTAAACGTTAAAAAAAGAATAAGGAAACAAAAATAATAATAGAAATAATAATAAATCAACGATTTATAGCCTAACTGTTTAGGACAAGAATTTAATAATAACCGAATCATTAAAAATCCATTTTACATTTATATTCCACATATTCCAAAATTATCATTACTTTTAAGTAAAATATTAAGAAACAAAAATAATAATAAAATTTCTTTTAAAAATTACAATATAATTTGAAATCAATTTTTGAATAATTTAAGAGCTAAAACAAAAATTCAATCTGAATCAAATATTGTTTACCAAACCAATTGTAATAATTGTAATGCCAAATACATAGGACAAACAAAACACAAAACCTAAAAAATTGAATAACTTATCATAAAAATTCAATAAAATCTAAAATTTTAACCCCAAATAAACCAAATAATTCTCTCTCTGACTATGCAGTTAATAATTGCATTAATTTTAATATTGATTCCCCTAAAGAGAAAATATCTTGCAAATTATTTTGTTTATTTTTCAAACACCTACGATTGGTAGATATGGATGTAGTTATATTGTATGTATTAGTAATATTAGTTATTCTCTTTTAGTTTAGTATAGGGTATGTATTGGTTAATTAGTAAAATAAATACATGTACGTCGAATACAACTGTACATTATTTCACTTAGGTTGGCTTACGTCGCATACGACTAGGTAGCTCACTGTTTATTCCAAAATTACCAAAGTAGCTCAACACATTGAAAGGGTTGGCGACCACTGCATTAGCTAATTGCAGTTGCTCTAACCAGCAATATGTATCCCCATCAATTATAGGAGGTCGAAATAAAGTTCAAATAAAAACAATACTGGCATTTTGCATAAAATATTCAACACTAAGCTGAATGCTGCTCAAAACATTGAAGTATTGGGATATTTCTGGAATTAATGCCTGAACTAGGGATTGCTAAACATTTCAATCTCTCTACCAGTTCAGCTCTTCGAAATTATTTTCAAAATAATAAAATAGTATTAACAGCTGTTCGCAATGCACTGCATCGCATAGTGCAAGTAATGAAGAAACTTAATAAAATTCAAGCATTTATACCAATGTAGTATATAGAAATACAATTACACTAAGGACAACCCTAATAAACACAAGAATCAAATCACAATTAGTTATAAAAGAACCTTCAAAGCAATGTATAGTGGCTAATAAATGAAAAATTACTTCCACGTTGATTGTGGAAAGAAAAACATTTGCTAATAGACCAACTTTCGTTTGATATGTATATATAGTTTTATATCCATAATCTCTATTTGTTGAAATATTACGAACAGTTCTACCATGTATCGACCATTGGGAATGCGTGGTGGAAATCTGCTCGCATCGGGAAACCAGTTGCACAAAAACCACTTTCCCTGCAATAAAAACAATTGCCTTTACTTATTGTGGTGATACAAATAGTTTTAATAGCTATTTAAGTAACAAGGAGTGTAAGGACCTATTAACATTTGAGGTAGGCAAGTACAAGCCAAGACGAAATCGCGGCTTGTTGCCTGCCGAAAATGTTAATAGGCGATACATTCCGAGTTATCTTATTGTATTTTCCTGCTGCTTATCGAAATTTTCCTAGATTTTTGAAAAAATCGTTTGGTTTGTCACCTGTCACCAGAATTAGTTTTCGTGACTTGTGTTACCTGTGAGTGTCATATGTCACATAAACACTTGCAATTTATAAACAAAATGTCTAAATCTGCATCTTGTATTGCTAATTTTATTATCCTAGGAACTTAATAATAATATTAAGTTCCGTTGTCAAGAAAAAGCAGCAAACAAATATAATCACCGACTTACACGTTGCTGATCATGTAACTCAGTGATACAGCCTTAGTAACAAAACGTGTAAGTCGGTGATTATATTTGTTTGCTGTTTTTTCTTGACAACGGAACTTTATTATTAAGTTCCTAGGATAATAAAATTAGCAATACAAGATGCAAACTTAGACGTTTTGTTTATAATTGCAAGTGATTATGTGACATGTGACACTCACAGGTAACACACACGGCTCACGAAAATTAATATTGGTGACAGGTGACAGACCAAACGATTTTTTAAAAAATCCAGGAACATTTCGATAAGCAGCTGGAAAAATATAAGATAACTCGGAATGTATCGCCTATTAACATTTTCGGCAGGCAACAAGCCGCGACTTCGTCTTGGCTTGTACTTGCCAACCTCAAATGTTAATAGGCTCTTACATTCCTTGTTACTTAAATAGCTATTATATGCAGGGCAGTTATTAATTGTTAATTAAAATCAAGGCAAATGACAAAAAAGCAATAACTATTGAATTGCGTTATTATCAGTTGCTTATTTCTGTTTGGAGGCTCTACCATCACACTGTTGTATTATTTACAAATATTATTCACAAACAATGGCTTACCTGTTTCAGAGGGCATTTGCTGAAATTTCCGCAGTTAAAAAAATCAGCAAGGCCAAAATCGTTCTTTCGTACAGAGTCGCAAAAGTTGAATTCAAATCTGAGTGGGAATAAGCGGTATTCATTGCTAAGGAACTTGAAGGCTTGCACTTGCACCTGCAAATATTTGTACGTAACATTGTGCAAAAATCTGTTTCGGCGAAAATACCCTCATCTCTTCATTAAAGTCCTTGGTGAACACAGCCGACGCATTAATAGCAGTTGTGGTTCGGTTATATTTGAAGGTGCGAATTTTTAAATCCTGAACGTTATCTTTGTCATCGTGCACTGCTTCAGCTCTTTCAAAGTCAATTTGGTAGTCCGTCTGTATAAACTGATTGTAAACGACGTGGTAATTGAGGTAGAAGAAAATTATAACCAGTAAAGGTGTTTTAAACAACTTCGACCCAACCGACTTCATCGTCGCGTGGCAATTAGCTCGAAATGCAAAGCGTGACATTTATATACTTCGTCCATCAAATTGTTTTTGTTTTTTGGTGCGCGACTATCTGACAATATTGTTGGAATAATCCAATGCAGATATTTTTGTAGTTGTAATAGAAATCGCATATACTCGTATTTCGTAATTAGTTTTTGAGGCAACTTTAATTCTTCAGAAAAACGCCTTTAAAGTTGAAGACTGCTGCAATTTTTATACTAGCATCTTAGAACCAAGGTTGAAGAAGGGTTGAAGTTGAGTACGGCCGCTGGTTGAACTTCTCGATGTTGCTACAGTTTGCTGCACTTTCGTGCTCAGTAGTGTCTGACGTTGAAGTTTCCTAATGTTGTTCAAGCGCTTTTGATCATTTCTATCATACTGGGAATTAGAAGCACGGTCACTGCAGCTTTTTCAATATCAATAAATAACTTTGGATTATGTAATATTACACCCCCACTTGAGGTGTTGAATTACTTATTTATACGATAAATTAAAATAATAACTTACCTCACAAATGTCAATATTTGACATACAAAGATTGTCATGGTATATCTTTCTAATTATTTTAAATATTGCTCCGGCTAGTCAGTACAACTAAATGAATACTCTTTATCCTCAGCTGAATAGTGCTTCGTAATAACAAGTATAGTTGATTGTTTAAATATTTGGTTACTATAAAGTAATTTTATAGTTACTTTCAGGTCTTTTACTGATATTCTAAATATCTTAATGACATTCAGATATATTTATTGACTTTTCAATGATGTAAGGATAGTATAGTTTGTTTTGGGATAACTTTTAATCAATATTTAAAACCCAAAATACCTAATTTACATTTCCCAATCTTAGCTTAAATCCAAAAGGTATAATCTCTAAATATAATTGCCTAAAATCGCCGAGTACTCAGAACACTATTAAAATTTAGATATAATTAATAGTAATTCTTAGTTCTAAATACAAGTTCACTAATATTCAATACACAATTTAAATATTCTTGAAGTATTCCAAAAGTTGTTTGTAAAAGTTATTAAACAAACACTGACCTTAGCGTCGCTTTAGAGTAACCTGATCAGCAACCTATAGAATCCCCTCTGCAAATGAAGCAGGACAGCTAACAGTAACTGGCTGGTTGAAATCTCCAATCCCCTCAAAAAGCTCTTTTGATGTGTTGCTATCTTCCAGATAGCACTTCTCAATTGAATGCACAACACACACGTAAACACTGGCTCTACGTTAATTATATTGTAAGTTATTTACTTGAAATTGAAAACACTTCAATTATGTCGACTTGATAGACGGTTTGACTTGCTGAATGTACTTTGTATCATTACCAGATACTTTCTGTGTAATGATCATTTAATTAAATTCATTTGAAAGTACCAATTGGTTGGGATTGAACCACCATCGGTTTTAATATGACCGCCTCAAGTCGAGTTTCAAATTGAACTTTTTTATCATTCTGTTTATTATTTCTCTTTGGTTACCCGTAACTATTCACAACCCAATGACTGTACACAAACTTTTTTAAATTAACTATCTGGACATGCAGACTGCATGTAACATTACAGTTATTCCCTCCAATTTTAGAGCAAAAGATCGCAAAGAGCTTTTTGTTTAAAAATTGTTAAATCTCCATTCTAATAACTATAACCATTGCAACCTAACAATTTTTAAATAATTAAGGTATAACTTTAATCACTAATCAACCCACCATTGGATTAATTCATTGACAGTTATACCATGACATAAAGAATTCATTGACATTTATACCAAGACATAACCTCTTTCCAATCAATATTATTTTTGACTTTGACATTAGATACAATCACATCATTTGGTACATCATTATTTGCCATTTCTGTGTGGTATTTTTTGTGTATACTTATATTTATCTTGACCTGGATAATTTAATACATAAGCGTTTTCGCCTATTTCTTTTACTACTTCGTAAGGTCCTTCATATAACAAGAAAAACTTTTTTATTGTTCTTTCTAATGTCGATGATTGAACATGATTCCTAACTAGTACTAAATCTCCTTTTTTAAATTTAATTGGACGTTTTATAGCTTGATCCTGTCTACGTTTTCGTCTTTGACCCTTTGCTAAAAATCTCTCTGGTGCTAATCTTATTTTTATTTCTAAGTTCAAGTCAGTTCTTTCAGAAAACTTAACTAATTTTTCTATCAACCTATCTGGTTTCCGACCTTTCATAAGTTCATATGGTGTCATTCCAATCGTATCATTTTCTACGCAATTGAACCAATCTTCTATTAATTTTACATAATTAGGCCATTTTGTGTGTTGCTCACTACAATAGCATCGAAACATCCTACCTAATTCCTTTGGTGATTGAAATGGTTCCTTTACTTCATCATCTTCTAACAAAATCATGTTTATATCAAATCGTTTGATATTTTGTACATCCCAGTTTAAAGGTTCTATTAATTTCAATTCGTTTGAGACTAATTTATTACTATTTACATTCTTTTTAAAAGAAACTTCATATCTTTGGTCTCTATCTATAAACTCCATCTTTTTAGTATGAAAATCTAGATTAGCTTTAACTTTGTACATCCAATCCATACCTAGCATTGACGTGGTATTTAATTAGCCTACAATCAAAAATACTATCTGGTGCTTTGAATATCTCATATCTACCAAAAGTAACACTTGTTTTTTAACCTTACGTATTCCCCCAGTGACACCTTGAATTGTTAAGTTTATTGCTGGTAAAATAGGTATTTTGTTATTATTAGTTAACTCTGACATAACACTGAGAGTACTACCTGTATCTATCAATAGGTTTTGTTGTATAGGTACCATCAATTTCAACATTTAAATACGGCAATTCTTGAATAACTAATTCTTTTTCTGTTCCTAACTCTTCAGTTTCCAAATCAATTACATTGTTAACATTTCTAACTGTTTTTGAATTTTGACATTGCTTAAAGTAATTTCTTACAAAATTTATGTGATTTACTTGCTCCTTTGTTACCCTACTTTTAACAATCGGAGCTTGTTGTCTAGCGTCATTTAGTTTTCCTGGACTTGGTCATAACTAGGTGTAATACTCCTAGTTTGTATCGGCATGTTTGAATTATTGCCGGTTTGTACAGTAAAAGTATTTACATTCCTATCTCTACCTTGCCCATAATTAGCAAACCTGACATTTCAATTATTATTGTCACTTTGACCATAAGAATTGTTGTTAAATCTATTTCTAGTACTAAAGTTGTTCGTATTCCTGTTAGTAAAGTTCATTGTATTATTTCGTGTATCTACCATCTGATTATTCTGGTGATTTCCATCTGACATTCTTTCTCTTGTGTCAAATTTGCTATTAAACTGTCTATTTTCTAAACCTTCCAATACCTTTAACATATTTTCCACATTTTTGACTTGAGACGCTACTAATGCTGTCTGAATGTCAATAGGGAAATGTTTACTTAGCGCTTCAACAAGGATTTTCTCGGATATTTTTGGTTCTAAGTATTGCACTCTTCCTATCCAGTACCATATATGCTTAGTGAAACTGCCAAACTTAGGATTATATACCCTTAGTATATGAATTTCGGCCCTAGCTTTCTCTTAAATATATTGTGACCAATACCTATTAATGAAGTCAGTTCGAAACGCTTCATAATTTGCCCATTCGTTAATATGACTTTCCGCCCAAATGTTAATTTCATTTACTAAACACTCTACTGCGATATTTAATCTTTGTGGTCCTGTAATTCGCATAGTAGTAAAATAATTTTCAAGTTTTTTCAAAAATTTGACGGGATGTAAAACCTGCCTGTTCCCATCAAATTTTGGTTTCTCACTATTTGTTGGCATTATTATTCCTCCTGTAAAATTGACATTACCACTATTTGTATGTACTTGCCTTTCCTCATTTTACTTTTTGACTTCATCCTGCAAAGTTACTATTTGACGTTCGACTTTATTTTGTAATCTGTCAAAATTCACTTCTAAATTATCCAAATGAACTTTATTTCGAACAATTCCTGCTTTAATCAAACCTATTTCCTTTTCAATTGGCTCTATTTTGCTAACTAACTGGTTTTCTACCTGTTCTTGTACTTTATTTATATTAATTTCATTTACCTCTTGAAACGTCATCAATTTGGCCTCAATTGTGTCTATTTTGATTGACATTGTGTTTTCTACTGAATTTACCCTGTTCGAAATTTCCTGACTATTAGTTGACATTTGGTTATTATTTGACATTTGATTCATTTCTTGGTTATTGTTTGCCATTTCACCTTTTATATCTCTCATTTGAGTTGACATTTCCCCTTTTGTATCAGTTGACATTTGAGTCATCATTTGTTGCATTAATTTTAACATATTATTTTTACTGGTACTATTCCCTGTACTAACCCCTGATGTACTAGCCTCTACTATTGGATTGACTTCCATATTTGTTACATTGTTACCTTGTTCAAATCTAATTGCCTCCATTTTATCAAGTTTTCTTGCTGGTTTTTTAAAACCTCACCTTAAATTCATGAACTAAAAAGTTTCCTTGTTATATAAGCCCTATCGAGCTCCACGTTGACGCGTCAATTGTAATATTACACCCCCACTTGAGGTGTTGAATTACTTATTTATATGGTAAATTAAAATAATAACTTACCTCACAAATGTCAATATTTGACATACAAAGATTGTCATGGTATATCTTTCTAATTATTTTAAATATTGCTCCGGATAGTCAGTACAACTAAATGAATACTCTTTATCCTCAGCTGAATGGTGCTTCGTAATAACAATAGTAACAGTATAGCTGATTGTTTAAATATTTGGTTACTATAAAGTAATTTTATAGTTACTTTCAGGTCTTTTACTGATATTCTAAATATCTTTTTTTTTTATTATAATTTGGTTTAAGGAGTATTGACTGCAAGGCCATTAACTCCATGTTGGTACAATATGTTACATTTGTCTATATAAATCTGTTTGAATAAGATAACTTATTACTAAATATCTTAATGACATTCAGATATATTTATTGATTTTTCAATGACGTAAGGATAGTCTAGTTTGTTTTGGGATAACTTTTAATCAATATTTAAAACCCAAAATCCCTAATTTACATTTCCCAATTTTAGCTTAAATCCAAAAGGTATATTCTCTAAATATAAATGCCTAAAATCGGCGAGTACTCAGAACACTATTAAAATTTAGATAATTAATAGTAATGCTTAAGTTCTAAATACAAGTTCACTAATATTAAATACACAATTTAAATATTCTTGAAGTATTCCAAAAGTTGTTCGTAAAAGTTATTAAACAAACACTGGCCTTAGCGTCGCTTTAGAGTAACCTGATCAGCAACCTATAGAATCCCCTCTGCAAATGAAGCAGGACAGCTAATAGTAACTGGCTGGTTGAAATCTCCAATCCCCTAAAAAAACTCTTTGGATGTGTTGCTATCTTCCAGATAGCACTTCTCAATTGAATGCACAATACACACGTAAACACTGGCTCTACGTTAATTATATTGTAAGTTATTTACGTGGTAATATAACTTCAATATGAAATTGAAAACACTTCAATTATGTTGACTTGATAGACGGTTTGATTTGCTGAATTTACTTTGTATCATTACCAGATACTTTCTGTGTAATGATCATTTAATTAAATTCAATTCAAAATACTAATTGCTTGGGATTGAACCACCATCGGTTTTAATATGACCGCCTCAAGTCGAGTTTCAAATTGAACTTTTTTTATCATTCTGTTTATTATTTCTCTTTGGTTACCCGTAACCATTCACAACGCAATGACTGTACAGACACTTTTTTAAATTAACTATCTGGATATCTTTTATATAAATACATGTGACATGCAGACTCCATGTAACATTACAACTAGTAGTAAAGCCACCTAGTTTCCATAATTATTGGGAACCCTTATTACTATTATGTTCTATGCGAGTATAACTCAACAGCAATATCAAAGAGAGCAACCGATTTAAATATTTAATTACTTAAGAGCGATCTAAATCACTAAAAGGTAAATTATTAAAATTTTTTTGGCTAAAGACGTTACACTCCTTTGCAAATACAACTCTGAGGCTTCAAGAAAGTGAAGTAAAAATCTTATAAACTGCAAAGTAGTTTATAAATACTGAAATACATATCACACCAAGGGCAAAAAATGATCAAAGCGAATCGGAAGAGATTTTTTTTTGTTTGGTTGCCGTTATTGAATTTTTTGAGTATAACGAATTTCTAATTGCTGCGCTGCATGAGTTTGAATTGCAGTTGCTACACGTCCCATCCAATGATATAAAAATAATACAAAACTATAGTATATTAAAAAAATGTTTTTGAAATACAATTATACGTTACCAGCTTCTGTCCCTATGGAAAGGATGTTCCCTTATGCAACTTTTATAAATTATACTTATCGACGTGCTTTAACTGATAAAAATGTCGAAAAACTTGTTATTAAGAGCTGACAACACTTAAAATATTATGTCAAAGATTTATTTAATTTAATTGTTTTTGCTATTTACTCTGCAGTTCTTCTATTAACTTTAAAAAATCTGCACGTTTTGTTTTATTTTATGTATTTGCATTTTTATCATTGTTTCCAAAATTATTATTCTTTTGTCTCATAAAGAGTCACTGGTTCTTGGGAGTATATTTGACTATTTAACTAGAATTCTAGCACTACTGATCAAATATACTCCACACAATCAGTGGAGCTTTATGACAGAAAAAAAGGATAATTTTCTAAAAAAAGTAATGTTACCCTTGTTAAAGCAAATCGTTTTTTTTTAATTTTGAGTCTAGTTTTCAGTCACCGCGATTTTGCCTTGAGTAAGCGTTTTGCCTTTTATAACTAGTTAAATCCTTTAACATTTTAAATTATGGAATTTATTGAACGATCTCAAATCTTTTGAAGGCGTGATTAAAAGATTCAAATTATGTGGAACAGTAAATTTTTAAATATTTAAATCCTTTCCAATGCGATTGTAAGTATTAAAAAAGATTTCTAATTTAAATATTTCTTTTAGACAAAAGTATTTTTGATTTATATCGTTTGGTAAAAGGTAATTCAACAAGCTGTGAGATTTACGAAGATAATTTTATTTCATTGGAACAGTATTTGCATTATACAAATGAATGCTTCAGGTTTGTTCGAATTGGCATTTATCTATATTACAAACTATACATAATGGTAATATAATATCATTGTTTACTCTAGAATTCAAATATGTTTTTCGATGCAATATTCGTATACGACAGGCAAACTTGTGGAAATTAAAAAATAAATTATTATTACAGTTGAAACACATCAACACGGAAACAATTCTATCAAACATCTAGGTTTAAATATGAACACAAAGCCTATACAAAAGAGTTGGATTTTTGTTACCTTATCATTTGCCCATATTTTCAATCTAAATTATAATTTTTGCTAATGTAAAACCACATATAAACATAACGCATTAAGGACTAGGCTTACTTTAAAATATTTCCTAGTAAACCTTAGTACCTAACTTTTAACATACCGAGCTTCTTTTAATAGGTAGTTTACCAAAGGGAGTCGTTATGTGGCCCCAATTGATTTTAGTTTAGTTTTTAAATCTATCACTGCATTTATATTATAATATAATAGTTTACTAGTATTTGTCTGTGATAATGTTAACATTGCCTCTGTGGAATATTTTTATTTGTATTACATGCGAAATAAACATAAAAACAGCATATAGGTAAACAGATCGTTTTAGGAAAACAATAAAATTTCTAAATTATAAGATGCATACTCAAACTGACAGTAACTGCAGTACTTTAGTGTGATTATTAATCATGAATCATACACCTTACCCTTACAAGGTTGACATCAGGGCCGTCACTAGGCAAAATTTCACTGTAGACAAGCCAAGATTTTGCGCGATTTTGTTAGTACACTAACGATAGCGGTACCAAAAGATACTAATTTTACTACTATATGAATTCTGCATTTGTTTCGGCATGAAATAATGTATGCAAAACAAACAAGTGGGAATTCAATAATAAATCCATTTTTAATTCAATAATTTAAAAAATGAAAAAACTACATGTAAAAATAACAAAATACAACACAAATAAAGTTAGAATGAAAAAGAGTACATAAACCACAATTTAAAAAAATGTGCAAAGGGCTTTACACGGAACTGTCCTCGCAGGTGGAAGTTTTGAAACTAGAAATTGTGAAAATATTAACGGAAGAAAGGTTTGCCCTGTATCTGTTGTTTATCTTTTATCTAGTGGATCAAAAATATACTAATTTCCTTCAAGGATAAAATTTTAAGCTATATGCAAAATATTATTGTTCTTTAACAAATTTGAGATAAAGAAAGAATAGAATTTAATTTTTTGAAGATGTTTACCCTGTATCTGTTGGTTTTTCAAGGGTAAAGATTTACACTATATGCTAAGTTAGGGTTGTCGCGTGTGAAGGGAAAAAAGGAACATTAAAAAATACTCATATTCAATTTCCTTAAATAATTTTATACGTAAATAAAAATAATAGTTGCTTTAGTTAGGAACATATTTATCTACACTGCTAATTTGGTGTAAAAGTTTCTCATTTTCTTTTATTGTGTGTAAACATGAAATATCGTTATAATTATAAATTACTCTCAAAATACCTCAGTGGAAATTTTCAACTTATTTCTTTCTTCTTTCTTACTGCACTGGAATTTTGAGAGCTATTGCAAGAAGAATTGACAAAGTTGGAATAATTCGGGATGAAAATCAACAGTATCGGCTTTAAAATATTTTATCTACGACCACTACTAAAAGTAGGCTTTTTAGCGCTAGCTTGTTTAACTAAAAGTGACGTTTTATAGTTTACCGACGTTAAAGAAATCAGCTGTTTACTTTTAGCACATGGGCTAAAAGTGAAGTGAGGTTATAAAACTACAATTTCGAACTGGAAGTGAAGTTGTAAAGTTATTCTAGTTGCTTCTTGCATTACAGGTAAAGTGATTTTGAAATAATTAAAGCATTATGTAATGAATACAGTCAGATGTGGAGTATTAATAATTACATTTCGTAACTCATCTTGACAGTATTGGCGTGGCAAACAATCGCCCGCGCGGCGTGGCCTACTGTTTATTATGACATAAATTAAAAGTGTCGCAAATGCAAACCTTTGTTAAATCGATATTTATGCATTTTTAATGGTAAAATTAAGAGGTCGTAGATAAAATATTGTATGCAACGCGTGCTAAAAGTCGACGTTTATGCACGAGACATGAAAATTATGAAACGAAGCCGAAGGCTGAGTTTCATAACATGTCTCGTGCATAAACGACTTTTAGCACTTGTTGCATAATTAGCTATTATACATTTAAGGCAGGAAAGCAATTTTTTAAAATTTTCTATATTAAGATTCTTTCTGCAAATACCTTTACATTTTGTTAACAAGCTTTTATATGTGCACACACTTTTTATTTAAAACTTAAGCTTACAATAATTAAAAGTTGAAGAAATTCAAAAAGAACACAATCTGAGTAGATGTGTACAGTGTGTAACGAATGTATGGAACCGGCCTTGTTATTTCAAAACTATTCAAGCTAAATCGATAAAATTGAATATTCATGCTGTTTACAAAGCCTTCTATTATTTCCACAGTTTTGTTACTTTTTTTAACTGACAAGGTCGGAAGCTGCACAGCCAACTTGTTTTTTTTTTAAATAGGAAGGGGGGTTAAATCGCATACCGTTTGAAAGGTATTTTCAAGTAGAATTCAGCGACATGCCATTTGCTATAGTTACCTATCTCTAGAGATAACTTTGTTATTGTAAATTAAAGATTGGGAGTAGGTATTAACTGCATAACTGAAGATTTAGTGAGCGCTGAAAACAATGGTTAGTTTATGTTGTTTAACGAACGTCAAAAGCTAAATTATGGAGCATCTTACAGAAAACGAACGTATAGAAATCTTGATGATGATAGAATACGGTGATAGAAGACGAGATAGAGAATGGTATTTTCCAGCAAGATAATGCGCGACCTCATGTTGCAAACCACACGATGTATTTTTGAAAATGCCAATGTAAACTTTCTTTCCTGGCCTGCCAACTCCACAGATTTGTCCCCTATAGAACATGTTTGGGACATAATGGGTCGGAAAGTGTCTAATTTGCAATAACCTCCAAGACCGGTTATCGAATTACGGCATCAACTTCAAATAGCCTGGAATGAGCTCTCCCACGACAGAATTGACGATCTTATTCGAAGCATGCCTAGGAGGGTACAGGAATGTATACGATTTAGAGGTGGTCCTATAGATTATTAAAGATTTAAAAAGAAAAAAAAATTCTGAAAATTTGATCATTTGTTTACATCCGTGAGATATTACTTTTACTAAATTTTTGAAGAATTGTAACACTTCCTTCAAGGTGTAACATTTTTTTTTGGAAATCAGTATATATAGTTTATATCAATTTTCCGATTATAGGAGTATATGTATATTGTATAGTGCAGTCAGCCACACAAAACCTTTCGATTCTTATAAATGTCTTTCTAGATGTGCTCCATATATCAGTTTAAATTTATATTCGTTCATGACTTCATGACGATATCTTCAACGAAATAGTCAAGCAAGTTTGAGTATTATTGAGAAGATAATTACTATTACTCGTTTACTTATAAATGTGTAAGCGGCAATTATTTTTAATTAAAGGGATTTAAACCTTTATTGCTTTTTTAATTCCTATGGTCTTGTGTATAATCTTGCAATCATGCTCGTGTCTGCACATTTTTACAGGAAGAATGTATTTCTATGGTATTGTATCCGCCAGCCGTTCTGTTTGATCTTGATTTGTGTTTTACAATCATTAAATTAATAAATAAAAACAGTATTGGTTACAGTTTAAACGTTAAAGATATTAATGTGGCCTTAAAAGTGAAGTTGTATACTGAATTATGATTTATATGTCAGGATAAATATAAAATCGGATTTGATAAATATAAACAATTAACATTGCATTTGTGGCACTAGCATCGTAATTGAAAGGAGATATTTATTTATGGATTACTTTTAGATCGATATAAAAACGATTTCACGGTCGGTAAAAATAAATATGTAAATGTAATCATTATCCATAGGTTGACTATGTAATGATCTTTATGAGAAAAGCAAACAGTTTTAATGAAGGGTAAATTTGATATGTAATCGCAAACTTTTAACAACGGCGAGCATATTCACATAATTTCAAAATTAACAGGAGTCGCCTAAAGAATGTGAAATGCATAATTATACAAAGACAATAAATACCTGTAGTTCAAGATTACAAATTGCGAACTGAAGGTAAGTAAAACGTGGAAGTAAGGTGTCAAAATGTGACAGTTAAAATTTATTTCAAATTATTTAGTGCTAAGTACAAAAAAAACATATGAGATGCAAGTAGCTAGGCAGTATGGTTTTAAACGGCGGCAATTCGAGGTCCTAGGGAGCCAGCTCGGGGGCCGGTGTGTGTTGTTTGCAGCCTTTGTCGTACACAGCTGCAGGTAGGTGTAGGCAAAGGAGGTGTTAGAAAGCAGTTCCAAGAGGCAGCCCTGCGTGGGGAAGTGGAGTTGCAGTCCAGATATACCGTGCTGTGCCGGCATTAGCGTAGGAGGGAGGTAGCTGGGAGCTATTTTCCTTTGGTTGCCGGGGAGAGCTTAACAATCTAGAATGCATCTGTTTACACATGCGAAATAAATAAAGATACAGGCAAACCTCGCCGTTCGCGGGGGTTACGTTCCAGAAGAATGCTGCGAAGTGCAAAACCGCAATGAGCAAGTAAACACATAAATGATAATAACGGGGTTAGGTTCCATAAATTAGATTTATTTATACTATGCAAACTCAAAAAATATCAAAAATACATAAACGTGCTTATACAAACTAAAATTCCATACGTAACATAAGTCTGCCACTTGAATCTAGAGCTCGAATGTCTATTTGTTTATTCAAGTTATAATTTTACAATTTATTTCAGGTCCAATTTGGTAATAAGAGATTCAGAGGAATAGGCTCGAAAAGTGTGTTTACAAGTTCATGATAAATAATGTTATTTAGGTGTTCATGACATAAACCGCATACGTCTGATTTATTTACTACTAAGCGGGTAAAAGTTGAAACGCTCGAACGGCAAAGCAATCCGCGAACGGTAAAGAAAAGGGATCACATAAGTGCCCCGCGTAAAATCAAATCAGCGGCAAGATCTGCCTGTAATTATTGCAAACCTGAACGACTAAGTATTGTAATTGGTTGTTTTATTTATCTTTTGATTGCATATGAGGTATTTTCATGAGGTAAACAGAGGTGAGCGGATGGCCTAGCGAGCAAATGCTCGCCTCTCAGACGGCGGGCCCGGGTTCGAATTCCGGATTTAAAAAAATCGCATATCCCCCGGCTACCGCGCCAACACCTGTGGTTGTCGTTAACCCCTAAACAAAGGAACTTTTCCTCAATTTCGACGGGCAAGGCTAGCCACCTACCCTGCCTAATGGCAAGAAGAGCTCATAGAACCACTTTGTGGTTAAAACAGGCCACTGGCTAGCAATAAGAAGAGGAAGTAAACAGAGTCGCGATTAAAATTATCAACTTGGGAGGGCCATTTAACCAATTTTGCAACAAATATAATAGCAACTTAAAAAATTGTAATTTGGGCTAATTTGCAACAACCCAGTTTATAATTTAAGAATCTCATGTTCTCATGCTAGAAATTATAATAAATATTTAACGATTGAGCAGATATGAGCAAAATACTTGGCTATTCAGACAAATTTGTAAATATAATTTTTAGTTAGCAGTTTGAGCAGCTAAAACATTGTAACGCATTTGAGATTATAAGAAACTAAGTACATAATTAAGCTTTTATAGTTGTGTAGGCTGTAAATTAAAATTATAAACAATAGCAGCAACCTAAATACTGTCCATGGAACTAGAGATATTTTTATTTATTGTTTAATAATAAATTATAAAGGGTATCAAAGCGTTAGGTTCATGGCTCTTCAGAATAAATTCGTTATTTCTTAGAAATATACTGTAATTAAAAAGCATATATCCGACTCTCTTTAAAGATGAAAGATGTGTTGCAAGAATACAATGTGTGTTCATTCATAAAGTAAATTCTAATTTGAGTATTATGCCTAAATATTATATAATAACTGATTTATGTAGTTAAATACATTTGCCATTGGTTAAACTTTTACAATTTTTATATTTGGATTAGGTTAAATTATACGTAGATAACAGAGCTGTAACAATGTTAATAGATATTAACGATACAAGTTTGACTATGAGCATTTTTACGATACGAGTTTCATTGCCAAAACGAGACGGCGAGTCAAGTTTTGCGGCAATCAAACGAGTCTAAGTGCCAAAGCAAACGTGTATTGTTCAATATTTTATTTTTACCAATAAATTCTTATTCAATGTATTTTTTATATGAAAAGAATGCAGTACTATCCATTACCGCACTCAGTGCGGTAATGAACCTCTTAACGATACTAAAATTAATTTGGTTAATAGTCTATAACAACACCAACGAAGATAAAAGTTATTAAATATAAGATTTAAGATGCTTTTCTGAGATAAGAATAATTTAAATTCAAAGTCAGCTGTCATGTTAGAAGTGATTCAAATCTTAGGATCTTTTCAGAGCTATAATTTTTCTGCAATAAATTATTTTCAAAATAATTTTTTAGGACATAAAAGGCCAAATTAGTGCAGTAATTAGATATTTGTGCAAAAACAATGACGCTTTTTGAAGTCTACAGGTGTTTATATAGGGTGAGTGTGCCTTCTTGGTGTCGACTGAATAAAATTCCTGCTTGCGAGGAATTGCTGCGCTTGAGCATCGTTTGGAAATAGTACATTGTTGTTCCAGGGTGATTATGTTGAAAATAAACTTAGATTCAAGCGTCTTGTTTGTTTTCTTATATGTTAGGCTGTAAATACATTTATCAGCCCTCGTAGAACGTACTGAATCTGAACCGTTATTTCATATGGACTACAGGGTGTCCAAAAAATGGCGGATTAACTCTACGGTGCGTTACTGAGGGATGCCTTATGAACCCTGGAAAAATATGAAAAAAAATCCTTGGGCCGTATTTTTCGAAATATTTCGAAATTAATAAAAATAAATCTGGCAACATTGATACTGCAACAATTTCTCAATCAAAAATGTATCCATAGTAAGTTGTTAATATGTTGGTGACACTGTAAGTCTATGTCAAATTCGAGGTTAGTAGGTTAGGTTTTGCGTCAGTTTTGACACACTATAATTATACACTAGTTATTTAAATAAATGGATTTCATTACCCACCTTTGTCCAGAAATATTTCGAAAAATACGGCCCAGGGAATTGTTTTCATATTTTTCCATGGTTCATTAGGCATCCCCCAAGTAACGCACTGTAGAGTTAATCCGCCATTTTTTGGACACCCTGTATATAGGATTTCCCCGTTGTTACAATATTTTAATTAATATGAATATGGTATTATGGGAAAGCAACGTATAAACATGTATTTAACAGCATTTATACAAACTAAAACAACCATTTTTGGACTAGGCATACACTTTATTTACCTTCAATATTTGGTAACATTAAGTGGAGCATTAATACAAGTTTTGTATTGTATTTACCGTTGTTTAGAAAAGTATATTTCTGTAGTGCACTGAATTCTAAGTTGGGGTCTTGGGAATACTGCAAAAGTTTGCATTCAGTGTTTTTTGAGGGAAATTGTGACGTCTTAATCTACGTAAATTTCAAAGAATATGCCTTCTAATTTATTACTGATGGCAATCAGGGCATTTGATTTAAAGTTTTCTTCTAACAGTGGTAATATCAGATAATGCTTTTACCGTGACGTACTTTACCCTGTCTGGATTTAAGTCCAATTCCATTTGTTTGGAGGAATATATCCACCGCAAGGTCTACACCCTGTTTTAGCGCAAACTAACTGTTCTATTTTCTAAAATTCAGAAAAGAAATTCACAACTCTACTGCATTTGATGGCATTCTAGGGATCTAGATCTAAAGCGAAGCTGTCACGAATCATTTAAATAATATTTAATTAAAAATCCTAGATACCTTTTACTAAAATACTAAACACTTAAATTAAAAATACTTTTATAAAGAAGTATTTAAGTCATGTCTTTTTAAGATATTAATCGTCTTTAATAAGTATTAAAAGATTTATTATTTGACATGATTTGAATCTTTTATGAAAAATGCTTTAAAAATATTTGAAATCGTTCAATTTATTGAAGAAAACTTAAATTCTTTGAACTTTACGTAGATTAAGACATGACTCACAATTCCTCTTAAAAATTACAGCTGAATGTGATTGTTTCTAGTATTTGCAAAACCCCAACACAGAACTCAGTGCGCTACAAAAATACCCTTCTATGACAGACACTTTTTATTAATGTCCATACGAGAGATGCCTTATCACACGAAAATTTTGAAAATTAGATATTGTTAAACGCAAATGAAATAGAACATTTAAAAATACTTGTTTTATGTTGTAAAAATACTGTTAAGGTAGAAATTTTAAACATTTAATATTGCTAAAGATTGAAGGTAAATACAGTGTATATTTCAAAAATGCTTGCTTTATTCTATAAAATACTGTTAAAAACTTGCTCTAATGTTGATGTATAAAGTGCCACTTTTCAAAACTGAATAAAGTTTCGAAACTTTACATTTTTGTTACTAGTTATGAAACGAAAACTTTTCGCAACTAGTGATGAAAACTACATCTAATTGACATGAGAAAAGCGAAAGCGCTCTTACTTGATCTGTAATACATTCGCATTATTTGTCATGATAATTATCATTTTATCAGTTTAAGGTTTAAACAACCGTTTTTATCCAAATTAGAAAAAATTGTATAGAAAACACTTTAGCAAATTCGAGTTTGTGAACTTATGTGATTTTGCGGAATCTCACTACGCTCGTCCAGCAAACTCACTCGAGTTACAAAACCAGGCATTTCCTAGCTGGTTTTATAAATAGATATTTTATACATCCCTTTTCCATAATACCATTTTCATAATATTGATTAACATATTGTAACAATCCTGTATACAATCTATATGGAATAATGGTTCACATGCAGTACGTTCTACGTTAGAACTTTATGGATTCTATACATATACTATGCATTGTTGTAAATCATTGCTACTGACTTATATTTTCAAATGGCAAAAATATCTAAATCTTAGGAAATGATTTGAAAATTGTTGTGAAAACGATTTGAACATTTTTAAAATCGATTTATTACAGAAAAATAACTTAAATCTAAATTTAAATCATTTCTAACATAGAAAATGATCGTGTATCATCGTTTGTGTTGATTTAAGTCTGTAGCTGACAAACGAATTTAATTCTTAGGTGAGTAAGTGTTTAGGAAATCATTTTGAAAACTAGTTATTGCAAAAAATCATATAACTCTGGGAAGATCTGAAACAATAAAGAAGCCAACCTGCGATTGATTACTAATAATAACCAATGATAGCACAATCGCAGATCAACCCCCTTATCATTTAAACACCACGGTAGCTCAGAAATGTACTTACTCACCGCAATGGCCTAGCTAGCTTCAAAGTCGATGGCCTTAGGTCGCAGATTTCTATCATCAGCTGATCAGCTGCAAGCTTCTTTAATAATAGTCAAAAACACAGGGCGCCAGAAATCACAGATTTCAAGAAATAAATAAAATAATAACAAACAATTAAATTTATTTAATTAGCAGATCATATTTGATTGCAACAACGGTAATACGTAGGTAAATGGTTTATCACAATATTAAATGGTTTGAATACAATATAATACATGAGCTGAAAATGCGACACGCACAGCGAAAATATGTGAACCTTTTTTTTTGTAGGCTCTTAGATTGAATTTAATTGCAATTCAATGAAGGGATAAGCTTATCACTGTCATATGTAATAACCGTTATCTCGGTAGTGATATTAAAATGGCGTGAGGGCACTTTTTACAAGATTTTTTAATACGTATTCATTAAGCAAAACTTTAAATTTGTGAAATGTAGATCATAGAATAATTATTACATTATGTTTTAAATTTATAAAGCGGAGCTTTAAATTTATGAATTGTAAATTGAAACAATTATTACATTAAGTTTTCAACTTATAAAGTGGAAATTAAATTTAGAACTGGTAAGTCGGTTACCGGTGCCGGAACGTCGTAGATATCTGGGACTAACCTGGTTGTGACAAAAAGTCGCATGTAGGCGAAGAATAATTGGTCCAGGATAATCGTAACGTGACAGCTTTCCGCAGTCCAGACCTCGTGGCCAAAATTGATAAGGAAACGAACGCCTCACGTCAGTAACAGCAGGTTCAAAATGGCATTCCAGAAGAAGCTGCAGGTCCACGCCATATGTCAATTAGGACAGCGAACGTGGCGTCAATCCAAATGAGAAATCGCCCCAAGAATACAGCGTTAAAAGCGGTATTTGAAAGAGGTAATTAAGAGGTGACGTTGACAAAATTAACGTCAAAGAAAGAGCTAATAAAAAACGAGGAATTACTACAATTGAATATCAAACCAAGTAGCGTAACATACCTGATTCCATTCATCAGCCCACAAACAAATTTAATATTGAGGTGCAATAGCACGCAAAATGCTTTCTTGGAACAAGTTGCTCCAACCACAAGCGAAAATGTAAAAATGAGGTCGCGGACCGCGGCGGCTGGTGCCAGGAGATAACAAATGAATTTTGGGAAAACCAAAATCAGCGCTTTTGCGCGGACTAGCTTGATATGAATTGAAATACAGCGGGTTATAACTCAAGTGAACATATACAGGTTGGACCGGAATAGATGAATAAATGGCGAAACAAATAGCAGCAGCTAAAGATTTGTTTCAGATCCTACGCTTTAAATCATTCCTAACATGAAAAATAATTTTGTGTTTAAATTATTCTTATTTCAGAAAAATATGTTGTGCCTTATATTTAAATGTGCCGCGTTAATCTCGGCAATCTTTGATTGTTACAGTATACGAAATATTCAAATTAGAATCTACTATTCCGAATAAATAAAAATTTTATTCTTGCACCGCGTCTTTCAGTTTTATAGAGGGCACCCTCTCGAAAATCTTGTAATTATAAAAAACCAAGTACACTCTAGAGTTTATTTCTGACAAATGACACATTTATTGTAAAGAGGCATGAGCCTAACGCTTTGATAACCATTATACTTTATATGAGTTTGGAAAATCAATCGGCCAATATTTCTTAATTTATACATTTAACATCATTGAAACAAATTGGTATAGAAAAGACATTAAAACTGATAAATATACTTAGATTATAAATCTCAAACATCTATACAATATAAAAAGTGTAATTAATAGCTTAATTGACTGTGAAATTTTATTATCTTCTAATAAATTTTATAATAGTAACATCATAAAAATTAAAAAATATATTATTAAAAAAATATCTAATTGAGTTCATTAACTCAAACATTAATAAAAGAATAAGGAAACATAAAAATGATAATACAAATAATAATAAATCAACGATTTATACCCTAACTGTTTAGGACAAGAATATAATAATAACCGAAACATTACATATCCGTTATTACTTTTAAGTAAAATATTAACAAGCAAAAATAATAATAAAGTTTCTTTTAAAAATTACAATACAGTTGGAAATCAAATTTTTAATAATCTAAAAGATAAAACAAAAATTCAATCGGATTTAAATATTGTTTACCAAACCAATTGTAATAATTGTAATGTCAAACACATAGGATAAACACAACAAAATTTAGAAAATAGAATAACTCATCATAAAAATGCATTAAAAACTAAAATTCAACATCAAATAAATCAAATACGGCTCTCTCTGACCATGCAGTTAATAATTACCATAATTTTAATTTTGATCCCCCTGAAGAGAAAATATCTTACAAAAACGCTTAATCTAGGAAATTATTGAAATAAAAGAAATGCAGATTCTATTAATTACAAAACAAACATAGAAAATCTTCAATCAATATACTAGAACTTTATCTAATTAACTTTTTAAACTTAATAATATTTATTTTAACTAATCAAAAATATATTAAATATTAATATTAAATTAAATAAATAAAAATATTCTTAAAATCAGAATATCCTTTTGTCATAATAATTATTAACTAACTACATTTGATAATTTTACAAAAGAAATTTTATATATACTTCACAAGTTTTAATAATATTTTTTAGAAGTTTATTTATAAAAATAATAGTATTGTTCATTCTATATATTTTATTTTATTTTATTCCGTACTTCGCCAACAGCCGTTAGGCTAATTATAGGCATTACTGTACATTTTACATATAACATAAGGTAAGCCCCCCAGGGGGCCCTTCCTTTGAAGGGTACGGGTGTGGCAACCCCGGGTGCCCCAGCCCCATCCTTGGATTAGGTGTCCAACGATGGTTTTAGTTCTCCCATCACAGTGCGGTCATGAATTTAGTAGTGACCCGGCGGGGCTCCACTGATGATGGTATTATAGTTTTCTCTCCCCGTAGGCTGGCGGATAGCCTTAAAACGCAACCCATGGAATGTCGAGTGAAGATATTTCTCAGGGCGGTGTGGGGTCTAGGCCGAACCCCATTCGGAGCCGTCCTGATGATCGGCCTGAGGATGATGTGGATGGTGACGCCCATCGTTCTATTGATGTCACCCAACATTGCGAGGACACGGCAAATACCAGAGAGATGGTGGAGAACATACCTCAGCCACTCTCTACACAATGTAATACCCCGTTGGGTATTAATAATAGTCGAAACATTGGGCCCGTCGGTCCAAACTCCGATATTTCAAAGTTATCAGCTCCTAAATTTATTTTAATTAAACGTATAGAAGGTGATTTTTCAAAAGTAAATCCATTTATAATTGCTAGAGGTATTCAGGAAGTTGTTGGTAAAGTTCGATCTACAAGTAAAACAAAGGAAGGTTTATTAATTGAAACGTTCACGGATCGTCAAACAAATAAGCTTTTAAATCTAAAGCACTTCATCAGCTTTAATGTTGAAGCTTACCCCCATGGAAAATTAAATTACTCGAAAGGTGTCATTACATGTTCGGATCTTCTAAATTGTGGAATAGATGAAATTAAAGAGGAACTATCTCCATTTGGAGTAGTAGATGTGAAGCAACTGACTACAAGAAAAGACGGAAATATAGTTGGAACATCATCATTTCTTCTAACGTTTGCTATGACATATCTGCCTCAAAAAGTAAAGGTTGCATTCTATATTCTCCCTGTACGTCTATACGTTCCTCAGCCACTTAGGTGCTTCAGATGTCAAAGGTTTGGACACTCATCGATTAACTGTAGACAAGCGCAAATCTGTATATGTGGTAAAGCTATCCACGAAGGCCGATCATGCGAACTTCCATTGACATGCGTCAATTGTCAAGGAGGGCACTCGGCACGCTCAACCAACTGTCCCGTGTATAAAAGAGAAGGTGAAATACAGAGAATAAGAACAGAGAAGAGAATTAGTTATGTTGAGGCAAAGTCTGAGTTGTTGAGAAATAGACCCCAGCTGTTTTCTGAGTCATATGCGTCAGTAGCAATTCAGAAATCAGCCAATATTAATAATGTTGAAGCAATTGTTCAAGCAATGCTGCCTGAGTTAAGAAAATTTATAAAAGAAGAAGTGAGTGATTTAAAGCAAACTTTACATCAAATAGAACCTAAAATGACAGAAATGCCCAAGAATATGTCAACTACTTCTGTACAGAATTTGAACAATGACCCTTTAGGTGCGGTATTAAGTTCTTCTCAACCAATATTACCCCCTAACATTAATCCTGAGCAAGCAAATATAATGGATGTTGAAACAACACATGAAAAGCGGAAACGAATTGAACTTCTTGGATCTGCTACTACTTCCCCTCCACAACAGGGGGTGCTTACCAGTCTAGAGTCAATTGATGAAGCAATCTTAAAAGAAGTGGCCGCAAAAAAAAAGAAAGGGTGGCCTAAAGGTAAATTGAGAGGCCCTAGAAAGGACAAAAAGTGACGCTTTTTTACCTTTTCCTATCTGTGATATTTTTTACACTTTATATTCTGTGATATTGTGATGTTTTTAACTAGTCAAATAGTCTAATATTTTAAAATAACTTAATCAATATTATATTTTTATGGATCATTTTGCAACAATAAATACAAACGACCAGCTTACTCCAGATCGTATTTCGAGGAATGGAGATATGACTAGCAGTGAGACACAACCGCATACCATAGTACAATGGAACTGCAACGGATTTTTCAGAAAGCTACCGGAAATCGAGCTTTTAATAAATAAATATATGCCCTTTTGTTTCTGCTTCCAAGAGACAAAGTTTCCAGTCTCAAAAAATATAATTTATAGGAATTATCACATCTTTCGAAAAGATGCACCTGATGGAGTTAGAACCCACGGAGGAGTAGCAGTACTTATAAGACAAGATTGTTCGGCCTCGGTACTACAACTTACTACTAACTTACAGGCTGTAACAGTGAGAGTAGAGTTCCCTCTTAAAATGACCATTTGTTCCATTTATCTACCCTACCCGAACTGGAACAGTCGAGATCTGCTTCATTTGATCGCTCAGTTGCCACGTCCATTTCTCCTATTGGGCGACTTTAACGCCAGTAATCAATTATGGGGTTCTACGGAAACAAATCCGACAGGACGAGAAGTAGAGGAACTCTTAGATAATGATGAAATCTGCATACTTAATACTGGTGTTCCCACTCATTTTTCGGTAGGTTATGGCACTTATTCTGCTATAGATTTATCTCTTTGTTCGTCATCTCTTTTACCCGAAATCAAGTGGTCTGTCGATCCCGACCTTCATAATAGTGACCATTTTCCAATAGCCATACAATTCCGACATTGTCAGAACAAGTATCCATATTTGACAGAGAAATGGTTTTTACAAAAGGCTAACTGGTTACTTTTCCAAGAACTGGTAGCAATATCTAGCGCCAGTGTAACTAATAATCATATTGATACTGTTACCAGCTTGATTCACCAAGCGGCAAGTCAAAGTATACCTAGAAGAACGGCAGGATTTCTGCAAAAACGACCGGTCCCATGGTGGTGTGAGGAAGTTAAGAATGCTATAAGAGAAAAGAAGAAAGCCCTCCAAATATTCAAACGACACCCCACTCAAGAAAATCTCATTAACTTTAAGAGGAAAAGAGCTATCAGTCGAAGAACTATAGTAAATGCAAAGGAAAAATCATGGCGTAATTATACATCTACCATAAACAAAGACACCCCAATAAAAGAAGTCTGGCATAAAGTAAGATCCATTAGTGGTATTTATACTACCAAATGTCCATCAGCGTTAACTGTCAACGGTGGTTTGTTAACGGATTCTGGAGATATTGCTAATTTTATGGCTCAGTATTTCGCGCAATCCTGTAATGAGGACATCGCAGAAACAGGAACTGAGAATGATGTAATCTTCCAAACATCAGAGAACTTACCATATAATGCAAGTTTCACTATGGACGAGCTAGAGCACGCTATCAAGAATAGCAAGAGTACTTCTCCTGGTCATGATGGAATTCATATCGACTTTATAAAGAATTTACCACAGGAAGCCAAAAATATACTCTTAAATGCATTAAATAGAATTTGGCAAGGGAGTACATTTCCAGATTCCTGGAAATATGCAACTGTTATTCCTCTTCCTAAGATCAGCAATCCCACCGACCCATCTCATTTTAGACCAGTGTCCCTCACTAGTTGCGTAAGCAAATTGCTTGAACGAATGGTTAATGTTCGGCTCATGTGGACTATGGAGCAGAAGCAGATGTTGGTACCCTATCAGTTTGGTTTTAGAAAAAATCATTCTACCACTGATGCTATTGTTTATATTGAAAATGCAATCAATAACTGTTTTTTACATACAATGCATGCCTCTGCAATCTTCGTTGATATCAAAAACGCATTTAATACAGTAAGACACACAGATATTCTTCACCAGCTACACGATTGGGGTTTGAAAGGAAATTTGCCAAACTACTTAAACCAATTTCTGTCTAATCGAACGATGGCGGTTAGAATAGGTGGTACTCTATCGAATAGTCATACTCTTAGAAATGGTACACCACAGGGTTCACCACTTAGCGCTACTTTGTTCTTAATAGCGATTAATTCAGTCTTGGCGGCAATCGATCCATCTATATGTTACTGTGCATATGCCGATGATATTATTCTATTTAAGACTAGTACTTCGGCAAATGTCATTCGAGAGTCTCTTCAACTTAGTTTCGAAAAATTAGCTTTCGATTTGAAGGAAAAAAACTTTTCGGTGTCACTCTCCAAGACCAAATCTGTCCACTTTTGCAGAAAGAGGTCAACATGTACAAACCCACCTTTGTTTGAAATAGAAGGGCACGCCATAGAAAATGTTGAGACTTTCAAATATCTAGGAATTATTCTTGACAACAAACTTACCTGGAAACCTCACATCGGGTATCTTGTAGGAATATGCAATAAAACGATTAATATCATTAAAACCCTGTGTCACACCAAGTGGGGTTCCGATAGGGATATTCTCCTGCTTCTACATACGAGTTTGGTTCTATCGAGGATTGATTATGGATGTGTGGCATATTCTTCTGCGAAACCGAGTCGCCTAATTCCTTTGGATACGATAAATAAGCGAGGAATACGATACGCAGTGGGAGCATTTCCTACATGTCGATCGGAAAGTCTGTATGTTGACTCAGGGCAGGAGCCGTTAGAATTAAGACGAAAACGTATAATTGCTTCATATCGAATAAGACTGCATCAAAAACCTGATCATAGGATATTATCTCTATTTAAAAGCAACACCTTCTCCGCTCGGTACGAACAAGAAGTTACTAGACACAAATCCTCGGCTTTTAGGTCTACCATTATCATATCTGACCTGAACATATCAGAAAGAATGATAACAATAACTAAAGAAAATTCAATACAGCCATGGTTAGAAGAAACACCTGAAATTCGATATGATCTATTACAAATGAGTAAAAAAGAAATTAATCCCTCTACCATCAGAAACTTTTACAGACAAGTAATAGAAGAGTATCAGGATTCCCATTTAATATTTACTGACGGTTCTAAATCTGACAGTGGAGCAGGTTATGCAGTGGTATACAAGAATACAATAGCAAAACATTCTCTGCCTTCGTACGTGAGTATTTTCTCGTGTGAGGCTTATGCAATATATTCAGCACTTGTGCTATGCACGGAAGTGGAACATTCCGCCTTTGTAATATGTACTGATTCGATGTCTGTGCTACTAGCAATGCAAGATGTCTTTACGAGAGACTCTTTAATCAGAAATATAAGAGGCAAGTACAACGTAGCATTACGCTCACGAAAAAGAGTATCCTTCCTGTGGGTGCCAAGTCACGTAGGTATTGATGGGAACGAAAGAGCAGATGCAGCAGCAAGGGATGCAGCTAATGGAATAAATTGTAATAAGGAAAAATCATGCAGCACGAGAGACCTCTTGCTATATGTTAAACACCAAATACACCTGCAATTTCAAACAATGTGGGACAGCTGTAACACTTATATGAAGAACTTCGTAGATGCTATCGATGGTATTACATATCCAAGGAATATATCAAGAGCAGAGCAAGTAGTATTAACAAGAGTCAGAACAGGACATACATGTTTAACTAATAAATATATTTTGTCAAGGGAAAACCAACCAGTTTGTAATACCTGTCAGGAGCCATTAACAGTAGATCACATTTTGAGACGATGTAGAAGATATAGACCTCTGGTGGAATCAGTTGATGATTTGAAAGGGATTGAGAGTAAGAAGTTGATAAGCTTTCTCCAGCAGGCCGGATTATTTAGTTCTATCTAAGCAGTGCGTAAATACGACTTACAGAGATGCGGCTAATAATCTTAGCAATTGATGCCGCGACTTAAGGAAAAAAAAAAAAAAAAAACATAAGGTAAGAATATTTAAAAAAAATACTATAAAAAGACATACATTGATATAAAATCTAACCTTTTAACTCATTTTTAGTTTGATCCATATTGTATTCTGAAGAAGTTAAGATAAATATATAAATTAAAAAATATTACCTGATTAATTTTCCATACTTATATTGTACCCATACTTGGAAGACAGCCGTTATATACAAATATAATTATTACATTTTTATAATTAAATAAAAAACTAAAAATTTCTACACATTCCTCCTGTAAAACATGCAGAAACGAGGATGATTGTAAGAACATTCACACGATGCTAAGGGAAAATGCAGCAAAGATTTATTCCCCTACCATAAAAACTAACTTCAGCACAAATTTATAATTAAATGGGCAATAGATCTAGAAAGACAGCTATAAGAAACGAAAACGTTGATTGGCTGATTGCACTATATATAGACATCTACAACCGGAAAATTTATATAAATAAATTACCTATATAAAAATATTGCAAAAATGAACAATCGCTGGCTTCCGGTAATTGACAAAACAATGTGTTGATCGACCGAAACCAAAATAATTTATTATAATAACCCATCCATTCACAAGTACTAATTACATTGATGCAAAACAGCCAAAGCTAATGTGATCTTCTGTGCCCAGTTGTTCACAACAATGCACAACCTACTATGTTTAAAGAAATACAAAATAAGGGTGCTGTTGAGGGCATTATTGCTATTAATACTTGAGAACTAAGGTTTGCTAGGAGCATGTTAAGGTAAGCTTAGTCCGTAATTCAATTGCGTCATATTCAATATTTGGTTTTACATTAGCAAAAATTATAATTTAGATTGAAAATATGGGTAAATGATAAGGTAACAAACATCAAACTCCTTTGTATACGCTTTGCATTCATATTTAAAACCTTGACGCTTGATAGATTTGTTTCAGTAATTGTTGTGTTGATGTGTTTCGCGTGTAATAATAATTTATTTTTAATATCTTCCGGTTTGCTTTTCGTCTATGACTACTGTACCGTAAAACATATATTTGAATTTTAAAGTAAACAATGATTTTTTTTTCTTCTGTAGCCGCGGCATCAATTGCTAAGATTATTAGCCGCATCCCTGTAAGTCGTATTTAAGCACTGCTTAGATAGAACTAAATAATCCGGTCCGCTGGAGAAAGCTTATCAACTTCTTACTCTCAATCCCTTTCAAATCATCAATTGATTCCACCAGAGATCTATATTTTCTACATCGTCTCAAAATGTGATCTACTGTCAATGGCTCCTGACAGGTATTAGAAACTGGTTGGTTTTCCCTTGACAAAATATATTTATTGGTTAAACATGTATGTCCTGTTCTGACTCGTGTTAATATTACTTGTTCTGCTCTTGATATATTCTTTGGATATGTAATACCATCGATAGCATCTACGAAGTTCTTCATATAAGTGTTACAGCTGTCCCACATTGTTTGAAATTGCAGGTGTATTTGGTGTTTAACATATAGCAAGAGGTCTCTCGTTCTGCATGATTTTTCCTTATTACAATTTATTCCATTAGCTGCATCCTTTGCTGCTGCATCTGATCTTTCGTTCCCATCAATACCCACGTGACTTGGCACCCACAGGAGGGATACTCTTTTTCGTGAGCGTAATGCTACGTTGTACTTGCCTCTTATATTTCTGATTAAAGAGTCTCTCGCAAAGGCATCTTGCATTGCTAGTAGCACAGACACCGAATCAGTACGTATTACAAAGGCGGAATGTTCCACTTCAGTGCATATCCCCAGTGCTGAATATATTGCATAAGCCTCACACGATAAAATACTCACGTACGAAGGCAGAGAATGTTTTGCTATTGTATTCTTGTATACCACTGCATAACCTGCTCCACTGCCAGATTTAGAACCGTCAGTAAATATTAAATGGGAATCCTGATACTCTTCTATTACTTGTCTGTAAAAGTTTCTGATGGTAGAGGGATTAATTTATTTTTTACTCATTTGTAATAGATCATATCGAATTTCAGGTGTTTCTTCTAACCATGGTTGTATTGAATTTTCTTTAGTTATTGTCATCATTCTTTCTGATATGTTCAGGTCAGATATGATAATGGTAGACCTAAAGGCCGAGGATTTGTGTCTAGTAACTTCTTGTTCCTACCGAGTGGAGAAGGTGTTGCTTTTAAATAGAGATAATATCCTATGATCAGGTTTTTGATGCAGTCTTATTCGATATGAAGCCATTATACGATGGGTGCGCCCGAATTCCCGTACGGTCGGCTTACAAAGCTTAATTACTATTTGGGATATTTAATCCCTTAACCGAACTCCGGTACGGCTGATTTTATCAATCACACGTATGCGGATTAGAAATTCTGTTTTCCTTCTAATGAGGTAATAAATTTTTGTTCTTCATAATATTTCCAAGAATTTTATGTATGACACGATTCTTCAAGTGGGGTTGATTTCAAATTTGGACCAATAAAAATTAAGAACTTTTTAAAATCGGGGGCTCGTTAATAACACTAGCTTGTCTAACTGTTTAGTGCCTTAGACGTGGGTTAAAATTAATAGTTAAATTGATAGAAATGGAGAAGATAATAAGTGAACGAGGTAAACCGCTAATACTTTATCAAGGGTATAAATTTTATAAATATCGCGAAGTGAAAACCACTGGAGAATTGTGTTGGTGTTGCATTTTAAAAACTTGTAAAGTAAAACTGTTTACTATCGGTTCAGATGACATTTTTTCAAAATTAAGTGGCGGTCATGAACATCCGAGTGTTAGTGTTGCTGATTTAAACAGGCAAAAAATTAATAATAGTTTAAAAAGGAAACTAGAAGGCAATACATCAGAAAAGCCTTCTAAACTTATACATTTAGAAATAAATAAACAAAAAACTCCCATAGAAACAATAACTGCAAAGGACATTAAGTGCATTCGAAACAACATAAGTTATAATAAACTTAAATTAATACCCAAGCTACCTCAGTCAGCATCTGAAGTCCAAGAATTCCTAGATTCTGTTGCCATTACCACTCTGAAGAACGAAAATTTCCTTTTAATTAATAATAAAGAAAAAAATATCGTAGTCTTTTCCTGTGAAAAAAACTTGAAATTTATGTGTAATCAAGAAACACTGTTTATGGATGGAACATTCGATTTTTGTACGAAGTATTTTCTACAATTATTCACTATACATGCATACTCCAATAACATTTACGTACCCGTTGTCTTCTGCCTACTACTAAATAAGAAAAAAAGTACGTACACCGAACTTTTTCAATTAATTCGGGAAAAATGTACTGAAAGCGGATATCATTTGCTGCCCAAAACAGTAGTTGTTGATTATGAAATCGCTATCCATTTAAGTTTGCAAGACAATTTTCCAGCAGCTAACATCGTTGGATGCAGATTTCATCTCACACAGGCGTGGTAAGTTGGATTTGAATTTTTTACTTTTTTTTTATCGTCAGCTACGGACAGTCATTAGATAATAAAACCCGAGAAATTGCTGTTTTTTTTACAATATTTACTTTTGAATGCAAAATGTGGGGTGGTATTTTATTCTAAAATTGTTTAGCAATAATATACATTTTATTTAATTTTCTTATAGGTGGAGAAAGATTCAGCAGGTGATCTTGGCTGTAGAATACAAGGATGAGAATTCTGCGACCGGAAAATGGCTGCATCATTTGTTTGGACTCACTTTTCTCAAACCTGAAGAAGTTGGCGACGCTTTTGCATTTGATTTCGCAGAAGAACAGCCACAAGATGCAAGAATTGTAAAATTTGTGGATTACTTAGTTGATACCTATATTGACGAACTATCGTCCTTTCCTCCTACTATGTGGGCTGCCAGTAGCGCCGCTCTTTATCGAACAACAAATACGTGTGAATCATTTCACGCAAAATTTAATTATTACTGCGGTTACCCTCATCCAAACATCCATGTTTTTTTGGAAGCAATTAAAAATATGCAAGCCGACTCATACATAAAAATGAACACTGCTGAAGCACATCAACCGCGACCTATTCGTCAAGAAATACTTCGAAGACAACGTTATATTCAGGAAAAAATTAATCAGTATAATAGAAGCGACATCAACAGACTGGACTTTGTGAAGTGCGTGTCGTACAAATTTGCATCAATAATGTGAATCAAAATAACAATTTTAAATAACCGTTGTTATAAATCTCTAAATTTATAGAAATAAATCCCGGGTGTAAATTGCAACATATTATTTTAGCAGTATGTATTGTAGTATTTTTGGTGTAATAAAGTATGTCGGCGCCGAAGATATTTGGACTAATGTCTCCGCCTATGAGTTATGTTTTGTAGTTATGTTATGGTTCGTTTGAACTGTTTTATTTCATGAGTTCATAGAAGGAACGCAATAGGTAATTTCCTATTGAATGAAACGGCGCCTGCAAGACCCAAACAATATGGGAATGAGGGAATGAGTAGCTTTGTCGAGATCAGGGCATTCTTGTATAGAAAAGCAAAGGTGTTGGACGAAGGTGCGGGCGCCGGACCATTACCGTTCCAACCCTTATTATTAGTTATGTTCATTTCGCCATTGCGGGCTATTTATTAGTTATTTTAGTTTTCAACCAAATAAACTATGCTTATCGGACTTAATGTGTAAATTCGAAGTGGTTACGCCCTGAACTACCCCTAAGCTCTGACATCAGAAGTGGGATAACCCTGTGTAAAATTGCGATGGTGTTGCGACCAAGATATGCCAAAGAAATGGGACCGTGCTGCAGGGGGTGTTGACCAACGTTCAGCGCAATTTCCGTCTGGTCATCATACTAGATTGAAGCTTTGAATTTGTCACTGTCTACATGTACAAAAAGGAAAACATCCTTCCATGGAAACTGCCAGAAATAGGGTAGTCGGAAAATGCAGGGTGGTGCTCCTGAGAGTCTCATTTTATAGAGCATCGACAGCTCAACGTGCAAATTGGTGAGACCTTTCCTTTTGTTTAATTCAGGTTCAGATTGCTCCTTGATTAAAGAGACTGTAGCAAACCATTTATTATATAAAACATTTAAACAATGTGGCTTGTTTAAACGGCATTGGTTGCGGATCATTTGTGTACCAAGCAAATGATTTATTTTTAGATGTCTATGTTACCAAAGATTTCTTGGAAGGCCAGCCCTCAGCCGGCCCAACCACCCTTATTACTCTACGTATGAGATCATATTGTCTGTATGTGTTTGCAAAATGCTAACGCAAGCATTCTAAGATTTCCAAGGCATCCTGCACCAAGATTCGAATCGAAATGCACATCCCCACAAATTGCTTATTGAATTAATGCCTTTCACCCAAAATCCCGTAACATCTTACATATCAAACAATTATCCACAAATTTATGAACAGTCTTGACATTTTAGAAACCAATAAATTTCGTAACTTATGAGAAGTAGGGTCGAATTCATTTGACCGTAGCGCGGCAAATGCTTTGTTTATTTCCGGATCACGTTGAGTCGTCACACTGACCCACTCTTCATACACGACGTTATGAATGACTTCGTTTCCCAAAGCCAATATTGGTGATGTTGCATTTCAAGAAAAATCTGCTAGTTTTATGTGTTTTTCATTGCGATAAACGATATCGAATTCAAAAGCTAGCAGTATGTATTGTAGTATTTTTGGTGTAATAAAGTATGTTCCCTCTTTTTATTAAAAAAATTCTATTTTTCTTAAACTATTTATGAAGTAAGAATCTTTTTTTGTACATTTTTTACAGATATATGTGGCTAGTGCAGTGCTTGTATATTATTTTCAGTTTTAAATTACTAAAATTTCGGTTCCATACCGGAGTTTGGTTCCCGTACAGGAATTCGGACAGGAGCTTATCCACCGAAAAGTATTCGCATGACCGCGTACGGGAGTTCGGACGCCTGCTTATCTTTACCCTTCAACCGTACCGGAGTTCGGGTGCGCCCTATACGATTTCGTCTTAATTCTAATGGCTCCTGCCCTGAGTCAACATACAGACTTTCAGATCGACATGTAGGAAATGCTCCCACTGCGTATCGTATTCCTCGCTTATTTATCGTATCCAAAGAAATTAGGCGACTGGGTTTCGCAGAAGAATATGCCCCACATCCATAATCAATCCTCGATAGAACCAAACTCCTATGTAGAAGCAGGAGAATATTCCTATCGAAACCCCACTTGGTGTGACACAGGGTTTTAATGATATTAATCGTTTTATTGCATATTCCTACAAGATACCTGATGTGAGGTTTCCAGGTAAGTTTGTTGTCAAGAATAATTCCTAGATATTTGAAAATCTCAACATTTTCTATTTCAAACAACGGTGGGTTTGTACATGTTGACCTCTTTCTGCAAAAGTGGAGAGATTTGGTCTTGGAGAGTGACACCGAAAAGTTTTTTTCCTTCAAATCGGAAGCTAATTTTTCGAAACTAAGTTGAAGAGACTCTCGAATGACATTTGCCGAACTACTAGTCTTAAATAGAATAATATCATCGGCATATGCACAGTAACATATAGATGGATCGATTGCCGCCAAGACTGAATTAATCGCTATTAGGAACGAAGTAGCACTAAGTGGTGAACCCTGTGGTGTATCATTTCTAAGAGTACGACTATTCGATAGAGTACCACCTATTCTAACCGCCATCGTTCGGTTAGACAGCAATTGGTTTAAGTAGTTTGGCAAATTTCCTTTCAAACCCCAATCGTGTAGCTGGTGAAGAATATCTGTGCGTCTTACTGTATTAAATGCGTTTTTAATATCAACGAAGATGGCAGAGGCATGCATTGTATGTAAAAAGCAGTTATTGATTGCATTTTCAATATAGATAATAGCATTAGTGGTATAATGATTTTTTCTAAAACCAAACTGATAGAGTACCAACATCTGCTTCTGCTCCATAGTCCACATGAGCCGAACATTAACCATTCGTTCAAGCAATTTGCTTATGCAACTAGTGAGGGACACTGGTCTAAAATGGGATGGGTTGGTGGGATTGCTGATCTTAGGAAGAGGAACAAGAGTTGCATATTTCTAGGAATCTGGAAATGTACTCCCTTGCCAAATTCTATTTAATGCATTTAAGAGTATATTTTTGGCTTCCTGTGGTAAATTCTTTATGAAGTCAATTTGAATTCCATCATGACCAGGAGAAGTACTCTTGCTATTCTTGATAGCGTGCTCTAGCTCGTCCATAGTGAAACTTGCATTATATGGTAAGTTCTCTGATGTTTGGAAGATTACATCATTTTCAGTTTCTGTTTCTGTGATGTCCTCATTACAGGATTTCCCGAAATACTGAGTCATAAAATTAGCAATATCTCGAGAATCCCTGAACAAGCCACCGTTGACAGTTAACGCTGATGGACATTTGGTAGTATAAATACCACTAATGGATCTTACTTTATGCCAGACTTCTTTTATTGGGGTATCTTTGTTTATGGTAGATGTATAATTACGCCATTATTTTTCCTTTGCATTTACTATAGTTCTTCGACTGATAGCTCTTTTCCTCTTAAAGTTAATGAGATTTTCTTGAGTGGGGCTTCGTTTGAATATTTGGAGGGCTTTCTTCTTTTCTCTTATGGCATTCTTAACTTCCTCACACCACAATGGGACCGGTCGTTTTTGCAGAAATCCTGCCGTTCTTCTAGGTATACTTTGACTTGCAGCTTGGTGAATCAAGCTGGTAATAGTATCAATATGATTATTAGTTACACTGGCACTAGATATTGCTACCAGTTCTTGGAAAAGTAACCAGTTAGCCTTTTTTAGCAACCATTTCTCGGTCAAATATGGACATTTGTTCTGATAATGTCGGAATTGTATGGCTATTGGAAAATGGTCGCTATTATGAAGGTCGGGATCGACAGACCACTTGATTTCGGGTAAAAGAGGTGATGAACAAAGAGATAATCTATAGCAGAATAAGTGCCATAAGCTACCGAAAAATGAGTGGGAACACCAGTATTAAGTATGCAGATTTCATCATTATCTAAGGGTTCCTCTACTTTTCGTCCTGTCGGATTTGTTTCCGTAGAACCCCATAATTGATTACTGGCGTTAAAGTCGCCCAATAGGAGAAATGGACGTGGCAACTGAGCGATCAGATGAAGCAGATCTCGACTGTTCCAGTTCGGGTAGGGTAGATAAATGGAACAAATGGTAATTTTAAGAGGAAACTACTCTCACCGCTACAGCCTGTAAGTTAGTAATAAGTTGTAGTACCGAGGCCGAACAATCTTGTCTTATAAGTACTGCTACTCCTCCGTGGGTTCTAACTCCTTCAGGTGCATCTTTTCGAAAGATGTGATAATTCCTATAAATTATATTTTTGAGACTGGAAACTTTGTCTCTTGGAAGCAGAAACAAGAGGGCATATATTTATTTATTAAAAGCTCGATTTCCGGTAGCTTTCTGAAAAATCTGTTGCAGTTCCATTCCACTATGGTATGCGGTCGTGTCTCACTGCTAGTCATATCTCCATTCCTCGAAATATGATCTGGAGTAAGCTGGTCGTTTGTATCTATTGTTGCAAAATGATCCATAAAAATATAATATTGATTAAGTTATTTTAAAGTATTAGACTATTTGACTAGTTAAAAACATCACAATATCACAGAATATAAATTGTAAAAATATCACAGATAGGAAAAGGTAAAAAAGTGTCACTTTATGTCCTTTCTAGGGCCTCTCAATTTACCTTTAGGGCACCCTTTCTTTTTTTTCTGCAGCCACTTCTTTTAAGATGGCTTCATCAATTGACTCTAGACTGGTAAGCACCCCCTGTTGTGTAGGGGAAGTAGTAGCAGATACAAGAAGATCAATTCGTTTCCGCTTTTCATGTGTTGTTTCAACATCCATTATATTTTCTTGCTCAGGATTAATGTTAGGGGGTAATGTTGGTTGAGAAGAACTTAATACCGCACCCAAAGGGTAATTGTTCAAATTCTGTACAGAAGTAGTTGACATATTCTTTCTCATTTCTGTCATTTTAGGTTCTATTTGATATAAAGTTTGCTTTAAATCACTCACTTCTTCTTTTATAAATTTTCTTAACTCATGCAGCATTGCTTGAACAATTGCTTCAACATTATTAATATTGGCTGATTTCTGAATTGCTACTGAAGCAAATGACTCAGAAAACATTTGGGGTCTATTTCTCAACAACTTAGACTTTGCCTCAACATAACTAATTCTCTTCTCTGTTCTTATTCTCTGTATTTCACCTTCTCTTTTATACACGGGACAGTTGGTTGAGCGTGCCGAGTGTCCTCCTTGACAATTGACGCATGTCAATGGAAGTTCGCATGATCGGCCTTCGTCGATAGCTTTACCACATATACAAATTTGCGCTTGTCTACAGTTAATCGATGAGTGTCCAAACCTCTGACATCTGAAGCACCTAAGTAGCTGAGGAAGGTATAGACGTACAGGGAGACTATAGAATGCAACCTTTACCTTTTGAGGCAGATATGTCATAGCAAACGTTAGAAGAAATAATGATGTTCCAACTATATTTCCGTCTTTTCTTGTAGTCAGTTGCTTCATATCTACTACTCCAAATGGAGATAGTTCCTCTTTAATTTGATCTATTCCACAATTTAGAAGACCCGAACATGTAATGACACCTTTCGAGTAATTTAATTTTCCATGGGGGTAAGCTTCAACATTAAAGCTGATGAAGTGCTTTAGATTTAAAAGCGTATTTGTTTGACGATCCGTAAACGTTTCAATTAATAAACCTTCCTTTGTTTTACTTGTAGATCGAACTGTGCCAACAACTTCCTGAATACCTCTAGCAATTATAAATGAATTTACTTTTGAAAAATCACCTTCTATACGTTTATTTAAAATAAATTTAGGAGCTGATAACTTTGAAATATCGGAGTTTGGACCGACGGGCCCAATGTTTCGACTATTAATAATACCCAACGGGGTATTACATTGTTTAAACAGTGGCTGAGGTATGTTCTCCACCATCTCTCTGGTATTTGCCGTGTCCTCGCAATGTTGGGTGACATCAATAGAACTATGGGCGTCACCATCCACATCATCCTCAGGCCGATCATCAGGACGGCTCCAAATGGGGTTCGGCCTAGACCCCACACCGCCCTGAGAAATATCTTCACTCGACATTCCATGGGTTGCGTTTTAAGGCTATCCGCCAGCCTACGGGGAGAGAAATCTATAATACCATCATCAGTGGAGCCCCGCCGGGTCACTACTAAATTCATGACCGCACTGTGATGGGAAAACTAAAACCATCGTTGGACACCTAATCCAACGATGGGGCTGGCGCACCCGGGGTTGCCACACCCGTACCCTTCAAAAGAGGGGGGGGGGAACAATGATATTATATTACTCTTTATTTATATTTTTTAATATAGGCAAATATTCAAGTGGAACAAAGTAGAAGCCTTCATTTCTTTATTTGTATAACGCAAATATATCAATGCTATTAGTTAATTTAAAAATATATCTAAAAAATTAATATAAATGCGCGCAGGATAGAAATGGCTAAAAATAGTGAAGAGGTTTATATCCCAAGAATATTGTGATTGGTGAGAAAAACAGGCACAGAGGTGTGCTGCTCCAATAAAAAAAAATCTGTAGCTCAGTTGAACTGCTACTAAGAACTGATTTTATTCTTTCGATATACAGAGTGCATTCAAATGAAATAGCGTAAATGATACGGGTGAATCCTTGAGTTAAAATAGGAAGATTAAGGCAAACATACCTTACTACAGAGTCGCACCCCTAATGACATACAGCCCCTTAAAGATTAAGACGAAAAACCATTTAACGTAATTATCAAGAATGCTTTCACAAAGAGTACTCATATTTAACACACAAGAGTATCTTAGTATAGACTAATAAAGTCTCTTAATGGCACAGGGGTCCCTGTTGATTTTGTTGTGTCGTTACATTTTTTTTATTTGATTTTTTGTTCCATGTAGCCAATGTTAGCTATTAGCGCTCTTGATTCTAGAAAAGATAGCTAGTTGTCAAATTTTAAAATATTTTAAACATTTTAATGATATAGGTTGAAACACAATAAGATAATCTCTGAAACTTCTTGTGGCGTGATATAATTCATATTTTCAAATTAAAGGAAGGCCTATTGCCAGGCTACTTGTGTTCGAAAGTAGCCACAAATGTAGATCGCCATGCTTACCCCTTGCGGAATGTAGGTGACTTCGACCTGCCTTTGGTTCGGCGGAGCGATCTTAGAAATACCCTGCTCTATAAGGGCCTGGATTTCTGGAATCACATGCCGGCGACCATAAAAGAGTATAGGATATATCGTAGCTTTAGGAGACTTTTATGTCCTTACATTAGAGATAGTGTTTCTTCCCACTAGTTTTGTTTTGTGTTTTTGTTATGTACTGTAAAATTGGAAACGATTAATAAATCAATCAATCATATTTTTATTTAGGAATTTCGCCACTCTAAAAATTAAAGATATTTAAGAAATGGCGTTTTCTGCAATAGTGTGTCTTACCCTGTATCACTAAAATGCTGCTGGAGCTTGCGGTTTGAATCTGACACAATTCGTTGAAAACCCGTAACCACACAAATATTTAACAACCTCTAAATACGTATTTTAACTGCTGAGCTGTCAACCTCCGCAGCCTTGAAGAGAGAGACTAACCCGACAAAGTTGACCAAAGGTGTGCTCTTTATCAAATCACCTGTGAAAGTTAGTGGTTGTTAAATATTTGTGTGGTTAGGGGTGTGTCAGATTTTCTAAAAACAAAAGCTCTAATAATCAACATTGAATTCATGGATAATACGATATTTCGAACATTTTTTATCTTTGAACACATGTTAAATGCTGGTTTATCTTGTAAACAAAGACTCAAATAAAAATGAAAGAATGTTACAGCTAAATCGCCTTTTACGACATTTTTCTAATTAGTAATAGCTTGATACAGCATAAAAACTACATTACGACAAGGGCGCTAGTTTTTTACCACATAAACGGAACTTTACGACATGACACTAATTAGCTATATGATAAGCGCTTTAAATGATTTATATTGGGAACAAAAGGGGCGCCGGCGTCGCTCAGGCGAGCTGGGGGTGGTTCAATACGAGACTAAACATGGCAACGGCCTAATAAAAGAAAAGCAGATCTTAAATGCCAAGGCGCCACCACATTCCTAATAGGATAAATACACAGGACAGCCCATCTGAGGAAAGTGGAAGCAAATGGGTACACTTTCTTCAACCTTGGCAATGTTTGGTCGACGAGCCACGAACAACAGCGCTGAACTTACCTTGCGGGAAAACTTGTGCTGCTCACGAAACTCTTTTTACAAAAGAAAAACACACAAAATCGCATGCAAATAAAGTAAACATAAAAAACACAGTTAAATGAAAATGAACTGTATTAACAATAATAAGGAAATGAACAATGGTTTAGTAAATAAGTGTAGCGAAATAGGTTAGTAAGAGTTAAATTCTATTACGTAACGTTTTAAATAGATAAACGCGGTAAACTTGACAACAATTAAAGGAAATGACTCGCAAACGGTAGCAAGATTAAATATTCAAATAACTGACATACATACTTCAATTGCCACAACATGAGGTTAAGCAGGAACATAAAATCTGACGGCAATTAGTTGATTCGACATAAAGACAAGTACAGTGGTTCAAACAGTAAAGGCTACCTTAGCCGTGGCGTTACGCAAAAATTGTCCGACACTACGTGCACTGTAAACTATGCCACTGTAAAACTAAGACATAAAAGGAGCTCCTGTAGTTGTATTCGACGTCCAACGGAGCTGCAGGTGGTCGTTTCCAGCAACTGCCCGAATAAGGAGAAGAAGTCTGAGCGATAATAACATCCCCCCACGAGGGTAAACACGAAGTCCGTGACGACATGGCAAGGATCCTAAACGAGAGACTGGAACCTCTTAATGCAAAACAAGTGATACTGACATTCCCACGAAATAATCTGCCAAACGGCGTAAATCCAAGTTGCCCACTTAGCTATAACCGGGAATTCAAAGCTTACAGCGGCATCTACAAACAAAAACACCAATAATTGCGTTCTCTAATCGACGGAACTTCAAATATCGGAACATTTAAACATGCAGTATGCACACACAACCGTTAATTACAACACAAACAAACGCAACCCCCCAGCGGAGCCGGGGGTGAACGGACCGCTCCAAAACACTTGTTGCTGATCGGCTAGATAGACTAAGAATCCCCTGCGAGAATCCCAAAGCTTGCACACCTGTTATCAACGTCTCGTCTGCGTCGCTTCCTCTCATTCTTACGCACACAACTACTCTTTCTATAGTGAAATAATTCTTGATTTAAAACTAAGCGTTGCTACAGAATTATGCCGCTGAAGCGCGTGTTTGTCTGTCTCGTTTGCACTCACAGCAATCGTTTCCTTCTACCGCTTTAAAAACTGAATGTGTGCCACTTACGCTACCAAAAACAGGCACATGGTTAGAAATGCTTCCCTACAGGCGATATTTTAAATCCTGAATCGAGAAAATAACGCAGATTGGACTTAGGATCATAACATTGAAACATGTCCTCACAAGAGACCAAAAATCTGTGGATGATATTGGTCTATCATAATTTCAGATTTTAATGATACTAATAATTAACAGCCTTAAGGACCAATCAAATTTTGACGTAGACGCGGTGAAACTAATACTAACACATTAAAAAAAATACATATAAAGACTACTGGAACAGTTCGTCTAGATGCTAGCATACCCTGGACTCTTCCAAAAAATACTCAGACTGTGTGTGTGTGTGTGTGTGTGTGTAGGTGTTTACTCTTGTAATTTTTCAGTTTTTTCGATTTTTTCAAAAACGGCTTTAGCAATTTTTTTTAAACTTTACATTTTTAATATGTATTGATGTGAGATAGGTGATTTTCCAGTTGAATACTTCTAAAATGGGTTTCTTTTGTTTTTTTTCAATTTTTTTATTAACTCCTATTTTAAATAGAACACCTGGCATATTATTACATTTTTGAATTCAGCTTAAAATTCTAGAGAAAATTTGTCTCTTGAGCTAACGCTCTATTTTGTACCGTTTTTGTGGAATTTGTAATTTTTGAAAATTCTTGACAACTGCTTAAACATTTAAAATCGAATCACTTTAAAAGGAAGTTGTGTGCGTGTATCACACCAGATTTTTTACATTAATTCGGGATTGCAACCATGTCAAAACTGGGCCACTTATGGCCAGATTATATAATTTTGTGCTCATCACTTTACTATTGATTGCGTCAATGGCACGTGTAAAGTCAAAAAGTAAAGTCACCACAAACTTATTGCAATCAACATCAGCATTGATGCGGTTCAAAAAACAGCAATATGCCTCGAAAGCCGTGCTGAGCGTCTGCGATCTGATTACATTTATCGGGAAATGCTGTTAGCCTTGTGCACACTATATTTTCGATTAATTTCGAAAACACACCGAGAAGCGATATCAGTCGGTTACTAAAATGTTGTGGATTACTCTTTTTGAACACAAGAACCACCTTTACCAGTTTTAGAACATCCGGAAACACGCCACTTGTTATCGATAGATTGACGATAAACACCAAAGGGGCGTCAATTGCGTCTAATAAGCATTTTATTAGTTTTATCGAAATTTCATATGTTTCTGGAGATAAATCGTTGGTTTTAAAATAGTACTTCTTACCTCGTCTTCAGTTACAGGCTAAAAGTACATTGTATGGGCTACGCTGGTAGATGCTTGGGCTTGGGGCGGATTTACCTCAATATGCTTCAGAACTTGCTTTTCTGTGATTGTAGATACAGGGTAAGACATATTATTTCGGTCAAAAAATACAGCATTTTTAGCTGCAACAGCGCGCCCTGTGGATACATTTTCGATCCATTGAGAGGAAGTATTACTCAACAATAGATACATTTGCCAAATATGAGCATCTGTGTCAAGGAATTCTTGAGTAATTAATTTAAATATGTTTTTCCGTCATCAGGCATGCGGCTTTGTACTAAGGTACGTTTACCTTAATATACTTATTTTGAGTCAAGGATTCAGCCGCATCATTTATGCTGCTTCATTTGAATACACCCTGTAGAGATTAGTAGGTGTCAAACATTAATTAGCAAACGCAAGAACAGTAGACATCTGCAGAAGTCTTAGTACATTTGAATATAGAAACTTAATCGGAATATGCACCAATGTGTAACAGATATGTGTAAAACTCGATACACATAGTAAAAATGTATGTTTTTTGCATAATTCGTCAAGGAAGTACATCTACAGTCTACAGAGATTCTTTATATTGAACGTGTTATGAAGGCTGTAGTAAAGTGCATGGGAAAAATCAATTACCCTCAGTTATTTATAGTACGCTTAAGCAATTCCCGAAAAGATATCGAATCTGAATATTTCAGTTTGACTTATTGCGATGTTCGACGGTTGTCAAAGACAGCGATCTTTAAAAAGTTGTCCGGAGTAGAAGACCGATACCAATTTGTTCATAAATTTGTAGTTACGTAACTAAGAGTTGTTGTTATAAGTTCAGTTTTTAGTAGAGATTATAATTGTCTCTTTTAGAATTCAATGCAAAATAAAAAAATTAGGCGTGATTACCCCACGACTTTCTTTTACCGACTGTAAAAATAACATTTTGCGACTTGTTTTAAAAAATACATCTTCCAAATAAACTTTTTTGAAAAATATCATACATCATTATGAAGTACATACCAGCTTAGAAAATTGTTCCTATTATTTTTCGACACAAAATTTTTGTAACTATATAAATTGCGATATATCCAAAAACTAAGCTTTGTACAAAAAACACTGATTATTTAGACAAAAGCTGTAGATAACTGCATAATATATTGTAATGAATGAAAGTTTGTTATAATATAAATAAATAAAGTGTGGTATTTCACAAAAAAAAATACTAGTTTTAATAAGAATTCTTTGTTATATCAGGGCTTATTAAAAAGGATGTTTTGTAATTATTATTTACAAAATAAATGGTGTATTGCCTTTCCTGTTTTATTTATCGGTAACTAATTTAAATAAATGCTCCGGCTTAGCACAAAAACTCTAAAATCTTCAGAGTTAGGTTGTAACATCCAGTATAATTTTTACTACTGAGTATTATTTTTACACAAGTATAGCAAATGCCCGACTTTTCTGTATCTGACAGTTTAACCTTTGAATTTACGGCAAAAACTGAAATGGTCTGAACGCACAAAATTAGCGTAATGTGAATGTAAATCACCAACAATTGACAAATTCGCCTTAGGTAAATATTAGCAATGCAATTTAATGACGTAATCTGGCTAACCTATTTTGTTTTTTTTCCTAAGGTCAGAAGGGACGCGGAGATTCAATTGTTCTAGAATTTGGATGGCTTCCTTTTCAAATTCTTCATTACCAAGGGACCTGGAACCTGGTTCTGGACCTCGTACGATGTCTGCTCTAAATGCTGCACAGTTCTGGAGGCTCCTCAAACTCCCCTTGCTAGTTAAATCTACCTTAAAATGTGGGCTTCGTTCGCTGGATACGTTTTCTAGGGACGCCACTGCGGTTACTTATCTCTGGAATGCTCCCAGCGTCTGTTCTCTGGATGACGGCACTAAGAAAGGTCTAATCTACACGATGCATATAAATTTCAGCTGACCTATGTCTTAAAACTGCTCGAAAACCAGCCCCGAAGTTGGATCCAAGTGCGCGAATCTTCTGGATCAACTCCTTCTTAACTGACACTTTATAATTCGTTGACATTTTTCACAAATGCACTCTGCGGACTGGTGAACAAATAAAACCCAACTTGGACTCAAATATTTAATTTGTTAAATTCAAGATAATACAACTTTTACGAGCCAATCTTACACACAGCTCTTTTTACTTAAATTGGGTTGTCAAGAACAATAAAAGAACATCTCGTATCCTAGTAACTATTACAATTGTTCTCAAGTAAGTTTTTTTTACAATTTTTCTTTAGAAACTAAATTGTTTTTGGATAAATGTCAAACAGAAGCATTTGTAACCTCACATAAGTTTTAATAGCACTGGTTTTAGGAGTTTTAATTAGCACTGCACTATTGTTTTTCTTCCATCGTAGGCGACCTTATCAATGCTCTTTGCATTCTATGCTTTCTTACACTGCTTTTTACCTTTCAGCTGCGTTATCGATTGTTGGCGTCATAAATTAACTACTATCGCTGCATATAACTTTCGTAACGCTTCAAATATTTCTGTAGCTTATCGAATTCACAATTCTTGTCTTGACTTTACCATGTGAAATCTGACAGTCACATAAATTAAGTGCATCCGCCATAACGAGCACAATCAATGAAAATTAATTTAAACGCAACCCTGCGACACTGTTTAATCTAATGCCAACCTCTGTCAATCAAATTATCGTTACTGTTAATCATAGCTTGTGCATTTATTAATGTATAAGAATTACTTAATGTTGCAATAAACAAAATACCAGTTCTGGGCCTATTTGAATCTTTCTTTCATTTTCGTGTCTTAGTTATGCAACCAGAATTGCTGGGAGCATTAAACAAATTTGGAAATGCCTTATTTTGTGTAACGCGCGAGAGAAGTTCTGCAGAATTATACAAGTTATAAAAAATCGCATTTCCCAACGTGTTCTATGTAAGAATTTTTCTAATTTAAGAAAAAATTGGTTCGTTATATATTAAACTGAAGCAATTATAAATATCATGTCAAATAAATGCCAATGTATTGAAGATCAAGTACGCGTACTTTTTCTGTTGTGCATCATTTGATGTACTTTTTATCACTAGTTGCGAAATATTTTTATTTTATAACTAGTACGAAAAGTGACGTTTCTGAACCTCAGTCACTTTTGAAAGGTGACACTTTATATGTCAAAATTAGAAAAAAGTGTTTGTAACAATTATAAAACTTTCCCGAAAACGGATAAAACCTAAGAGCGAAGTACCACTTCCAGTTTCCCGATTTTAACCAAAACTGAGTAAGATTCCCAAATGTAAACATAAAATGAAGATATACATTTTCAGGCTGATCAATTAAACTGTTTGGGCTATGGAGAGGATACAGATTGACATACTTATAGACAGATGAAACAACTTTTTCTGAACCAGAAGATACAAAAACGGACATTTCTGCATAAATCTCGAGTTTGAAAAACATGATTACTATGCTTTATTTGGTTGAGTTTTCCTCAAAAACCACCGCTGCAGTGTTAATTTAATCTCAAAACACACTTTTCACACAGTTCTTCTATTTGCTACTGCTTCCAATATATAAGTATTCCATACCGCTTAAAATATGCAAAACAATATCCATGAAGTATGTGAACATAACATGACTTATGTGTCAACACACTCGCACGTATCAATGCACCAGCTTTCAGCTGTTGAGAGCGACTCGCAATGGAACCCAAAGTTATATGGCAATTACGGGCAAAAACGCTGACAAAGTAGAATCGAGGTATAGCAGTTTCCATTTGAAGCGAAGGCTAACGACCCGACGCTGCAGCCGAGAACGTCCTAAACTGGTGGGTTTATTTACAAATATAGTACTTCCGAAATGTAATCCAATCCGAAGGTAAAGGCAGCCGCCAATAGGAAATGTGGTGCAATATTTGACATTGAAAATGAATGTATTAGGGCTCCGAGCACTGTGTTGGCAATAAATTATTTCTTATCGGTATAACTGTTTGTAGAAGAAGGAGAAGTGAAGTCGGGTCTTTACATATTTGATACTTTTCACGGGTTGGGTACTCGTATATGAAATAAACGGAATATAAAAGTCATAATTACTTCAGGCTTTAATCTCGCAGCAACAACTCAGGATGCGATTAAAAATTACGATATCGCGCATCCTAGTGATTCGGTTGTTTCATGAAGTTTTATAAAAAAATAAAGCAAAATAGCATAACTAAGTATTCTCAACATTAATTTTATAAACCTACCATTAGTTTAAAAAGTTCAAATAAAATAACTTGCATTAAATTACAATCTGCAAAATAAAGTTCGAGCTCACAATTTTAAAAGATTTTTTTTGTGGATATTTACAAGAAACCCAGATAAATATGTGGATGTGAGGCATGTCCTGCTTTCTCAATTATTAAATAAATTATGGTGTTTCGTTTTTTAACACTTTTGTACATTTTGTGTTATGTTTCAATGCTTTTTATTCTGTGAATATAATGTTTTCTTTTGGATTATTAAAAGTAAAAATTATTGCAATATTTGGATTAAAACATCGACTAATGTAGGTGAGTCATTAATTATTATTTTTGATTAGTAAACCTTAAAAGTTAAGAGACATTGAAATACAATTATCACGAGGCGCCACTGATTGACACGTAGTTCTTCAAAAAAGTTAATGTGCGGTGGAGAAAGCCTCGCATTTGAGATATTGCGCAAAAGAATTTTGTGGTGCACCAAAGCGCATAACAAGCGCAACAATTTGGGCTAGGTGTGATAAGGAAATAATTAGTGTGCTAATGCAACAAACGCTAGTTTTGTAACAAACCCAGCTTTCAATACTACATAGCCGTGTATGTGAAACAAGAGTATTTTTACAATTTTTCGAATGAACTACCTATATATTTCCGATAATTTTCTTGAACGGCTGGGTAAAAGAACTGGTGATGCAGTTGTGGGTCAATACGGGAAAGAAGTAACAAATGACAATGTCATTCGCCTTACAGAATAATAATAATATGGCCTTTATTGCAATTATTTCAATACATGAAAGACAACAGAAATAAAATTAGAGGCGAAACTTTAGTTTGAGATCACAGTAGTCAGAAATTCTTCTTCCACATAACCTATAACGGTGACAAAATGAAGAAAAGACAAAAAAACTAAACCTAAGCTTAAAGCTACATTCTATATACACATTTCACGAAATTAACTAGATAACCTCCAGTACTACCGCAATACCCGAAGAAAAAGGTATAAATGGCAATTTGTTTGAAAACTATTGATACAACTAATTTCGATTTGCTTATTTCTTCTGCTCGTTCCTAAACAGCTCTTGTAACTTACATTTAAATGTCTTGTCACTGATCTCCAAAAGAACGAGTTTAAGATGTTTATTAAAATAGTCAGCAATTGTGTATGAAAATGATCATCTCTACAATTAGTATATTGTGTATCTAGGACGAAAAGCGTAACATTCCCGGACAACTGTGAATATTGTTGTTTGTTATTTGATTCACGGATTCGCGATTTAATTAGCGGATTTATTCGCGGATTTCGCGGTTTAATTTTAATTGACCTAATTAAATTGATCTAATTAAATGACCCAATTAATTTCGCGGATTGCTCTAATTAATTTTGATATGTGCTACTGATTAAATTACGCGTTAGCTTCTGATTAAATTACGCGGCGGCCATTTTTAATTTGCTTCCGGAATTACGCGGCGGCCATTTTCAATTTTCTCGCGAATATTTGAATTTGAAATTATTCAGAATTTTTCTAAGTTCCATTTTTTTGAAATTAAACTTCCCGGGGTTCGGCCATCTTGGTTTTCTGCGCGCGCACTTCAATAATGTGTAAATTCCAGTCCGATTGGCGGAAAAGCTGTTTTTGATGAAGTTGTACATTTACGGTACAGTTATGACGAAGATTCAAGTTATGAATTTTTGTACGGAAGGTCAGATTTCTATGCAAATATGGAGGGCATTGAGATAAAATTATTTTAGCCACTCAACGTTATGGAGTTTATGAGAAATTCTTTCAAAGTTCGTATACCATATTTATCCGTTGCATCTAAACATGAACCGTATACAACATCACAATAATTAAATTGTGACAGAACCCGAGAGTTGCACAGCAGAATCTTCATTCTACTGGTTAAAATATCGCTATTGTTAAAAATAGTTCTGATAGTACAATATGCATGGTGACGACACTTACTGACATGTTCCTAAAAACGCAATTTGTGGTCCATTACCAGTGATGAATTTTTGATCGAGTGCTGTAACTTTGGTGGAATTTTGTTAATTAACACTACAATGTGATCTATAAAACGAATGCGTTTTTTATTGGGACCAAAATGTATAAAAGTCGACTTATTAGGGTTATGTTATAAACCATGTTGCTTTGATATCTGATAAAGTTCTTCCAAAGCAGTGTTTAACGAGTTGCAGGCATCAGTTTTTTCTTCGGGATTAAAGAAACTGTGCCAATAATGTTTACTAAAGATTTAAAATGACTTCCTTCACAATTATACTTAAGAACAACGAACAAGACAAATATATTCAATGTACAACATAGAGAGTTTTAGTAACGATTCAACCCCTTTTTTTATAAGTTAAGATTAGTTAAAGAAATTAAAATTCAGGAAGCTTATTGAGAAATACCACAAGAGGGGTTTGGAGATCAACACTGGAAGTTGGATATTAATTATATTAATTTTTCATAGTTTAAAAGTAGTTTCCGCATGTAAACATAATGTAAATGTTGACAGTTCAAAGACTTATAGCACTGCATTAAAAAGTGACAAATAATATTGACACCTTCGACTGGTAACACATATAACATCAGAAATGTACTCAAACATGAAATCTGGAGATTTCAAGTTTTTAATTAACTGTGAACGTGAAACAAGGCTTTTACGATTTGAATGTGAATGATAGTAACATTTAGATTGCTACACATTTCCTCTAATACAACCAAATTCCTGTCTTTTACTGTTTAAGATATCCTCATGAATTGGGATTTAAGCTCTGGAAACCTTCCATTACGTTGACACTTTAAACCCCGTTTACGACCTGCTACAAGTCTGATAAGAGGTTGAAAGAGCAGAAGGTTCGCTGGTGATGGTAAAAATAATTGTACCTGGAGAAGAACTTGTTATTTTATGAGCACCATCTGGTGTATATACCGGTGATGTAATGAGACAATTCCTACTAGGTGAATAATATTCGGAGATGGGAATATGTACGTACTCAGCTCCAGAACTTGAACTTACCTTGAAATAACATTCATAAAGGTACATTTAAGCCAATAGCTGCGAGCGTAACAAAGAAGGCTAGCAAAACAATTCCTAAAAATTCTACCTGTTTGTGACGTCATGTCCCGCGATGATAAAAGCTTCATCAGTGTTACAGGTCCACAAATGAAACAAGTATTGATAAACTGCCACAAGGTGCTTAGGGCCTTACCGCACTTCTAGCGGAAATAAGCCTCCAACTTATCTATTAAAACACTACAAAATTGGCGGTAATTTGCTTATACAAAACCTTAGGTTAGTACATATGCTGTATTTCAAATTGCTGGTAAATTGCAATAAAAACAGGTTTAACTTAGTTGGACTCAGATAATTCAGTGATGTGGAAATTCAGGCAGTCAATTTCCGAGCTGGGTAGAATCCTGGCCGAGGGCGATGGTTCAGTAATGGGGAGGTTGTACCAGCTTCAAGATTGGCTATAGGCAGTCGGCATCAGTCTATAAGCTTTATGGGAAATAATGAACAACGTTATAGCACACCGAATCAAACATGAGAATCGGAAAATATGTGAATTACAAGAATTTGATTGGAAATATATGTAATGATAAAATATTCAACCAATTGCGGTATCACAAATAAAAGTTAATAATTCACTTGTGGTTATAGATTTTGAGACGCATTTTAGTACCGTTTAGTACTCTTGTTTATTGAAAGCAGTTTTCAAGACTATTTAGCCCGTTCTATTTGTGTAAATAGGAATGCACATATATTAAAATCTTATTATTTTATAGTTAGTACCTAACCTTTGTGAGAAAGGATAAAGGGTTTGGCTTACCTGTTGGCGAAAGTTGTATTAGATATTTTGCCGGCTGGTAAATATCAGACTAATTTGGCTAACTAGTCGAGAGGGTCGGGGTTCCAGCAAAGCTGCAACAAAACTAAGGGAGAGGGCGCCAGGTCCTCGACTTATAACAACGTTTATTTAAATAATTGGTACTATAATGCAACACAATAACAATAACTAGTCGAACACAGACAGACAAATCGACAAGCAAAAGCCATAAAAAATATACAAGCAAATCAATAACACAGCAATAATCAAATATCCACACAAACCAATAAACAATCTAAAACACATTAAAATTGACAAAGGACACTGCATCAATATCTGTGAAACCATTGCATTCATGGACTAATAATAAAACAACCTAAGCTGTAAGCTATCGCGAACAAAGAAAACAAATTGCTACTCATTTGGCAACGCAGATACAAGAATTCGCACTCACTCTGTGAGGCAGAATGCGGCAAAACCAGAGCTATGCAAGCAAAGAGGCTAACTACAACCCCGAATGTTAGCTTGAACTTAAATGTGACAGCGTCAAGATTTTGAAAAGTCGAAACCCTCTTACGGTTGTATGATCATACAGGTCGAGGCAATTTCTGTCATAAAGTCATCATGATTTTTATGACTACTCAAAACAACGGCTTGTATATGCTCCTGATAAAGTTAAAATAACAAGTTGCAAAATCGCTTTACGAACATCCGATATTTGAGCATTATATTACCGCGGGCGGTCCGCTAGTTAGAACTTATTGCCGAATGACGTTTATAAATCTAACCTCTGCAGCGAAATTTGTTTAATACAGTAGTTAATGTTTTGCGAAATACAGCTAGCCTGTAATCTGGGTAAGTTTAACTGTCCGAAAGGGTTTGATAGCATAACTGAATATTTCATTACGTTACAGGCGTTACAAAACGACCTTCCTCACATTTAATCTACAATTACATGAGGTGCAAAACGAAATAAACGGTATACCCTAATGCTACCTGTACAATCAATTTACTATAACAAATACTGAATGAAATGCCTACAATGAACTAGGCGGTTAGTTCGCTAGCAGAAATACACACCCCAAATCATGTTTCGTGCGATTCACACAGATACGGCTGAGCAGGGCCGAACTCGGGTGACCAGCTTCTCCGGAATACCTAGTGCGTCAAGGCCACAGAGAGTAGCAAAGGCGCCGGCTTCCAACAGCATAGCGAACATCGCGGGGAGGACAGCGAACAGGCCGCAGGCAGGCGATGCAAGCACCAATTGCCCTAATACACATAGCACCAATCGAGGTCAAAAAACCCATTCCAGGTAACAATTCATTTCCGGGGTGGAGTAAAATGGCTAAAAATACAATCTCCGGAACATTCCAACAGGGGTTAAGAAGCCTCCATATCCTTCAACAATGAAGATGGCTATCAAAGCCGTGAGACTACGTCTCCAAAAGGAAGCGATTTACACTTACACGATGATAGACTTGCCAGGAAATGTGCAGAAAAATGCTCAAAACCAGCCTAATTCAGCTTATCAAAGTTCCAAAAATTGAAAAGTTGTCCAACAGAAAAACCAAAGAATGCAGAGTGTGCTTTGAACTGATAAAGACAGTGCTGTACTTTGTTTGAATTTGAAACTGATGCAAGTTGGGTTGCCTAACCATTCAGTGAAAATTATTGTATTTTTAGGAAATAAATGTAAATTGCCAAATCTGGTTAATTATTTTAATTTCTATGGAAAATGTCAAAATGAGCGTAACAAATGATTAACTTATTTTTTTGGAATTATTTGGAGTAACTATCAAAGTGTCATAATTTAATGTAATTGTTTTACATTGTCATTGCAATTAATTAAGCTTTAAATACTGACAAAAGTGTTTATTTCAAGTTTAGCAACACTTATTTATCAAATACTTACATTTGCCGCCGAACTATTATTTACTTGACTGTACGCTAAAAACGACAGCAGCAATTGCCACGCCTCCAGAACTCGTATGTTTGCTTCTGTCAATACTAGTTCGAAGATTAGTTATGAGCAATCCGCAGACGATGTAAGAGAGATTTTTTAGGTATGGGGCGATACAAGGGTTCCTTTAAATATTATTATTTAACCACCAATAAGAGCAAAAGCCAAACGCTCGTAATGCTCAAAATTACATGAGAGAACTTAACTTCTATGGATACATTCTAAACTAATATATCTTACATAAACGTACACACGGAAGAAGCTAATACACACAAGGAAACACATTTACATATTTACTACAGGTAGTATAGTGTATTTATCCGAAAAATAGATGTAACCTCGGAAAAAATCCTAGAGAGCTGAAATTTGGTTTACACCTACCTTTCGTCGTTCCAAATAAGGGTTGAGAAGTCCCCAACGATCCGTTGTACGCATAACTTTTTACAGTGCTCATAAGATCAATTTTTTCGGGTTTTCAACTATATCTTCGTTCCTATCGGCTTTATGACTACGAAGGTGCAACAACAAAAGAAAGGCAACAAAATTCTCTGCAAAAAAGGTTATATACAGTTTTTACATACAAGCAACATTTTTCACGGAAATTCGGTAGGAAGGTCATGATTTTAGGAAATATTATTGTTCATCTTCAATATTGTTGCTGGGAGCAAAGACCCCTGCTCAAAGGAATACTTAGAATCGATCTCTGGATCGTCAATGTTCTGGTCGCTTTCGATTTCGGTTACCTGAGAATCCTTCACTGATGCAGCGTTCAAACAATATTGTCCGTGACAATGTCAGGTCATTTTGGTATTTTAAATAGCCACCTAGGGTTTAGGGCAGCGTGCCCGTATGCTAAACCCTTTTAGTTACTTATTTGGCTCCATCGCCTAATTCCAGAATCATGATTTTGCACATATTTGGCCCCAAACGCAGTATTTCTCGTCGGTTGGAGCCCCCCTCTGATGGCGCTTTGGCAGCCGAGCGTTATCGCTCGCAAGAATTCCGAATCTTCTAGAAAACACGCCGTTGCGGCGTGCTACCATCGTCGCCGGCATTAATTTGTTTCATCTTATCGCCTCGCGATTGGCTGCCGAGGTTTAGTCACGTGGGGACGCGACCGATGTGACCTGTGGCAGCGCTTCCCTCTGGGCAGTTGATCGCAGCCCGTTGCAGAGAGCGTTCGTGTGGTGGTTGTGTGGGAGTTCCGATTTGTTTTCGGCGTAGCGTGGGTGCTTCTTGAGCCCAGTTCCTGCTCCCGTAAGTAAGGGATCGTGCCCCTTCATCTCGACATTCGAGGATCTGTCCCGCAGAACGAAAGTGGCCCATTTTTCGTCGTCCAGTTGTACGCGTCCTGACGCGTCTCACGTCGCCATTATGGCGGATGTCCACTCATCCCTATAGCCGTCGAACATCGAATGTACCTGCCACCTAAGATTGCAGCCTGTCGCAACTCAACTGTACCAGGCTCCCCAACCGCCTACATATTAAGGTATGTGTCTTTGAACTGATTACCGCTGTGAACGCGAGTGTACCTGTCCCGCGGAGAGCATTAAGCCCCGCGTACGAGCTGTATTGGGACGCCGCGAGCGAGCCCGTCACATCTCTTGTGCCTACAGGCACTGTCGTCATATTTGTACGTTCATTCCAAATTACAGACTGTCTCTGTTACAAGTGCTACTTTGTTCATTACTGTTTGCTGCATAAGGCGTCGCGCCCGCATATTTGTACATTCATTCCAAATTACAGACTGTCTATGTTACAAGTGCTACTTACTGTTCAACATCTGTCGCTAGGTTTAGAGCGCGCGCCAGCTGGTGTTTTCTTAGATATAATCTATTTATAGATATAGGGCGACGCACTCCGCTGCCCCATTGTAACCCGTGAGTCAATACATGATTTGTTAGTTAAGGGAACTATTGTTTTGTTTCGACTTGTGCATGTTCTGTTTCAGATAAGCGCCCCCTTCAGTGTACTGATTATTGTGCGACGGGACGAGGGAGCTTTGAGCGTACAGGTGGGTGAGACAGCTGCGTAGTCGCGGTCGGATTGGCACCTAATTACAATCCTTGCATAAGGCAATCTCGAAATTGTTATTTGACCTTGCAACTCTTGAGTAATCCTATCGTCGGAGTATTTTGCGTGCTTCGCTCCCGTCTAACCGTCCAGGCCCGGTTAGTCGGGTTAAGACAGGCTTGGTGGCGCCCTCATGATTTTGACATACCCTATATATATCTATGCCGCAACACGCTTGCCCAGAACGTATCGTGTGACTCACGCCCGACTCCCTGAGCGTTCCAGCCGTGGCCTTTAGCTTATTTGAGCCGATCTCAGGGCAAGTGTGCCAGTTTTCCAGGACTGATTCCGTGGTGCGATGCTCACCTTGGGTGGGTGTCGTAAAGTTCTTTTAATACCGTAACAACAATGATAGCAAATTGGTGTGCAAACGAGTCCCAATTTTCGACAGCCACATAATGATCCGCAGGCTTTCGTGCAATTACAAAAAATAATTTTAGAAGATAGTCAGGAGCAGGAGCTGCTGATGATTTTTTACGTGCAATAAGTTGTTCTTCAGTATCCATCCCCAATTTTCGAGATTCAATTTATTACCCAACCAAGTCTTCAGCTGCTTTGGCTGTAGGTGGTAATAGGCTTAACCTTGCAGATTTGTCTTTATCTACGGATTTAGCAAAGCACAAATAACGATAGTTGTCTATGGAATCTTCTTTAACTGGAGCGCCATGTATGCCCAATAAAATAGTAATCCATTATGAGCAATTGAACTCCTGTTTTTCCCATATGGAAAAGAGCAGATGTTGTATCACAACCAGAGAAGGCATGTAAAAGTAAAATATGGTCCTTGCTCTTTTCATGTTGATCGAAACTTCGGGAAGAGACCTACTGTTTTAACCGAAGAAAATGTAGCTGACATTAATAGGTAATCAAATGCAACTAAGCCCGCACAAATCAGTTTCCAGATTGGTTGCCCAAAGTGGTATGTAAACAATAAATTGCTCATTTACAGCGTAATTTACGCATATATTCTTTTATACTAGGTATTTCCGTTGGATCGTGTCGTAGGGCTTTAAGAAAAATCTCCACGTGTATCCGTGCAAGATAACAATGGCACAAGAATTATTTGAAAATGATGGGAGAGCACGAATGCCAGTTGTTTAATGAAAATTTGGATGACGATAATATGTTAGATGTAACATTTATGTCTGACGAAGCGTGGTTCCATTTGTCAAGTTATGGAACAGCAGCGGTAGTCCCTTAAACAGCATTTAGGGTAGAATATGCAAATTACTTATCTTAAGTAAAATGTGCTATTTTTTCCTAAAACTAACTTTGAAAATTGAATTGATATGATTGAAATTAGAGTTTCCACTTTACATGAAGACGCTTAAATAAATTTTGTATCAATAAAATGTTTATAATCAAAAATGTATTGTAAATGTATTGTATAAGATTATTCTGATTTATTTTAGTTTATTCCTTGCGAGGTAAAATTTTATGATTTTGAAAAATTAAGACGATTTTCATAAGAGCTACGTTGATTTGAGTGTTATTTATTTTCACTGAATGAAATTAATAAATGGTAACATAATAAAGTGTTTACCCCCAGTACCCACTCGAACGCCACTAACAGTAATATCAATTCCTGTTAAATGGGTTGCCTACGTACGTCCTTAATCAGCGTTCCGTCATTTCTGAAGGCACTGTAGACTCTGTAAAATGTAAGAAGTACATAATGCGCAGAAACGAGTTTTCACCTAGACTAGTTAACATTCAAATTTAAGGGGAGGTCGGAATTCAGTAGCGCAGCACGCGGAACGCGCACTCTATAACCTACAGCCTAGCATTTGCAGTTAGCTGTTCTGGAGGTGTAATTCTTGTTTCGCAACGTGATTTCCTGTTTTTCCTTGCTAAAGGTAATACATTGTCTTTACAAAATCTCCAGAATATGCTAAATACAATAATTTGATACTCAAAAGTTCTATATTTTGTAATATACAAGTATTGTTATACACTGTACATAAATTTAAAGTGCCAAAGTCCTTAGTAGAAGAGGCACTATAATACACTAAATAAATAAAAAAAAAGTACCCCAACTTTACAACGAAAACCCTACGCCACTGCCCATCAGCTGACTGGAGCTTGCCGATCAGATTTGGCTGAGTCATCATGTACTTCTTACATTTTACAGAGTCTACTAACAATGTTAGTTTTTAACAGTACTTAAAACTAAGTTAAACTTGAAAATAAAACTTTGAAACTTCCACTAAGAACATTTCTAACAGAATAAAACTTAGAATTAAGACAGGATGCTTAAGGATAGAGAAAATATACAGAATTGAGCTTATCCATTTTATAATCTGTGTTCTACTTCATATGAATGTAAAATGAGAGTGTAAATAAACAATTAAGTTGATTCGATTTATGGCCTTTTCTTTTATTTATTATTATACGAATCAGATATATGGTTTAGGGATTTACACCGACAGCTGTAGGTTTTCTGGTTTGAACCGTCTCGAACCAGTGGCGCTTCCGGGCAACCTACCCCACTCCTGCTCAGGAACTAGTTGGCAAACTTTGCTACAACACGTGACAATTCCTTGACCACCTGTTGTGACTTAGTTAAGCAATACCGATTATTATCTTTGGTAAATTGGAATTCCTAGTGTAGCAAACGATAACGCCCATTTTCAAAAATGCCTTTTGCAGAAGTGTCCCAACTGAAGATCTGCTTCACGCTTCTAAACCTAGCGCGAGAGCTCAAAGAAACGTCAACTTTTCTTCTTCTTCTTTGTGCGGTCCACATGCAGTGGAGGCCTGTTATTCTGAAATGAAATATGCCATCAAGAAGTTCGTATAGATTTAAATCAAGATTCATGACTCTCTCCTTGTCTAAAATGTTTTAATTTATTCCAAAATTTCAAAATCTCATATGATTTGAAGTTCAGCTACACGAATATAAAAGGAGTGAACTTTTACTAATAAATCAATAATTTGCTATATATTTACAATAGCGATCGGAAATAAAATGAAAGTCTCAGTTTAGTTCATCTTACTCTTTTTTTAATGTTATTAAAAACACTGTGAAGTTTTTGCAGTTGCTGGAGCACCTTTTTCGGTATATCCTTCTCTCAGTCCTTCCATATTGGTTATAGTATTTCAAAAAAATGTATTTTTAATAAAGAGAGCAGAAAATCCAGTGCGTCAAGTTCAAAGGTTTAGAAAGAAATTCTGGATCACGCGTCGAAGTTGTCGGTAAATTCCAGAATGCTGGAAAATATTCTAATCTTATGGCCGCATTGAAAAGTGAGGTTAAATCACGTACAGCATTATCTGGGAGTCCTTAAGTATCTTGCCTGTGATTAGCTCCCATCTCGCTGCCTTTTTTCATTTAGATCAACGGCTATTAATTGTTTGAGCTCCCTTGTTTTTATCTTCTTGATTGAAAATTCCATTTGAATGGGGGCTCAAGAAAATTCTGAATTTGTTCTTCTACAGGTATTAGTTTAGGATGAGGTGTAAATGTTTCCGCTAGGTGCTCTGAAAAGCTTCAACTTTTTCTTTACTTGTTCTGGCCCACTTACTGTGAGCGAGTTTCAATGGAGGCTTGTACTGTTGAGGTTGTTTGATGTGTTTAGTTTCCTGCCATAATGAGTAGTTTGTATCCTTAGTGTCCGATAGCCCTTGTAAATACTTTTGTATGTGCACATTTCTTGCTTCTTCTAGAGTTTGTTTTAGTTCTTTTGTCGCTTTATTCAATTTAGTTTTATCACGCGGGGATCTTGTTTGTTGCCACTTTTTTCTGAAATTCCTTTTTTCTAGAATTTTTGTTTTAACGTTGTTTGAGCAGGATTTTTGCTGCATTTTAACATCTTCTAAAGGAGTGTCCTATGCGGCTTCTTGTATAGTTGTGTCAACGTGTCATTGCTATATCTAATTCTTTTTTTAGTTTTAAGAGATTGATTAAAGTGAGAACTATTCAATATGTCTCTAAATAGCCCCCAGTTTGTTTTATTAGTATGTAGTCTAGGAGGTTTGGCTTTTTGAATAATGTTTGCGTTCAGAGTAACAATTAAGGAGGAGTGATCGGATGATAGGTGTAAATTTGATTTTATATTTAAGTGTATACCTTTCGTTCTACAAAAGTTGATTGCGTCAGGTACTCTTCGTCTACCTGTGGGCTAATAAATTGGTTCACCGTTGACAGTGGTGTTAAATTTTTGCATTGCATAGCTAGGTATAACTACTTTCCTTTCGGAGTTGATACATGTTTTCTAGAACCCCACCAAGGATGTTTAGCGTTGAATTCGCCTCCGCTGATGAATCAGTTTCCCAAAGTTTGAAAATATTGTAGGATTTGTTCCTTTTTAATGATGTGCTTTGATGGCAACATGGTCTTGCATTGTGACGGTAGTCGCTTGTAGAAAGTATTCTGAGAAACTTTCATTTGCGTGGTGGTTTATGGAGTTTTTTATTATTATAGGGATGCCTTCATGGGCTATAGGGTGTGGGGTGTCGTATGGTGAACCCTCGTATACGTAAATAACTATTTTGTGTAAACAAATTTTCAGAGATAAACATAACATCCATTTTTGTTGCATTAAAAACGTTTTTAATTCTTTGCTTCTTTGAGCCAAGCCGTTAGAGTTCCAGACTCCTATTTTGATTAAATTAGCCATTGTTAGTTTTAGCTAAACGCTCAGTAACAATGTTTAACAACGTGTCTATTCTTTCTGATAATTTTTGTATGATTTACTCAAGTTTAGTGATGCGATCAGTAGGTTGAGACTACTGAAACTGATAGGAACTAGTTTTTGTACGAATGAACTAGCAGTTTGTGGTTCTGAAGGATTTACCCGAGGAATAGTATTCTGGATCGTCACTGGGACTGCTATCGGCTGACTTAGTCTTCCCATCAGATTTTTACCTCTAAGGGTAGAATACAACTTCTGCTGTAGTTGTTTCCGGACACTGCATCCCTTATAACTAGCGGGGTGGTTATCTTTACAGTTACAACACACCACTTCCTTTATTTTTTCCAACCATAATCATTCATTGGTCAGATGAGTACCTGCACACTTGTGGCAAAAATTTTTGGTGTGACCAAACGCTTGGCATTTTATACATTGGGGAATGTCACGCTTTTTATATGGTTGTTCGAAGTTGATAGATGTATGTTAAAGATATTGAATGTTGTAGGTGTCATTATTATCTTGATGCTGTAGTTCTAGAAAGAAGGGCGATGTCGGAATTTTTATTTTTTTCCTTCTTGAGTTCTTTGAATATTATTGATTCAAAGTACCTTATGACCTTTCTCTCCGATTTCTTTTTTAATATCATTAATGTCTGTGGGTGGATGTAACCTTTTTAAAACGACTAAAAACTTCTTTTGTCTTGCATTTGGTAGGTATAGCACTGTGATCCTTCTTCAGTAGTACAACCATAACTACCAGATCGTTTTCTGATTTATTTAGTTGTATTTGAACTTGATCATTATTTAAAACTTTTAAGGTGTATTTGTTAGCAGTTATTGTATTTAACAATTTTTGCGAAGGAGTTATGTTTTGTACCCCACTTAAAAAATTTTGGGGAGCTTTTATTGATTTAGGGGGTGTAGTCGATAATTCGTTTTCTGAATCCTTGTCGTTTGATAGCTTTTCAAAAGAGTTTTTAGTAGGAGTAGGCTTGTTTAACCAATAATTTGGTGAAATTATTTGTTTGTTGGACTGGCGCTTGACTCTTGACTGGAATATGTTCTTATTTTATATTCAACTTCTTTCCATTCTGCTTCTCTTTGCATTGGTTCGATTTGATAATTAGTTAGGTTTTGTGAATTTATAGGTTGATGTATTTATGGAATTGTGGAATAATTTGTTTGCTGCGATAACAGATGTGCAAATAAACTTATTTGTGGTTGATGGACCTGCTGCTGGGCCGACTATATCTTGTGCAATTTAAATAACACAGATTGTAAATAAGACGACGACCTCGAAGTCGCGTTATCATCAACACTTGAAGTTAAACTCGCAGTACAAGACCGTCGATGTATTGAAATCTTTAATGACGTTACTTCTGAGTAGTTGCAGTTCTATAAAAAATAGATTCAGGAATCTTGTTCCGTCTGTGAAAAAAATCTCATCGAGTAAATCATTGCTGTTCAGAGGTTTATCATTAAACTACAGAGACGCATATTCTGATCGATAGGTTATTCTACATCTTGTAGCGGAAGAATTAAATATTGTACTAATTCCGTGACAGTTACCGTAAGACGTACCGGATATATGCCGTAATGATTTTGTCTGTTTCCCTGTTTAGTATATTACTATCTCAGCTACGATCAACATTTACAGGTTTTCGACACAATTGTACAATTTTCATTTTTAAGTCATTTAAATAAGTAGTTCTATAAATGCAACAGAAATGTAATTAAAGAAATGAAACGTATTTTGTGATTACGATGCATTTTGTAGCGCTATGGAGTAATAATTCAGAAGGCTTCTTGATTACATACTGCACTACAGCGTATCCAGATTAATTTGAAATAAACTCGTTAAACTGCCACTCGCAGTACCCTCTATATTTAAAACTGTAATTAACTTACAAGTGGCACTTGTGTGTTCCAGGCCAACTCATCCAGCATTCGAGCAAGCGCTCCCGTATGATTAGAGAAATATTTGAAATGCCTGCATGCGAATATGTGCGCATTCCAAACTTTAAGCTGCGATATTTAGAACTTTGGGCCCACAACGGGTGAACTGTGCAACACCGACCACTACAATGAGAGTCGGAAGTTGCAAGCGGCAATTTGCCAGCCTCCCGATATAAAATAATGCCATTATTCGTGCTGAAGCACTTCTTTGATGGCGCTAAATTAATTACACACTAGGCGAATCCATTCTAACAGGTACCGATAAAACCGCAAATGAAATTACTTTCCGTCGTAGGTCCGGGGAACGGTCACTCTGTGCGCCTTGCTGGCTATCCCTTTGGTCACTTTAAACTCTATTAGAGTAACAACTACAGGAGGTAATAGTTTACCTTTTAGTCCTAGATCAAAGCCGCAGCTCTGTTAAAAGCTGCTGGAATTCAGAATCTAGCGCGGTCGTGGTTAATTTTTGAAAATAAGCCGCAACGTTTGAATGGACGAAAACTGATGTTTCAAAAGTCTTAAGTATTACGGCGAAATATATTGTTAATTGTGTGATCATGCATTTACAATAATCATTTAGCCTCCAATTCAACGATTATATGTTACAATTTAAACATAGCGAATTATGCTGCAGTGTTGTGTTGCCCAAACGAACTCTATAGGAACTTTCATACAAAAAAATTTTTTCCGAAGGGCCTGTTTAGCATTCATGTCCTGGTAGATCGATGTGGCCATGTCAATCGCAATGTTTTTCTCTGCTTCCCAGATTTCGCTACGAGATGCTCGAAGTACTGCAGGGATGTTCATGATTTCGTCTGATCTACAACTGCTATTCTTATCCTACATCGCCATCAACAAAGTGCTAGTCAACACCATCCGATAGGCAGCTGTTACCCTTCTGCTCAAGCAGACCAAGTATATGGTAGTGACTGAGGACGCAGCAGCAAATAAAGGCGTAACCATGTGAGCGGTAAAGCTTCAGAACTTGACAGGTAGAGTGTTAGATTGGTCAACCGGTATCTGCTTGAGGGATTCCAGTAGCTCTTGTAGTGATTCTTTTCCATTTTGGTAATATTTTTGGGACTTTTTTTATATCAGTGTTTGTTTTTGCTTGCCATGTTAAGTTTTTGTTTTGTGATAGGTTGTACCTATATTAGTTTTTATTTTTATATAGTGAGAGTTAGTTACAAAGTCTGGATTCGAATGTGGTCGTTTATTGAATGTAATGTTGCTTTCATCTATTTCCTTTAAATTATTCCAATTTTCGTGGTTAGATTCTTATAAAGAATTAGGTGTTATTAGGGGATTGGTAATAGATTTGATGAATGGGCATTGTGAGGACGTGTGTCCTACTTGTTGGTACATAAAACATTAATCTTCGTTCTCGTCTAGGAAGAATCTGTATTTATCACATATGAATCATAATGGTTGGTAGTATATTTATATCTTTTTCCGCATTGGTGAAGACAAATCTTTGGTAACTTATTATGTAGGAGTATTTTGGCTCAGTAAAACCGTATTTGATTAAGTAAATAAAGGATAAAAGTTGCAGTCCTGTATTCGCATAAAAATGATTCGTCGGCTAAATCTCACAAAACAAAACAAAGTTTATGACTATTTGGATACAGTTTACGGCCAGCTAGTCAGGAAAACGGCGTGTAGATCTCGCAGTACGTACAAATGATTAAAGCAAAAAAGGGCTCCAACGAATCTTTACCAATTAACAACAAGTGTATCTAGGCATTTAACTGAAAATTTGTAAACTCAAGCAGCACATAATTTCTTGAAAGGAAAGCTCAAATCATGCACAGGTAGCAGTAACCAAAACACAACCCACAAAGCTGGCATCACAGTATAATTGATCAGAAATTCAATACTATATGATACAAAATACAAGTGATTATTCGCAGGTAAATATAGGCCGAAAAGTTAAGAGGCACCTCATAAAACGCATAAAATTTACAGTACAGCGACTTCATTTATAGCACGCATTATGGTAACGTTTGAAGTCTTCGGGTACAAAGCTTGCGGGACGAACTGTATATCCCCAGGTACACAATAACCATCCCAACGGTCATACATCCGCTGGACACCTTACAAACTGCTCAAGGTGACTCCATTACGACGTCAAAACGGGACCAAAAAGAACCTGACAGCAATTACCGACTGTTACTTTATGGAATCAAAGCGAAAGGTAGGCGAGGCTCACGCGCAAAAGACGAAATCTGAAACGCAGACATCGACATTAGTAGATGCTCCAACGAAGCGTAACACCTGTTATCTTGAAATGATCCTCGATAACCTAGTTTCGTGTGCATGGTGAAATGTTTGAAAGTAACATTTTTTTATTGTCGTTATTAGTCGACGCATTTTAATATATTTATTAGCAATATTTACAATTGGATTAGTTCTTATTCATCTGTTGACAGTTGTTTTGCTTGTTAAATAGATTCCAATACTTTGGTTAGATAATCGAGAGGCCGTCAGGATATTTGGGGCACCTACTAGGTTTCCAATTGTTGTGACATAATCTTTTAGTTTCATTTCAGAATCAGCATCTAGTAAAACACCTTGACCTTTGGTGGGGTATATATTTTATATTTATATAATATCGGAATAAGCTGTTTTAATTGACACCACATGGGAGAGGTATAATAGCAATAAGACTTATAATAACTCTTGGTCTTTCTGGTTTATTAAGCGTTGTTTAATGGATAATAGGAAACAATTAACAATAGATACTTGATCACAAGTATTTACTACTTACATTGCCTGTCAAAAGTTGATACTTGGACTGTCAATATTGTTCATTATTAATTAACTAGCAGTCCAGTGAGACAAATGTCTCATTTAATAAAACAAAAAAGACCGTTTTGCAAATAGAACGCGTATTCACCACACGTACGTATATGACGTCATTGTTGGTAGCAAACTACCAGTCGAATTCGCCTTGATAAAATTTGCCTAGAATCTAACCTAAAAAGTTAGGATTAGGATAATTATTAAGATAATAATTAGTGTTAGAGACTGAAATTCGGTTCCTGACCTGACATGACCATTCCAAACATATAACTTTAATAACTTTTTTCTCTATCTCTTACGGTTTGGCTGCTGAAACAGCGTCTATTAGATAAAGGATGTCTATTATTTTTACATGTCTGAAACTGCTGTATATTGAACATATTCAGAATGTTTCGTTAACAATAATACATTTTAATGAAAGAAAGAAAAATTTCCAAATTTAGTCTTTGTACTCAAATTGCTCAACGCCATTTTGACATTTCCTCACGCCCCACCAGGAGTCCATGGATAATACGCATATTTGGACTGGAAACTGATAGGAAGCGCTACACATGTGATACATGTACACTATGTACAGGGGAGTGCAAATGTATCTCCCTTGCTCCACACCAGCGCAGGGAGACTAATGATCATTGAGTAGTCAACGACGATTTTTGAAATAATCAGTAACGTCTCATACAACGACTGCTTTCAAATA
>OW679199.1:119572287-119789072 GCA_940337035.1 Agriotes lineatus | reverse complement strand
GGAATTTTAAGAGTAGGCAACACTATATTCGCATGGCTGTGTTCCTTGACACTTTGAACCTCTCCATCCTGGATGTGTTGGTACAGGACTACAATTATTTCGTTGACCATCTTCTTGGTCTCACGGAACTCCTTGTCGTCGTAGCTACCGTGGGATAGTATCTCCTCGTTTAGAGCTCTGATGTCATCCCAATCATCCTTAAAATTCTTAATGTTGTATTCACAATACCTTTTACTGCATTCCTCATTCAACCTATTCCAGACTTCCTGAATGTCGCTTTGGAGTGAATTCACCTTGATCTGTAGCCTTCTTATTCGAAACTGTCCCTCCTTGTCAGCACGTGCGGTCGTATCTTCTTTTGGTCCAGCTGGCTGCTGTGAACTTTCACCTAGTGTGGCTAGATTTTCTTCGCACTTGTCGAGCAGGGCAACCCCTTCATTGTAAACGTCTTTGGTTTGCTGAAAAAAATTGTTTTTAAAATAAGGGTGTTCTTCCTCGACTTCCTTCGCCAGGTCTGAATGGTTGGCCTCAAATTCTTCCCAAAGTTGTTTTAGGGTGGATCTGCGAGCGGTGATATATGCTGCATTTTTTCTTGATGGGCCATCCTTCCTCACGTTGATAATCTGCCTGCGAATGGATTCTGCTAAATCTTCTTGGGTTGTGAAAATCTCCCGTCGCTGCGCCATCGTAACGGTCTTGTTCGATGAGGGCTGGTACGTTTTAAGGGATCACTGGACCAAATGCTAGGGGCAGGAACGTTGAAAGGCTCGAAATATCAAATACTAGGGGCAGGAACGTTTTAATGGCTTGAAGGACCAAAATGTGCAGGGTGGAGCTTGTAATGGACTGTATGAATTTAATTTGGACAGTTGCAGGAATATCTTAGGGGTGCAGGAATTAAAAAGGGGTGCAAACCAACGGTCTCGTGCGGTCTCACACGAGATGATGTACCAAAAAAGACCTGGGGCCGTTGGTCAGCGTGACACAGTGAAACAAGACTTCAAACTGTATGTTTATTGACTAGAATATTTTTCTATTTATACATATAAAAATACTGACTTAGCTTACAAAGTTTAATATTTGCCCTAGTTTCAGCTCGCATATGCACTTGCGTATTCAATTTCATAACAAACAAACTTGCAGAGTGCAGAATTGCAGGCTATTCACCGGTCATTCGAGCACTGATTACATTACTGCTGACGCTTTGTTAAGCATTTTCCGTATGCAATATGTGTTTGTAAAATATTCGCCTAATTAAATTAAAAGGATTAAAATTTATGTTTGGTTCCTAAACACGTGGATTTTAGCGTTGTAACATAATTTAGATCTCTATGCGAATGCTACTCCCGTTATCCACATTCGCTGGTTTTTATATTATTCATGACGATTTATTCAAATTTCAAGTTGCAAATAGAACTATGTGCATATACAGTGCCTTTAGAAACAATCAAACGTTTTTGAATCGTAATTATTTTGGTGCTAGTTATTTTAACTATCAGATGTTGGCTACACGTGCAGTGTTATGTTTTGACGTTGAAATTTTTCATTGGCGTTCGTTCGTTGTGTTTTAAGTTGTTGTATGAACTTTATAGCCGGTTTCACTTATTGTTCTGTGGTTTCAGCAAACTATTCTTTTAAAAAATCACTTCTCTAATTAACATATTTGAGTTTGGTGAAAGTATACACACTAGTTAACAAATTTGAAGTTTTGAGGTTATTTTTTTATTTTAGATTACAAATTATAAACATGCCGTTCACACTTGAACAGATGCATTTACTCTGATAGCTTGCTTTCGCAGTTGAACCCGAAATCCGGATGATTCATGGTCATATTCCATTCAGTCATGCATCGAATAATTTACTGAGGCGTTTCCAGGTGTACAAATCAATTACGATGCTTTTGCTCACCATAAGCGGAATATTATTCACCGTTTCGAAGACAGTCACTACACCTGCAAAAGTAAATCAACAGGCAGACCTACTGTTTTAACCGAAGAAAAGGTAGCTGACATTAATAGGTAATCGAATGCAACTAAGCCCGCACAAATCAGTTTCCAGATTGGTTGCCCAAATTGGTATATAAACAATAAATTTCTCATTTACAGCGTAATTTAGGCATATATTCTTTTATACTAGGTATTTCCGTTGGATCGTGTAGTAAGGTTTTAAGAAAAATCTTCACGTGTATCCGTGCAGGATAAAAATGGCACAAGAATTATTTGGAAAATGACGGGAGATCACGAATGCCAGTGGTTTAATGAAAATTTGGATGACGATAATATGTTGGATGTAACATTTCTGTCTGACGAAGCGTGGTTCCAATTGTCAAGTTATGGAACAGCAGCGGTAGTCCGTTAAACAGCATTTAGGGTAGAATATGCAAATTACTTATCTTAAGTAAAATGTACTATTTTTTCTTAAACTAACTTTGAAAATTGAGTTGATATGATTGAAATTGGAGATTCCACTTTACATGAAGACGCTTAAATAAATTTTGTATCAATAAAATGTTTATAATCAAAAATGTATTGTATAAGATTATTCCGATTTATTTTAATTTATTCCTTGCGAGGTAAAATTTTATGATTTTGAAAAATTAAGACGATTTTCATAAGAGCTACGTTGATTTGAGTGTTAATTATTTTCACTGAATGAAATTAATAAATGGTAACATAATAAAGTGTTTACCCCCAGTACCCACTCGAACGCCACTAACAGTAATATCAATTCCTGTTAAATGGGTTGCCTACGTACGTCCTTAATCAGCGTTCCGTCATTTCTGAAGGCACTGTAGACTCTGTAAAATGTAAGAAGTACATAATGCGCAGAAACGAGTTCTCGCCTAGACTAGTTAACATTCAAATTTAAGGGGAGGTTGGAATTCAGTAACGCAGCACGCGGAACGCGCACTTTATAACCTATAGCCTAGCATTTGCAGTTAGCTGTTCTGGAGGTGTAATTCTTGTTTCGCAACGTAATTTCCTGTTTTTCCTTGCTAAAGGTAATACATTGTGTTTACAAAATCTCCAGAATATGCTAAATACAATAATTTGATACTCAAAAGTTCTATATTTTGTAATATACAAGTACCCCAACTTTACAACGAAAACTATACGCCACTGGGCAGCTGACTGCAGCTTGCCGATCAGATTTGACTGAGTCATCATGTACTTCTTACATTTTACAGAGTCTACTAACAATGTTAGTTTTTAACAGTATTTAAAACTAAGTTAAACTTGAAAATAAAACTTTGAAACTTCCACTAAGAACATTTCTAACAGAATAAAACTTAGAATTAAGACAGAATGCTTAAGGATAGAGAAAATATACAGAATTGAGCTTATCCATTTTATAATCTGTGTTCTACTTCATATGAGTGTAAAATGACAGTGTAAATAAACTATTAAGTTGAATCGATTTTTGGCCTTTTCTTTTATTTATTGTTTTAGGAATCAGATATATGGTTTAGGGATTTACACCGACAGCTGTAGGTTTTCTGGTTTGAACCGTCTCGAACCAGTGGCGCTTCCGGGCAACCCACCCCAATCCTGCTCAGGAACTAGTTGGCAAACTTTGCTACAATACGTGACAATTCCTTGACCACCTGTTGTGACATAGTTAAGCAATACCGATTATTATCTTTGGTAAATTGAAATTCCCCGTGTAGCAAACGATAACGCCCATTTTCAAATATGCCTTTTGCAGAACTGTCCCAACTGAAGATCTGCTTCACGCTTCTAAACCTAGCGCGAGAGCTCAAAGAAACGTCAACTTTTTCTTCTTCTTCTTTGTGCGGTCCACATGCAGTGGAGGCCTGTTATTCTGAAATGAAATATGCCATCAAGAAGTTCGTATAGATTTAAATCAAGATTCATGACTCTCTCCTTGTCTAAAATGTTTTAATTTATTCCAAAATTTCAAAATTTCATATGATTTGAAGTTCAGCTACACGAATATAAAAGGAGTGAACTTTTACTAATAAATCAATAATTTGCTATATATTTACAATAGCGATCGGAAATAAAATGAAAGTCTCAGTTTAGTTCATCTTACTCTTTTTTTAATGTTATTAAAAACACTGTGAAGTTTCTGCAGTTGCTGGAGCACCTTTTTCGGTATATCCTTCTCTCAGTCCTTCCATATTGGTTATATTATTTCAAAAAAAATTATTTTTAATAAAGAGAGCAGAAAATCCAGTGCGTCAAGTTCAAAGGTTTAGAAAGAAATTCTGGATCACGCGTCGAAGTTATCGGTAAATTCCAGAATGCTGGAAAATATTCTAATCTTATGGCCGCATTAAAAAGTGAGGTTAAATCACGTACACCATTATCTGGGAGTCCTTAAGTGTCTTGCCTGTGATTAGGTCCCATCCTGGTGCCTTTTTTCATTTAGATCATCGGCTATTAATTGTTTGAGCCCCCTTGTTTTTATCTTCTTGATTGAAAAGTCCATTTGAATGGGGGCTCAAGAAAATTCTGAATTTGTTCTTCTACAGGTGTTAGTCAAGGATGAGGTGTAAATGTTTTCGCTAGGTGCTCTGAAAAAGCTTCAACTTTTTCTTTACTTGTTCTGGCCCACTTACTGTGAACGAGTTTCAATGGAGGCTTGTACTGTTGAGGTTGTTTGATGTTTTTAGTTTCCTGCCATAACGAGTAGTTTGTATCCTTAGTGGCCGATAGCCCTTGTAGATACTTTTGTATGTGCACATTTCTTGCTTCTTCTAGAGTTTGTTTTAGTTCTTTTGTCGCTTTATTCAATTTAGTTTTATCAAGCGGGGATCTTGTTTGTTGCCACTTTTTTCTGAAATTCCTTTTTTCTAGAATTTTTGTTTTAACGTTGTCTGAGCAGGTTTTTTGCTGCATTTTAACATCTTCTAAAGGAGTGTCCTATGCGGCTTCTTGTATAGTTGTGTCAACGTGTCATTGCTATATCTTATTCTTTTTTTAGTTTTAAGAGATTGATTAAAGTGAGAACTATTCAATATGTCTCTAAATAGCCCCCAGTTTGTTTTATTAGTATGTAGTCTAGAAGGTTTGCCTTTTTGAATAAAGTTTGCGTTCAGAGTAACAATTAAGGAGGAGTGATCGGATGATAGGTCTAAATTTGATTTTATATCTAAGTTTATACCTTTCGTTCTACAAAAGTCGATGACGTCAGGTACTCTTCGTCTATCTGTGGGCCAATAAGTTGGTTCACCCGTTGACAGTGGTGTTAAATTTTTGCATTGCCTAGCTAGGTATAACTACTTTCCTTTCGGAGTTGATACATTTTTTCTAGAACCCCACCAAGGATGTTTAGCGGTGAATTCGCCTCCGCTGATGAATCAGTTTCCCAAAGTTTGAAAATATTGTAGGTATTGTTCCTTTTTGATGATGTGCTTTGATGGAGAATACACAACATGGTCTTGCATTGTGACGGTAGTCGCTTGTAGAAAGTATTCTGAGAAACTTTCATTTGCGTGGTGGTTTATGGAGTTTTTTATTATTATAGGGATGCCTTCATGGGCTTTGCCATCAGGGTGTGGGGTGTCGTATATGGAGAACCCTCGTATACGTCAATAACTATTTTGTGTAAACAAATTTTCAGAGATAAACATAACATCCATTTTTGTTGCATTAAAAACGTTTTTAATTCTTTGCTTCTTTGAGCGAAGCCGTTACGCTCAGTAACAATGTTTAGCAACGTGTCTATTTTTTCTGATAATTTTTGTACGATTTACTCAAGTTTAGTGATGCGATCAGTAGGTTGAGAGAACTGAAACTGATAGGAACTAGTTGTTGTACGAATGAACTAGCAGTTTGTGGTTCTGAAGGATTTACCCGAGGAATAGTATTTTGGATCGTCACTGGGACTGGTATCGGCTGACTTAGTCTTCCCATCAGATTTTTACCTCTAAGGGTAGAATACAACTTCTGCTGTAGTTGTTTCCGGACACTGCATCCGTTATAACTAGCGGGGTGGTTACCTTTACAGTTACAGCACACCACTTCCTTTATTTTTTCCAACCATAATCATTCATTGGTCAGATGAGTACCTGCACACTTGACGCACTTAGGTTTTCTGTGGCAAAAAATTTTGGTGTGACCAAACGCTTGGCATTTTATACATTGGGGAATGTTACGCTTTTTATATGGTTGTTCGCAGTTGATAGATGTATGCTAAAGATATTGAATGTTGTAGGTGTCATTATTATCTTGCTGCTGTAGTTCTATAAAGAAGGGTAATGTCGGAATTTTTATTTTTTTCCTTCTTGAGTTCTTTGAATATTATTGATTCAAAGTACCTTATGACATTTCTCTCCGATTTTTTTTTAATATCATTAATGTCTGTGGGTGGATGTAGCCTTTTTAAAACGACTAAAAACTTCTTTTGTCTTGCATTTGGTAGGTATAGCACTGTGATCCTTTCTTCAGTAGTTCAACCATAGCTACCAGATCGTTTTCTGATTTATTTACTTGTATTTGAACTTGATCATTATTTAAAACTTTTAAGGTGTATTCGTTAGCAGTTATTGTATTTAACAATTTTTGCGAAGGAGCTCTGTTTTGTACCCACTTACAAAAATTTGGGGAGCTTTTATTGATTTAGGGGGTGTAGTCGATAATTCGTTTTCGGAATCCTTGTCGTTTGATAGCTTTTCAAACGAGTTTTTAGTAGGAGTAGGCTTGTTTAACCAATAATTTGGTGAAATTATTTGTTTGTTGGACTGGCGCTTGACTCTTGACACAGATTGTAAATAAGACGACGACCTCGAAGTCGCGTTACCATCAACACTTGAAGTTAAACTCGCAGTACAAGACCGTCGATGTATTAAAATCTTTAATGACGTTACTTCTGAGTAGTTGCAGTTCTATAAAAAATAGATTCAGGAATCTTGTTCCGTCTGTGAAAAAAATCTCATCGAATAAATCATTGCTGTTTAGAGGTTTATCATTAAACTACAGAGACGCATATTCTGATCGATAGGTTATTCTACATCTTGTAGCGGAAGAATTAAATATTGTGCTAATTCCGTGACAGTTACCGTAAGACGTACCGGATATATGCCGTAATGATTTTGTCTGTTTCCCTGTTTAGTATATTACTATCTCAGCTACGATCAACATTTACAGGTTTTCGACACAATTGTACAATTTTCATTATTAAAAGTCATTTAAATAAGTAGTTCCATAAATGCAACAGAAATGCAATTAAAGAAATGAAACGTATTTTGTGATTACGATGCATTTTGTAGCGCTATAGAGTAATAATTCAGAAGGCTTCTTGATTACATACTGCACTACAGCGTATCCAGATTAATTTGAAATAAACTCGTTAAACTGCCACTCGCAGTACCCTCTATATTTAAAACTGTAATTAACTTACAAGTGGCACTTGTGTGTTCCAGGCCAACTCATCCAGCATTCGAGCAAGCGCTCCCGTATGATTAGAGAAATATTTGAAATGCCTGCATGCGAATATGTGCGCATTCCAAACTTTAAGCTGCGATATTTAGAACTTTGGGCCCACAACGGGTGAACTGTGCAACACCGACCACTACAGTGGTACAGTGAGAGTCGGAAGTTGCAAGCGGCAATTTGCCAGCCTCTCGATATAAAATAATGCCATTATTCGTGCTGAAGCACTTCTTTGATGGCGCTAAATTAATTACACACTAGGCGAATCCATTCTAACAGGTACCGATAAAACCGCAAATGAAATTACTTTCCGTCGTAGGTCCGGGGAACGGTCACTTTGTGCGCCTTGCTGGCTATCCCTTTGGTCATTTTAAACTCTATTAGAGTAACAACTACAGGAGGTAATAGTTTACCTTTTAGTCCTACATCAAAACCGCAGCTCTGTTAAAAGCTGCTGGAATTCAGAGTCTAGCGCGGTCGTGGTTAATTTTTGAAAATAAGCCGCAACGTTTGAATGGACGAAAACTGATGTTTCAAAAGTATTGTTATTTGTGTGATTTACAATAATCATTTAGCCTCCAATTCAACGATTATATATTACAATTTAAACATAGCGAATTATGCTGCAGTGTTGTGTTGCCCAAACGAACTCTATAGGAAGTTTCATACAAAAACGTTTTTTCCGAAGCGCCTGTTTAGCATTCATGTCCTGGTAGATCGATGTGGCCATGTCAATCGCAATGTCTTTCTCTGCTTCACAGATTTCGCTACGAGATGCTCGAAGTACTGCAGGGATGTTCATGATTTCGTCTGATCTACAACTGCTATTCTTATCCTACATCGCCATCAACAAAGTGCTAGTCAACACCATCCGATAGGCAGCTGATACCCTTCTGCTCGCTGTGGGCCAGAAGAGCTTCCTCCAGCGAGTTCTAGATTGTGTCTTAATTGCGCGCAAGACGTATGGGCTAGGACTGAACGTCAAGCAGACCAAGTATATGGTAGTGACTGAGGACGCAGCAGCAGATAAAGGCGTAACCATGTGAGGGGTAAAGCTTCAGAACTTGACAGGTAGAGTGTTAGACTGGTCAACCGGTATCTGCTTGAGGGATTCCAGTAGCTCTTGTGATTCTTTTCCATTTTGGTAATATTTTTGGGACTTTTTTTATATCAGTGTTTGTTTTTGCTTGCCATGTTAAGTTTTTGTTTTGTGATAGCTTGTACCTATATTAGTTTTTATTTTTATAGAGTGAGAGTTAGTTACAAAGTCTGGATTCGAATGTGGTCGTTTATTGAATGTAATGTTGCTTTCATCTATTTCCATTAAATTATTCCAATTTTCGTGGTTATATTCTTATAAAGAATTAGGTGTTATTAGGGGATTGGTAATAGATTTGATGAATGGGCATTGTGAAGACGTGTGTCCTACTTGTTGGTACATAAAACATTAATCTTCGTTCTCGTCTAGGAAGAATCTGTATTTATCACATATGAATCATAATGGTTGGTAGTATATTTATATCTTTTTCCGCATTGGTGAAGACAAATCTTTGGTAACTTATTATGTAGGAGTATCTTGGCTCAGTAAAACCGTCTTTGATTAAGTAAATAGGGGATGAAGGTTTCAGTCCTGTATTCGCATAAAAATGATTCGTCGGCTAAATCTCTCAAAACAAAACAAACTTTATGACTACTTGGATACAGTTTACGGCCAGCTAGTCAGGAAAACGGCGTGTAGATCTCGAAGTACGTACAAATAATTAAAGCCAAAAGGGCTCCAACGAATCTTTACCAATTAACGACAAGTGTATCTAGGCATTTAACTGAAAATTTGTAAACTCAAGCAGCACATAATTTCTTGAAAGGAAAGCTCAAATCATGCACAGGTAGCAGTAACCAAAACAAAACCCACAAAGCTGGCATCACAGTATAATTGATCAGAAATTCAATACTATATGATATAAAATACAAGTGATTATTCGCAGGTAAATATAGAACGAAAAGTTAAGAGGCACCTCATAAAACGCATAAAATTTACAGTACAGCGACTTCATTTATAGCACACATTAAAATAAGACACAACGTTACAAGGCATTATGGTAACGTTTGAAGCCTTCGGGTACAAAGTTTGCGGGACAAACTGTATATCCCGAGCTACACAATAACCATCCCAACGGTCATACATCCGCTGGAAACCTTACAAACTGCTCAAGGTGACTCGATTACGACGTCAAAACGGGACCAGAAAGAACCTGACAGCAATTACCGACTGTTACTTTATGGAATCAAAGCGAAAGGTAGGCGAGGCTCACCCGCAAAATACGAAATTTGAAACGCAGATATTAGTCGATGCTCCAACGAAGCGTAACACCTGCTATCTTGAAATGATCCTCCATAACCTAGTTTCGTGTGCATGGTGAAATGTTTGAAAGTAACATTTTTTTATTGTCGTTATTAGTCGACGCATTTTAATATATTTATTAGCAATATTTACAATTTGATTAGTTCTTATTCATCTGTTGACAGTTGTTTTGCTTGTTAAATAGATTCCAATACTTTGGTTAGATAATCGAGAGGCTGTCAGGATATTTGGGGCACCTACTAGGTTTCCAATTGCTGTGACATAATCTTTTAGTTTCATTTCAGAATCAGCATCTAGTAAAACACCTTGACCTTTGGTGGGGTGTATATTTTATATTTATATAATATCGGAATAAGCTGTTTTAATTGACACCACATGGGAGAGGTATAATAGCAATAAGACTTATAATAACTCTTGGTCTTTCTGGGTTTATTAAGCGTTGTTTAATGGATAATAGGAAACAATTAACAATAGATACTTGATCACAAGTATTTACTACTTACATTGCCTGTCAAAATTTGATACTTGGACTGTCAATATTGTTCATTATTAATTAACTAGCAGTCCAGTGAGACAAATGTCTCATTTAATAAAACAAAAAGGACCGTTTTGCAAATAGAACGCGTATTCACCACACGTACGTATATGACGTCATTGTTGGTAGCAAACTACCAGTCGAATTCGCCTTGATAAAATTTGCCTAGAATCTAACCTAAAAAGTTAGGATTAGGATAATTATTAAGATAATAATTAGTGTTAGAGACTGAAATTCGGTTCCTGACCTGACATGACCATTCCAAACATATAACTTTAATAACTTTTTTCTCTATCTCTTACGGTTTGGCTGCTGAAACAGCGTCCCAGACAGACAAAACAGCGTCCCGGACAGACACGTCTATTAGATAAAGGATGTCTATTATTTTTACATGTCCGAAACTGCTTATATTGAACATATTCAGAATGTTTCATTAACAATAATACATTTTAATGAAAGAAAGAAAAATTTCCAAATTTAGTCTTTGTACTCAAATTGCTCAACGCCCTTTTGACATTTCCTCACGCCCCACCAGGAGTCCATGGATAATACGCATATTTGGACTGGAAACTGATAGGAAGCGCTACACATGTGATACATGTACACTATGTACAGGGGAGTGCAAATTTATCTCCCTTGCTCCACACCAGCGCAGGGAGACTAATGATCATTGAGTAGTCAACGACGATTTTTGAAATAATCAGTAACGTCTCATACAACGACTGCTTTCAAATAGGTAATTAAACATAATATTTTACAAAGTAAAAATCGAGACAGCAGTAATACATCAAATGCCGTTTACTTTCCGTCTTCTTTCTTCTGCGAATGGCAAAGCTCAGTGCTTTCCAATAAATGAAACTCAATATTACAAACTGAAAAAAGTGCGACGTTATTAACTTGCCAACACCAATATTAACTCACACGTTCCTGACACTTCGTAATAAAGCGAAATTATTCGAAGCCTAATACTCATGCGGCAGTTGGTATCGGACGTCTTGTTAAAAAACATGCTGTGTAACGCTGTTAAGCAGAGCTAATTAGAAAAGTTTTCCATTATAAAAATTTTAATTAAATCAGCAAAAGATATAGACAGCCCGCTGAGCGAAAATAATTGGCTTGCTTTATGCAGTGATACAGTTCTGGAGCAACAGCGGCGCCTCCGCCATCACGTAAAAATGAATATGCATTGTGCAGTCCGCTTGTTAGGAAAACATCCAATTTGTCGCCGAAGACCCGGCTGGGGCAAGCACCAGAAGAGCAAGCGAAATCGGACCGTTTTTAATGAACGCCCTGAAACTTATCTCGGTTTTCATGCGCTGTCGCTCGGAACGCAGGAAGCCCTTGATTAATGTGCATATTACGGACATGCTTCTTGAGTTTTCTTATCTGCACAATGCAATATGCGTGCCATTATTCCTGGGAACTTGCATATGTTAGATAAGAATGCAGGGCTCTTGCTCTCAATTAAACGAAATGCTACTTGAATTTTAATGGCGTGGGTGTAAAAATATGGAAGCGCTGCAGCTCGAGCATGGCTTAGACGTTACTGTACAGCCAAGATTATGTCGTGGAAGATATATGAAGGAGTTACAGTAACTAATAAATACATGGCAGACCATATATGCAAATTAGTTGATGTCGATACTAATGCGAGGAGAGTTCAGAGAAAAACCGGAGTTACACTCTTCGAATGACCCGCTCAAATACTTTGTGTCGAAACCCCAGGCTTAGTTATCATAGTGATGTTAGTTTCGGAGTTACGCGAAGCATAGCAAAAGGTGATAACAAGTTGCTGCTGGTTAGGCCGAGTGATTTTGTCTGTATAATATGGGTGGTAACCTTGTTTGGGGGTAAGTGGGAATTGAGATCATGAAACTTCTGTCGGAAGTCGTTATTCGTACAAAAAACGTCTTCTGCGGATTATAAATTGAAGGTCCAATTGTGCCCAGTTCGAAAAGGATTGGCCAAGTCGTCGTCGTAGCGCATATCTCTCTCATTTATGATTTTTGAGGATCTGCAACCCGGAGCCCTGCAGGGGCAATCACCCCACTTTGTTGAAGCCAAAGTGTCATCGGTATTTATTTATTTATTTATTTATTTGCATACAGGGGTATAGACAGGCACTAGGCCCAAAACAGTACCACAAAATAACAAGAAAAGTTCTGAATTATAACAAGTTAGAATACAGTAACAAAACAATATAAAAAATTATAGGATTATATAAAAATAGTTTCGAAAATAAAGATAATTTTTAAAATTGATTTAAACACACATAAATTTTATTTTCTAAAATTTACGAAATCCGGTCGCACGTTTTTAAAATGCAATTCCGATTTAATAGCAAGAAAATTTCAATGCCGCAATCACCAGTCTTTGCCTCATAATTACTAAATTTAATATGTTTAAATTAGATTAAACATATATATATATATTTCAGTCCAAAATTACGGAACATTATTCATAATTTAAAAGCCAGTGTTATTACGCAATCAGACGAGTTAAAGAACAGGAAAAATGCAAATCTGCACTTCATGCACAATACCGACCTACAGTAGCAAGTTCAACGGGCGACCTTCGCTCTAGCAGGAAATAAAAACTGCAGAATTTAAACGCTCTTTCCCAGTAAACTGTACATATGAACTTTGATATTGTTACTTAGTTAAGCGTTTTAGTTTTATATAAATACAAGTTTATTTTTATAATAAAAACAATCTGCATTTAATGTTTGATTCATTCACTACCCCTTCTAAGCCATAATATTTATGGGGCATGAGGCTGTGCTCCAGGGGTTAGTGTTTCTACTGTCGTCCGTTCAATCAGCGCAAAGTAACGGAATCCTGAAGCAGCCTCTCAGGCAATTCTGTTCAGATAATAATATACTTATTACACAATAATTGCACCACATGTCTTTACTTTGTACTTAAAAGTTTGAATGCTGGAAACAAACAGATCCAGAGAGTTGAAATGCTCAATGTAGTTTCTCAGCATACGATTCACTGTGGAATTGTATCCCGCATTAGTAGGTGAATAATTAAGTTTAAATAAAAGCGCATAGCGCAAATTGACTGTAGGAATATTAAATACTACTAATTTTAGTAAATCGGGAGCATCAACAAGATTATTAACAATTTTATACAAAAAGATAATTTCAGAGTTTTTTCTATTAATATCGAGTGGTGTCAGTTTTAACGACGCGCACAAAGTAGTTATGTTTTTTGTTTCATATGAACCCGTTATTTTAAAATTTAGAAATCTCGCAAATCTATTTTGAATCCTTTTTAAGTGTAGTTTGTGCGCCACGTAAAAGATCCTCCATATGATTGAGCAGAAACTCAACTTACTTAGAATGTAGGCATTGTAAACGGTGTTAAATGAAGAAATCTTCCGAAATGGCTTACAAGTTCTTACAACGAAACCTAGAAGATTATTGCAGGAGTGTATTAAAGTATCGATGTGGCCGATATAGCTTAATTTGGAATCAAGAATCACACCCAAGTCTTTAATATTTGATACTTTATTTAGAGGGTTATTATTGATGGTGTAATTAAAATGACTAATGATGGTATTTCATGGGAAAGTAGTGGTAAAACATTTAGAAAGATTAAGATGGAGTTTATTTTTTGACAATATTCGTAGAAAGAGTTCAGATCACGTTGTAGGAGTATATGATCGTTCTTATTTGATATCATATAAAATATTTTTAGATCGTCTGCAAACAGCAAATATTTGACAAATTTAAAACATGATTTTATGTCATTAATGAATATTAAAAAGAGGAGTGAGCCCAAGTGAGAACCTTGGGGCACTCCCGATGTTAAAGGGAATGGCTCGGATGAATAACCTTTAGTGGAAATGAATTGCGATATATTACTTAGATATGAGGCAAACCAACAGAGTAAGTCACCGTGCACACCCATTCCAGCAAGCTTCCTCACAAGTATGTTGTGAGATATCTTGTCGAAAGCCTTGCTAAAATCAGTGTACACGACATCCACTTGAATACGACCGTCCATGCTTTTAAGGATATAATCTGTAAAGATCAATAAGTTTGATTCAACAGAGCGATGGGGCATAACCCATGTTGTTCGAGAATGATGCGATTTTTTAGTCTGAAAATTATATGCTTGAAAATCAAACTTTCGAAAATTTTGCTGAATATATTTAAGATAAGGTATAGTGGGTATGATAAAGAAATATCACAATTTCTAACAAAATATGAAGGAAGGCCATCAGGCCCAGCATCTTTTGTGCCATCTAGAGAAACAAGTAGATTAAAGATATCGCCATGGCAAAATTGAATTGTGTTTAAAATCGAGGAGTTCGTGGAATTTTGCACCGGATTCTTGCCGGGTTGGTACGTAGACACTAGTATTTACAAAACTAATCACACATTTCGGGGCTCGTTGAAGCTGATAATATCTCATAGTGCCTGGAATCCCACTTTCATTATCAATAGAAAAAAAATTAAAAAACTGTTTTGGGTCACTAGGTATGCTATTTTCAAGCGATTGAACTTAGTTTTTATGATCAATATTTATAAACCGTTTAGTGGGTCGCCTTAGTTCACTGAATATGTTATAATAAGTTAGGTTTTTAAAAGTTTTCCATTTTATATGGTATTTATTTTTTACTTTAATCAGTGAAATAGTGTTTTTAGAATAAAAATGGAAAACTTTGGGTTTTTATAAAAAACAGGAACATCTGTTTCTAGACACTGATTAATAATATAGTACAAAACATCAACACACTCGTCCACATTTTTGTTCAAAAATGCGGAATCCCAATCTATTTTGTTCAAGGTATTGTTATATTTTCATAGTTTCCTTTTCTAAAATTTTTATTTTGAAACGAGATAGTTGGCAATTGCTTGTATTGGGGAACAGAAACAATAAATTCAACGGTCCTATGATGAGCGTCCTCTTTGACCAGTGGTTCACTACATGGAAGTACATTTTTTTATGATAAAATCGTTTTCAAAGATAAGATCCAAGAATTTACTACTTATGTTAGCAACATGATTATATTGACAAAGACTAATGTAGGAGCACAGATCAAGCACGGTGGATGATCTGGTATCTACACCAGTCGGAGTAAGATAAGTACTATTATCATTTATGATCCATTGAACATTCGTAAAATTCAAGTCACCACAGAGGAGAAATAAATCCTTTGGGTGTTTATTTACAATTTTAAGAAGGTTGTTACTAAAACACGAGATAGCATAATCGTCGTTGGGGGGCAGGTATACACAACCAATGCGTAAACGTGTTGGTCCTTGGGACGCAGCTGTAGCGGTGCGAGATAGATTCATAGTGACCCATACATCTTCCGCGTCACTCCGCCAATCAGTCTGTAGTGAGCAATCCAAATTTCTACGGGTGGCTATCAGGACACCACCTCCATCTTTTTTGTCACTCGCGGATGACTCACGATCTCGTCGAAATATATTGTAAGTGTTAAGATCGATCACTTCACAATCGTACACACTGTTATACAACCAGGTCTCCGTAATAAAAATTAAATCAGAGTTGCTGTTATTGCAATTTAGTTTAAATTTTGCACATTTTGATCTTAGATCTCTTACGTTTTGGTAAAGTACGGTAAAGTTCATGATTAAGAACGGGAATATATAGAAGTAAATACTAATTTAGTTTATAAATTTATCGATATCTTCGGAATTGAAAATAGTATACATTTTTGAGCTTTCGCTTTTACGTACCAAGATCTTTCCGCCCTTAATCCACACAAACCTTTAGTTAAATTCTTTGGCAGCATCTCTCACTTCTTTGTGGAGTAATTTTTTCTCAGGAGAAAGGTGCTCATTTACGTATATTTAGTCTGAGACGTCTTTAACTGAAAAACTACGGCCGGTGGATGTAGAGGAGGAACGACGGTTTTTCACAGCAGCAACAACACTATCGCGTATTATCCTGGAGTGGAACCGTGCAACGATACTTTTGGTAGAATCCTTGCTCTTGCTAAATGATTGGCCTCGGTGCGAAAAGTCGATGTCTTTGGCAGCAATGTCGACTCTTAAATCACTGCAAATTTTCATCACTAGATCTAGAGGATTTTCATTAGGTTTTTCAGGAATATCCTGGAACTCAAGATTGTTGGCCCTAGCGCGCTGATCTAAATCGTTGCCTTTTTGTTTTAGGAAGGTGACTTCCTTGTTTAAAGTAGCATTTTCATTATTTAGTTTATTGATTAATTTGACCTGCTTTTGAAAGTTAACAATGATGGCTTCAAAATCGCTGATTTTATTAGAGAAGAAATCAGCCGATCTTGTAAGTTTTGCATTTTGCAGCGGTAAGTTCTTTAAAGCTGTAAGAACATCAGGAAGCGTTCCAAGTTCGCTCCCAGCTCCTTGGGTAGAAAATTGAGAAGACATCCTAGGCATGCTACTAGATGCAGCAAACGAATATTTTTTGTTGGTACTCGAATACTCGGTGTACGATGGACATCTCCAAGATAATTCTCTCGAGTTTTTAATAGATGATACCGTGTCAGCGGACAGGCCAAAGCACTTGTTGTGATAAACGCCGTCGCACTGACCCTGGCATTGAATACCTGGCGCGCGACTTGGTATTGGCTTATTGCATTTTAAACAATTTGCTGAAATTTTGACCACACTGCACCGATTAACTTGGAACTTAGATAGCTAATGCACAATATTAAGGGTGTAAACTGTGTACAATTTTAGCAAAAACCAATAGCTTTGAACTACTTAAAATTTGTTATAATTCAACAACCAACCACTAAACAACCGTCACGCTCAGCGCAGCGATTTTCGTGTCGCCTTAATCCGTTCCCGACTTGATCAACAAGTCAACTGTAGGGGTATTTTTGCTGTGCAATCGACCGGCTAGTGCTTCCATCACCTAGTAATGGTAGGTATTGTGACGTAGTTCGCAAATTTTGATGCGATAGTTTACGGTGTTGTGTCCAAATAAACAAACAGTGATGCTTTTGAGTAACTTATGTTCAAATGTTTGGGAGTCATTAACTGTTATCTTGTAGCAGCGTATGAACTCCCCTATATTTATTTATTTATTTTAGCGGGTTTATACTGCGGCCAACAGTACAAAACTAAAAATGGGCCACAGTTAAACACAATTTACATCACACAATTTAAATATAATAAAAATTAAAGTGTTGCAGTGGTACACACCTAAATATATACATGTATTCAACTAAATATATAATTGCATATTTTGATAAAACACCAAAGGAACAAAAAAAAATGAATGTTTAGCACTATTATAAATGAAACAGAAAAATTGAAAAAAATAATAAATAAATGTTATATAATAAATAAAAACAATGGTAATATTTAATCAGCAAACAGAGAATAACAAATTCTCCTGAACTTTATCGCAGATGGCATGTAAATATCTAGTTTTCTGGCGAACCTGTTAACCAGACTACACATTCTGTATATTGATGAATTTCTGAGTGTGTTGGTTCTGGTGCACGGCAAATAAAATACCAATTCATTACGAGCTGAAATTCTTGGAACAAAAAAATTTAGTTGTTGTATAATGTATGGATGAATCTCAACTTGAGAGTTTATAATTTTGTGAATAAATACTAGATCGAATGCGTTTCTACGATTTTCCAAAGACATTACGTCAAAATATTTCAAAATAGTAGCATATGAAATAAATTGAGGATTTTCTTTGGTCTTTCGAAAATAGAGACATTTTAAAAATCGTTTTTGTACGCGTTCTATATCTGATATGTGTATATTGTAACAAAGATTCCAAATTACAGATGAAAACTCTAATTTGCTACGTACGTATGCATTATATATTTGCAACGTTGCTTCAGTATTTTGAAATCCATATGTAGTCCTTAATATAAAGCCAATCAGTTTTAATGCTTCGGTAGTAATTTTAGAGGTATGGGGAGCAAAAGATAATTTTGTATCAAACACAATGCCTAAATCAGTTATTTCATATTTTTGAACTAGTGGTTCCCCGTTCATGCTATATTGAAAATTTATTGGATTTATATTACGTGTGAAGGATATACTACAACATTTGGTTATGTTTAAATATAAACGATTTGTTTCGCTCCAGTTATAAAGCGCGTTAATATCGCGTTGTAACAAAATGCAATCATCCGCATTTTTTATAGTTCTCCAGATTTTTAAATCATCAGCAAATAGTATGTGTTCAGAGTTTAAAAAAATATTCGATATGTCATTAATAAACAGTAAAAACAAAAGTGGTCCCAAATTTGAACCTTGTGGAACCCCCGAAAGTGCTTTATATTTATTAGATTCAGAGCCAAGAAATACCACATACTGCCATCTGCCAGAAAGATACGAGACAAATAAGTTAATCATAGATGGTGAAAATTCAAAAGAAGTCAACTTTACTACTAATAATTCATGATTTACACGGTCAAATGCCTTCGCAAAGTCCGTATAAATAACATCCACTTGTAAGTTATTATCTATAGCAGTAGCTACGTCTTGTGTAAATGGCAATAAATTAGTAACAGTTGAGCGGTTTGGCATAAATCCTTGTTGAAAAACAGACAATTTATTTTTGACGAATGGAAAAAATTTATTATACAATACCGTTTCGAAAATTTTTGAGACAGCTGGAAGTAACGCTACAGGTCGATAGTTAGAGACGTCTTTTTTGTCCCCACTTTTATAAATAGGACATATCCTGGCTGTTTTCCACTGATCGGGAAAAACGGCAGTTTCCAAAATTAAGTTGAATAATATATGTAATGGATGGGACAAAAACTCTGAACAAGCTTTATAAATATATATAGGTATGTCGTCCGTACCAACTGATTTCTTAGGTTTCATTGCCTTAAGAGCTTTATTTATATCATCAATTGTAATAGGAAGCACATGAAAATTACCTGGTTCAGTAGATGTTATTGTTGTAGCATTACCTTGCGAGCCAACGTACACAGACTGAAAATTATCTGCAAAGGCATTTGCCGTTGCTTGATTATTACATAAAAAGTTGCCTTTGTAATGCATATTATGCGCAACATTTTCTATATATTAGATAGATATAGAAAAAACCTGTTTTCTTACTGTTCAGTTTATGTTCATAGTACATGCATATATTCAAAAGCAATATAATTAGATTAACTCAATTTTTGCTTTTATTTTACAGCGTTTGCATGCGACTTCCCATTGTATATTATTTTATGATTTATTTGTGTAAGGAGTGATAGCGGCCTACAATAAATTAATAACAAGGTAGGTTTTTGGATGGGCCAGCTTGGACGTCGCACACAGCTGTCACCAAACCAAACTACTGTTCCTCAGCTCAGACTTCCAAGGAAAAGTTTTAAAAATATTCCTAAAAAAAGTTTCTTGCGGCCCCTCCCCCTTCATGTTTTGTTCAAAAAATTAATAACTATTTCAACAGCATATAGGCCTAACTCACATATTACCGAATCGAACCCTTTCTCTCGAGGAGAATAACTGACATACTCCTTGTTATAGGGACTGTTGTAACGTAGTCAGGGTGATTTTTGCTTGTGCATCATCAAGCCGATTTTTTGAATTTACCCACTAAAGCAGCTGCTACGTGCGACCTGATTTTACTGTCGTAAATGCCGATTTAGCCTGTAACATTTTAAAGGTAAACATTAATTGCGACCATATACTAGTGACAGCTAGACATAGCTCAAGTATAATAGACACTAGAACAATGAGAGGAGCGATATCAGAGTCCAATCACATGCTAGTCAAGGCAATATTGAGAGAAAGAATCGACAAGGTAAAATCAATGCGCAGGAAAAGAACAAGGCGTTTGGATACGAACAAACTAAAAGATGAGAAAGTGAAAGAGAACTACCAACAAATGAACGACAGAGTTACAAACATATGAAGCCAACATAACAGTAGAACAAAGGTGGGAAATGATAAAAGAAGGTATCACAAATGCAGCAGAAACAGAAGTTGGGAATAGAACGAGAAAATCAAAGGTAGCATGATGGAACGAAGAATGCAGAAAGGCAGTAGACAAAAGAAATGAAGCCAGAAGCAAACTAATCCAAAGACCAACAAGGAATAGAAAAGAAGAATACGAGGAACTGAGAAGGAACACCAAGAAGCTAATGAGAAGAAAGAAAAGAGCACTGCTGGATTCCCAAATGCAAGAACTGGAGCAAGTGCAGAGAAAGAAAGAAGCCAAGAGGCTATACAGGGTGTAGAAATGCTTTACGCACCGTAGGGATTTCAATGGTAATTTCTTCATATGAAAATATTTGCTTCCCTAATTATTTTAGAGCAAACTTGTATTGAAGTTTTTTGTAGAGAAAAAAATTCTGTATCCATTTGTCATTTTACATTTCTGAAAACCGAAAATTTAAAGAAAAAAATTACCATTTTTAGACAAATCAGTGGTGCCTTGAAATTACTAAATCATCTCAAATCATTAAAAAATTAGTTTGCTGTTTATTTGTTTGCATCTGTCAAATGTAAGGCAACCAAATAAACAGCAAACTAATTTGTTGATGCTTTGAGATGATTTTGTAATTTCAAGGCACCGCTGATTTGTCTAAAAATGGTATTTTATTTCTTTAAATTTTCGGTTTTCCGAAATGTAAAATGACAAATTCTGGCTTAAATAGATACAGAATTTTTTTCTCTACAAAAAACTTCAATACAAGTTTGCTCTAAAATAATTAGGGAAGCAAATATTTCATATGAAGAAATTACCATTGAAATCCCTATGGTGCGTAAAGCATTTCTACACCCTATATAACATTCTAAGAAACACCAAACAAGACTTCCATCCAAGGCCATCTATATGTAAAAACAAGGAAGGAAAATGCATAGTAAAACCAGAAGAAGTTATGAAAATCTGGCGCTAACATTTTACGAGCCTACTGAAACAAAAAGAGAGAGAAAGTGGTAACTATAAAAAGGAAGAAATTTCGACTGCACAACCACTGATAACAGACCCTACTTATGATGAAGTAATTAAAAGTATACGAGAGCTGAACAACGACAAGGCTCCTGGAATAGATAATATCTCAGCAGAATTAATAAGAAACGGAGGGGAAGCACTAGCGGAACAAATACATAAACTGATCACCGAGATAGGGAAAGAAGAAAGAATTCCAGAAGAATGGAACACGGCGATCATATGCCCCATTTACAAAAAAGGTGACAAACGTAACTGCAACAAGTACAGAGGAATATCGCTGCTCTGTGTAACATATAAAATATTCACAAGTATACTACGACAAAGAATAGCAGAATATTGAAAGGAAATCATAGAGGAACATCAGGCAGGGTTCAGAGAAGGACGATCAACCATTGACCAAATCTTCACCACCCGATAACTATTAGAAAAATCGTTGGAATATAATGTACCAATCTATGAGTTATTCATTGACTTCCAGGAAGCCTATGACAGTATAGACAGGAACAGGCTATATGATATAATGGAAGCTTTTGGCATACCAAGCAAGTTGGTAAGCTTAACCAGAACAACAATGACAGACTCGAAGGCCGTTGTGAGAATACAAGACCAAATGACAGACAGTTTCTTAACTACTAAAGGTGTGCGGTAGGGAGATAGACTTGCGCCGATTCCATTCAACATGGCATTAGAGAAGGCAATAAGAAGCACCAGCGATAACCTCAACAGCACAATAATGCACAATTACTTACGCAGACGATATTAATCTAGTGGCCAGAGCAGAACAGGAAATCAATGAAGACCAGTAAAATCGGGCTGAAGGTAAATAAAAGAAAGCCCAAATTATTACCCACAAAACCAAGAAGAAGACTTGGCCAAAATTACACAATAGAAGATAATAACTTTGAAATAGTGCAGCAATTCAAATATGTAGGATCTCAAATTAACAGTGAAAACGATATGAACACCCAGCATTTTCTGGCTTAATGTGCCTTACACCTTGTGAAGTCCAGCAAAACCTTCGCGATGGTCATGCTCTTTGCTGGCTCGTGTTGTTTGAGTATCTTGAGAACGAGGATACTTAGGCAGATTTGGCCGTTTTGCTGTTTGGGCATCCACATTCACTAACGTTTCGCAAGACTTTGCAGCTTTCATCATCAGAGTGAAAGTCGCACTAAGAACTGAAGGTCGGTGTGGAGCTATTTATAGTCTTCCGTGCCAGGCGCGCGGAGTGGCGTAACGCTGGTTGGTCGTCCGAGTGCAACGTAATCCGTGGGGAGTGACCGTATGACGCACAGTGGTTGTAATGCTTTAGATCGTGTAGCACAGGGGTCCACGTTTTACTAAGCTTAAAGCCATCTTCCCTGTCGATATTATTTGGATGTTTTTCTATTTCTATGGCTTCACGTAGCACTCGCAGGAGGTAGTGAGGTATTCTGGCAAGTACTCTGGCTTGTTCAAATTCTATAGTGTGCCCATTTGTAAACGTATGCTCAGCTACGGCTGATTTTGTGATGCGTTTGTGTTTGCAATCGCCTTTATGTTCTTGAAGTCTTAGATCAACTGAACGACCAGTCTGTCCAATGTAACTCGAGCCGCAAGAACAAGGAATGCGATATAGGCCAGCGGTTTTTAAACTTGGAATCTTGTCTTTTACTGATCTGAAGCCGTTACCCAAAGTTTCCTTGCTCGTGAACACAGTTTTGATGTTGCATCGTTGCAGGACACGTCCTATCTTATCAGTCGAGCCTTTAACGTAAGGTAGAAATGCTAAGCCTTCCAGAGGTGGGGATTCTTCTTTAGGCTTTTGTGTCATAGTCTTGTTTAGTGCTTTTCGTATGGCGGTAGTTGTGTATCCGTTCCTTTGTAAAAAGTCAAACAGAGGTAGCTTTTCTCTCTTTAGATTTTTCTCATCTGAGATACGAACGGCTCTTGTCGCCAAAGTCTGGAGAACTGTTGCTTTTTACAAGAGGAAAATTGCAGTATTCCGTTTCTAGACGTTCTGGTGAAACGTAAATCAGATGGCAGTTTAGGACATGCAGGCTATAGAAAGAAAACACACACGGACAGATATCTAAATGCTGACTCACACCATCACCCAATGCAAAAGGAACAGTTCTCCAGACTTTGGCGACAAGAGCCGTTCGTATCTCAGATGAGGAAACTCTAGAGAGAGTAAAGCTACATCTGTTTGACTCTTTACAAAAGAACGGATGTTCTGCCTTGTTGAATTTTCTTTCATTGATTTCCGATTTTGTCCTTTGCCAACGCTCGCGCAATTACGTTTTTAAAATGTTTTTGTTTAATTATTGCAGGAAATATGTGTGCGATTTCAGTTATTCTGTAATCAGGAATTGCTTTTCAGGCAGCTTTTGTATATAGCTTGTGTGATTCAATCCACAGCGTTGCTCTGATTTTAGAGGTAGCGAAGTTTATTAACTCGTTCAGCTGTTATCTGAATACATCATATTAGTATATCTAGTAAATAGCGTCAGTTTGTGAGTACATTGTTATAAAAATAGGCGTGTGACCCGAAGAAAGATCTAATTCCGTTCTATATTGTTTTATTTACATAGCGGCACAAAATTTGGTTTGCGTTAAGTTGCAGCTCTTTTTAATGCCTTCGCAGGTTGTCTCGTGGTGAATTTTCCTTTCACATATAAAGAGAAGCTGTAGCTTATTGTTTGTAAATTTTTCAAGAATTGTGGCATTTGCTTTCCTGTCATCTAGGAAAATGATTCGCTGTCGGCAGGAGCTTAGGAAGGATTTTCCTCTCTAGCCGTCACCATCCTTTCTTTGGAAGCGACTTTTATGGCGTATTTACGCACAAAAATGATTCCTTCTTCGTTTTTGGTGGTGTGCAGATTTCCCATGGTTGCACACATTTTTCTAAAGCCGCTCTAAAATAGTATACGGATCTAAGTTAATATTCACGCCCACGGCGTTAAGCCAAGGCATTTAATGTTTTGACAAAGCGCTGATTTTATGTATTTATAATATGCTGCGTTGGCTAAAGGCTTTCGTGATAAGCGTTGCGTCCACGAATTACATTTAAGGACATAGACTTCTGCAGTCCCTGAGGAAGCTCATTTAATTAGTGTTATCTTCACTTTTCGGATTCAGGGCAACCATCAATTCAATCATTTTTTGTTCAGAAAACGCGCACTTAAGCGATTGTGCTACCTCAAGTAATGTGTGTGTATATGTTTTGTGTGTAGTCTTGTTACTCTATTTGTCTCATAGACCAGTTTTCAGAGTAGAGCGACGTTAATTATATCCCAACGTCGAATGGTCACCCGGATCAACACCGATCCAGCGGACTGAGGAAAAGATTCCGCCTATCCATGGATTCCAACCAAGGACTTGCTTATTGCACGTTTGGCATCCTATCCAAAGCGCCACCGAGATGGTCAATAATGATGGTTAGTAGATTTAACATGGCGCTCATCCGCATCAAGATTTTTTTATCATGTCCTTGAGTTAACTGATCTCACTTGTTTGTTGTGGTATAGTGATTATATTGGGTTGATTTATGTTGTTCATGAATTGTATCTCTTGGGAATTCTGTTTTGCTTGTTGAGAATAGAGCACCAATCAAAAGTCTATTGTCGATTTTCTGTCGCAGTACCGGGTAAAGTTTTTGTTGTAATTGTTTGTGGCCCCGGCATTCCTATAATGATCAGCGAGTTTACCTCCACAGTTCTCATACGCAATCTCTTTGCTTTTTTATTTTTTCGACCGGCCTTTGTTAAGTGTTATATAATGTTTGAGGCTTTCACGGTTACTCGAATTGTCAATATTAGAATTAAATTTCGGCTTAGACCACGTCGTCTTTGTAGGTAAACATCCAGCATTTGTTGGCATAACGTGCCCTTGCGAACAAGGTACTCTAATAACACGGACCGAATCATGGCTGGCTTGTAAGAGTTCACGAGCCACTAAGGAACATAACCGTTACATAAACCTTTGTTTGAGTTCACAAGGTGTTAGGCACATTATGCCAACAAATGCTGGGTGTTTATCTACAAAGACGACGCGGCCTAAGACGAAATTTAATTCTAATATTAACAACTTTGTTAAATGGTTATATTATCTGTACATTTTAGGCATCTTGGACATTGGTAATAATAGTTCTTGGTGTGTCCAAATCTTTATCACTTGATGGGATTTTTCTTTTAACATTTCTTTTAACATGTGTTGTTTTAGTTTGTGCAGCACAGTTCTGGGGTAGTTTAACATTATAGATTTCATTGTTGTTTCTTTTAATTTGCAAGCCTACAAATTATGTTGAAAGGGGCTGATTGGTATTCCATACGTTGAAGACCTTGTTTGTAACAAAATGTTTCTAGTTTTGCTTTTAACGAGTTAGTGACAAATTTAAAATAACATTGTTCATATTTCTCCTGGAATTTACCTGTGTTTATTTCAGCTATTCGAACTTTAAATCAAAGCGGTACCTAGTACCGGATTTAATTCAATACAAAGTAATTATCCATTTGTTTGTTAATTTTACTATTATCACGTTGAGTTAGGAGCAATTGGCTGTATTTATCGCAATTTTTATAAACGAATTTTATAAGCTAATATTATCTATGTGTAACTACATGTTTATTAAAAAAGTCCATAATTTCAACAGCCGTCCCCGGCTGTGGAAATTCAAATGTATGAATAATATGTTGGTGGCACTGTAAGTCTATGTCCAATTCGAGGTTATCAGGTTAGGATGTTCATCAGTTTTGCACAGGCTGAAGCTGTATTTTGGTTCTAATAAATTTCTTTAATTTTTTTTGTGGTTTGAACATGTAATTTAGTTTATCGTTTGGTGAAATTAATTGGTTTAAGACTAGTTTCTGCAGTGTTTACAGGCGTGTACTATTTTTATCCGACGTTTTATTTCAAAACACTACAATCTGAACTTAATGCAAGTCGTCTGGCTAATACAGCTCGCACACGATCAAGAAAACAAGATAATTAGTAATAATCATTTGTACGACACAGCTAGATACCTACACGACTTCAGCCACAAAAAAGATTCAGAGACAAATTGTGGCCTTATCTAATCCCTCGCTACATGTCAGTTGACAGTGCGACAACGTCTCCCCGATAGTTTTTTACTGCCCTCATATGGAACTTGAAACTCAACACTGATTTTTAACGTAAACAAACGCTGTCGTATTTCAGTCGGGCGCACAAATATGGTTTGAGGAAATTTATGGACGCCATGTGATGGACCTATATGGTATGGCGTAAATTAAAAGTGAAATATAAACGGCCCATACTCGTTTACGGCGCATTTTTCCACTGTACCAAGACGAGAGCGTAATAATAATTGCATTAGTTAAGTGCCGGTCTAGACGGCTGCGGTGATTATCTGTGGACGTGTGCATAAGTTGGCCGTAATTTTGGGTTATCCGCCCAAGTTTAGTGACACTTAAACTACGGGATATTTCGATAGAAATCCATACGTATTCTTATGGCACATGTATTATTTCTATCTGCAGCTATTTTTCACCAACACAAGCTTCTGTGCCAGGACACGAACTCTCATAATTAGTGAAAAGTTGTCGTTTGAAAAGGGTCGCGTCCGGATAATCTAAAATTTAAAACCTTTACGCAGGAACGACGTTGTCACCGGCGCGATAACGGTTGATAAGGGGGTGACAACAAAAAATTGCCCTGTAAATGAGTAAAGGACGCTCTCCGTCCTACATCAGCGATGCAGCAGCGAATTAACAATTGATCTTGCCCTTTGGTTATCCGAGCTTCTCCAAAATTATCTTTTCACCCATCAAATTAGCTTTGGCTGCGACAGTCATTAAAAAGTTGGAGCTTGAGTGGCTTTAATGTGAAAGCTAATGTGTTGTATAGTATTCAAAATAAAGGATGCGTACATGTGAAGCGAAATGCAATTACCAGTGAGTTTAAAGTTTGCACATCAAGTGTTATACATATCGGAAATTTCCACTTTGATATTGGTGCTATAAGAAAATATTTGCTATGAGATTTTTTTTAACATTTTAAATAAAATATTAGTAAAATATGTGTGTACTAGTATATAATACATACAAACAGTGAGAATTGAATATGTCTTCAATTGCTAGTTATAATAATAATATTTATTTAAAGCTCAATTTTACAGCTTCGTCATGCTACATCGTACAACTTAAAACTTAATTAACAATTGCGTCCTTGAAGAAATCACAGTATTCGTCTAAACTCTAAAGTATAAAATGGATTTTGCATTAATATGTTCTTAATTTTTATCTTAAATCTATTAAGAGGCGGATTACTAACATTTTTTGTCAAAATATTATATAATTGTGGTCCTAAATTAACAGTACAGTTAATGTTTAGCCAATAAGATGGTTATAAAAGCCATTACTGAATTTAGTGTAAATATGTGTAAGGACAATTTTTGCATTATCACTTTTCCGCCTTTTCCCGCTTTTGCATCCTAAATTTTAGAACTTTTTCCGCTTCATCTAAGGCCAAATTAATAGTTCGGCCATGTCTTAAAACTTAATTCTGATCGATTCAAATATTAGCGTTTCCCGGTCCATTTGTGTTGTCATACCTTGGGCAGCATTTTATACAAATTCACATATGCTTGCTTTAAATTCAGATGTGTTTGTATACCGCATGGATGAGGTAAGTCGGCTTATCTTATTTTAACTACTTTTCGTCGCCAAAGCGCCGCCATTTCGTTTACCGGGTCTCCCCCGTTCTTCGCGCAAAATTCTGATTTTAGCGTTGCACTAAGTTGGACAACATGACGCAATCCGTACGTTTTATATGAGTTAGAGAGAGAAAGCGAGTTGAGTCGCACAGGCGCGCTTTCATTTGGTTTGAGGATTCATCCCGCAGAGTTTGAGAAGGCAACAAGTGAGAGTTTTTGCGGAGGCCCTTAGAGGTCTTTGCCAGGCAAGTCAAAATTATTAATTGACGTTTTATGTGAAGTTTTTAGGTGAGGAATTCTGTATCGTGGAGCTGGTATCTTCAATTAACGCCTATTGAGACGGATTATAAATGGGAACCTATTTTTTGCTAATTCGTTTGTAATAAAGCTACGTGTGCCGTACTGCAACCCTTTCCTATCGTTACGTTCTTGATTCCACCCTTGTTGGGGATATAACACCGCCTAAGCTCGCTTGACACATCGCATACTATGCCGTTTCCCGTACTTCTTCAATTATTTAGAAGCAGTCGCTTAAACCCGACCTGCAGCTCCATTGGACATCATCATCGTAGCAGCTGAATCCCTCAAAAAGGTATTGTGTCACTTTGTAATAATTTTAACGGACGCAAAAGGTGCAGTGAAGTGATTTTCGAAGTGTAGTCATGTTATGCAGTGTTGATGTTAATTTAAAATTAAGATTTTGAATAGAATTTACCGCCATTAAGTCAGTTTGAGCATTCACCATCAGATCTTACTGTTTGTATTTAGCTTAACGTTGTGAGATTCGAGTAATTACCACAATTGTGTCATATTTGATTATTTACTGTTAGGATTTATTGTTCGAAAATAGTTTATTTGTGTAAATTAAAGTTGATAGCGTGTTTGATGCAGTTACATCGTTTGCTGTTGGGTTTGCCGTTTGTGTTTGGTTTAAACGTTGCGCAATTAACCACACAAACTTTAATTTTTCTTCGCTAAGTAAAATATACGCCGTTTCTTTAACTTGGCATCTATTCTTTAGACGAGCTTTTTGTGTTATGTCATTGTATTTTGTGGTTGTTATTCCAAGCATGTTCTGCCAGCTTAAACTTATTGAATTAATATGTTTTAATTATATTTTTATGTTCTTTAACTCTAACTTCTAAAGGTCTGGATGTTTCACTGATATAATATTTCCCGCATTCACAGGGAATACTATATACATATATACAATTCTTTGAATGTTGTTCTTCGTTGAGAGGTTTAGTTTCTGTAAGAATTGACCGCAAGGTATTCATCGTTTTGGATAACGTTCTAACATCGAATCTATTTCCAATTCGTCTAATTTTGTCAGACATGCTTCGAATATCAGCTATAGTTAGAGTATTATATTTTTGAGCGTCATTCCTTTGTATGTGTGGCATTGTTTCGAATAAGCGTCTCTGGATAGACATTATCTTTTAAAACATTTATAATAAATGATTTTTCTTTTTTAATAATTTCATTATTAGTGGCTCTGTCGTAAAGACTTTACAACACCTGTCTTTATGTTTTTATGATGTTGGGAGTTAAAGTATAAGTACTTTTTACTTACGGTATACTGATACATTTAGTAGTAACATATTAGCTGAAAACCAGTCCTGTCCCTGTGCTAATGCTGCTTTCGTTTTATTTTCAAGACCCTCCAAATGCTAATCGGACACTACAAAAGCCGTATCATGAATAAATAATATGGTAGCAAATTCCATATTCGTAGATAGATTATTAATACAAATTAGGAAACATAGATAGATCATTAATAAAAATTATGAAAAATAGAGGTCCCAGCAAGCTACCCTGAGGACTTCCGCTCTTAAAAATTTTCAAAAAAGTCTGTATAAAATTTTTCCCCATTTGATGACCTTTTGGCGATCACTATATATCTTCCCAATTCTCGCAGGCTAATTTTGATTGGAATTGCGTGATATTGTTTTCAGAAAACAATTTTATTTTATTTTTCACAAACTGGTTTTGTACGTTATAAACCTCGATAATTTGACCGTCGTGATGCGTGTACAGGGTGGGCAAATTTCTATATTTTCATAGGAAATCTCGGTAACTATAGAAGATATGGAAAAATTGACCTCGATCTCGTTTTTCGAGAAAAACTGAATAGTGAAATCCAAAATATTATCTTTTGTTTTCGAGTTAGAAGCAATTGATTTTTCAACTTCTATGACTACACTTTACTTTTCCGTGCAAGTAATGTTTGAATAGATAGCGAATCTATCGCGGACTGGCTTCTTGATTTTATTGTTGTCAGCGAATGCGGCTATTAGCAAAAGTATTACATATACGAGTACAACATGATAAGGTATGAAATCTTTTGCAGTGTCGGTTTTATAATTTTACTTTTAGGAAAACAGTTACACAATTTTTTGCAATAAATGAACTTCTGATTGGGAATTCGTTTTACAAGCAAATAAATATATAAAATTACATTTGAACCAATAAGGATGAACGGTAGAAGTGCATTAGATTATATAATATTTATCAAACCCTTAAAACCAGTCAGAAACGAAAACGGAGAATACACATGAGCTGAATTAAATACCAATCACAGACCCGTAAAACAGGAAGATAAAATATACAACAAAATAAGAATAGAAAAGTTGGAAGAGGAAGAGAACAAATAAAAATATAGGGAACCACAACAGAGAAACTGGAAGGATAGAAAAATAGAGAGAACCAGAGAAAATTGATGATGCAAGACCAGTATATGAGATGGCACAGGGAGAATAAGAAAACATAGATAATAACGTAAGAATAGAAGAACGAAACTTGTAAAATCGTGCAGCTAAAAATTTTTAACTTTACGCACCAATGTTTTCGAGCTGTTAATGTTGCTAAAAGTTCGCGTGTTCTACTTCTAGTACCATAAATATACATAACAAATAATTTATTTTGTAGATGAACGGATATGCTTAATGTCCGTATAAATAATTGTCTAATATTGAGTATTTCTGTTTGCTGACACAGCAAATCAGTTGGATACAACGTAGGTTTCATGTGAATCATTTTCAAAATCATTTTTATACAATTTCTAAAGGTTTCAAATTACTTTTGTTAATTTTGCCCTAGCCACTTTTACCATAAATTAATAGTGACTATATAAGGGGAAAAATATACAGTGCGAGTGTAAAGTCTGGAACTACCGAAATAACACTTTTATCAAATTTTTTGCAAGAAACCCTCGAACACGTCAATTTTCATTTAAAAAAACACATATTTTACTGTAATTGTCACTTTTAGATTGTCTTTTGTTTTTGAGTTATGACGTTTGCGATAATTTTTTTAAATGGATACCCAAATTTTTTATGATGAATTTGGACAGAGCATGAAATTCTAAGACCAAATATGCCAAAAAGAAGCATGATACTGTATTTTGAAATTTTGGAGAAAATCGTACGATTACCACATCCCCTCAATACTAAAATTTCAATTCGTCCATTTTCACTAAAATATCGCACCATTATTTATTTAATTAAGAGCACACTTCAAAAACAGATAAACAAACTATGAAAAACTGTTATAATTTTAGGGCTAACTCATTGTTTCATGGCTACTTGATTTTTATTCGATTTCTGTTTTAATACTTTAAAAGCGATTTTCTCGAAAATTTCAAAATACAGTATCATACTTTTTTAGCGTATTTGGTCTTAGAATTTCATGCTCTGTCCAAATTTATCATAAAAATTTAGGGTCTTCATTTAAAAAAATTATCGCAAACGTCATAACTCAAAAACAAAAGATATTCTAAAAGTGACAATTACAGTAAAATACGTCTTATTTAAAATAAAAATTGACCTGTTTCGGGATTTCTTTCAAAAACATTTGATAAAAGTTCTATTTAGATGGTTCCAGACTTTACACTCCCACTGTATAATTTTAATTTGACACATGAACTGGAGCTCTCAACTGTATGCTGAGGGCAAAAACTTATCTAGAAAGGCGAAACTCCGTTTTATATGGCAAATTAAACAAGAAAAACCAAGAAAGTCTACTACGATGGGAAAAAAGAACACTAAGTATAGTAAGAGGCAAAGGAACGGAAGTAGTATACGAAAGAGGCTCAAATAAACAATTCTATGAAATTTATAGACACTCAACTATAGATAAGATTATAAAAGCAAGAAGACTGCAATGGCTGGGCCACACAGAAAGAATGCAAGAAAGAAGAATACCCAAAACTATAGCCTACAGGAGACCGGAATATAAGAAAAGTAAGGGGAGGCCAAGCAAACGATTGTATGAAGCAGTCAAAACAGATTTGGAGCAAACCATAGTAGATTAGAAAATCATAAGTAAAAACAGAGAGGAATCGAAAAAGAAAACGAAGTTGTGGGCCTGCAACGGCCTGTAAAAAGCTGTACATTGCTATGAACACATTTTAAACCTCTATGATTGTAATAGCAATTAATAATATTTCAAGCATATGAAATAATATTTTGTAAAGTGTTTCAGGAATGTACTATTTAGTTTAATTTTTGTAAAGACGATAAAATAGCATCAACCTTAATAATAATTTGTAAAAATAATTTTAAAAATAGTGTTAGCCTTGATTTGAACAAAATGTAATCAAAGTACGCTTCCAAATAATGTAAAAAATCTAAGATCAAAGACAAACAATTGGGGAAAGAAAGTCAAGCTGTGAAGTGGTGTTAATTTTGGCTTCCCCAATAAATAATTGTTAATACGTGAATAAATACCCTTTCCCCAATTCACTGTGTTTCAAAATTAATTTCATACCTTTTGAAAGTGATGTAGCAGGATGCAGCAGTTTAAAAAGTGCTTAATTTGTTCATCGAATGTTTGGTGGTTTTTTCCGATATTGTGTAGAAGTTCCGAGCAGTGTAATTGGCGTCCCTGTGCGATAGAGGTAGGCAGCGACGTTCGTGGAAAGTAGCGTTCGAGCTCCAGGAGTCGTTCTGCAGAGCGTTCAGCGGCTTGTGTTTGCAGGCCAACGAAGAAAGAAAGGCCCAGGCATCGTGGGACATGCTAAGGACTCGAGTTAAACTTTAGTTTCCATTGGAAAAGCAACAAAAAGGCCAGGTAAGTTTATCCTAAAAGATTGAAATTAGTAGCGTTGGTTTTTGTGCACTTCCGACAAACACGTTCTCTGACCGTTTTTTGTTTGTGAGGTGTATTTACTTACTGCAATTGTTGTCACCTAGGCAATGCTTTAATTACGTAATCTATACATATATAAAGGAAAGTCACAACCCTGACTAATCAACGCAGAGCGGAAACCACTGGCACTAAAAACTTGAAATTTGGGTGGAAGGTTCGGTTTGTTACGTAAGGTAGTGCTAAGAAGGGATTTTTTGAAATTCGACCCCTAAGGGGGTGAAAAGGGGTAAAATGTGTTTTCACGAATTCCTCAATATTTCTTACACCCGATAAGATATCGACTTGGTGTTTACTTGCAAAGATTATCAATGTAAATACCTAGAAACGTATTTTAGGATTTTGCCCTAATCAACCCCTAAAGGTGCAAATGTGTATTGGGGGTGAATTAAAGAACCCTAAGTATTTCCTATGTTGATTGAGTTAGAACATTTTTTTTGGTACATAGATTGATTTTTAAAATATTTAGAAAGGGGTGTAAGGAAATTTGAAAATGTTAGCCCTAAAGGGGTAAAAGGAGGAAAAACTGAAAAGGTGTGGGGGGGTTAAATTTATTAATTTTTTTCGCCGTGAGTTCCATTTCACAATAAAATGGGTTAAAAGGGATATTTTGAAATTCCTCCCCTACGGGGATGAAAAGGGGTAAAATGTGTTTTCACGAGTTCCTCAATATCCCTTACACCCGATGAGATAGCGATTTGGTGTTTACTTGCAAATATTATCAATGCAAATACCTAGACACTTATTTTAGTATTTTGCCCTAATCAACCCCTAAAGGTGCAAATCTGGATTGGGGGTGAACTAAAGAACCGTAAGTATTTCCTATGTTTATTGAGTTAGAACATTCTTTTTTGGCATACAGATGGATTTTTAAAATATTTAGAAAGAGGCGTAAGGGACTTTGAAAATTTTAACCCTAAAGGGGTAAAAGGAGGATAAACTGAAAAGTGGTGGGGGGGTTAAAAGAGATTTTTTGAAATTCCTCCCCTACGGGGGTGAAAAGGGATAAAATGTGTTTTTACGAGTTCCTCGGTATCTCTTAGACCCGATGAGATAGCGACTTGGTGTCTACTTGCAAAGATTATCAAAGCAAATACCTAAAAACATATTTTACGATTTTGTCCTAATCAACCCCTAAAGGTTCAAGTCTGGATTGGGGCTGAATTAAAGAACCCTAAATATCTCCTATGTTTATTGAGTTAAAACACTCTTTTTTTGGAATGTAGATGTATTTTTAAAATATTTAGAAAGAGGTGTACGGGATTTTGAAAATTTTAACCCTAAAGAGGTAAAAGGAGGAAAAACTGAAAAAGGGTAGGGGTTGAATTAAAGACCCTTCGTTACTCCTATGTTTATTGAGTTAGATCAGTCTTTTTTGGTATATAGATATATTTTTAAAATATCTAAAAATGGTTTAAGTGATTTTGAAAAATGTACCCTAAAGGGGTAAACTATGTTTTCACGAATTCCACAATATCCCTTAGGCCCGGTAAGATATCGACTTGGTGTTTGCATGAGTAGCTATCCAATGCAAATGTCTAAAACCACATTTCATTGCCCTAATCAACCCTTAAAAGGTGTGAATTTGAATTCGGGGTGAATTATAGAACCCTTTGTATCTCCTGTGTTTGTTGAGTTAGATCATTCTTTTTTGGCATATAGATGTATTTTTAAATCTTTAGAAAACGTTTTTAACGGTTTTTTTAATTTCACCCCTAAACCGGTAAAAAGGAAAAACTGAATAGAAGTAGGAAGTTAAAATTATTTTTCGCTGTGGGTTCATTTCAGTATAAAACGGGCTGATTTTTTTTAGAAATTGCACCCCTAAGAGGCGAAAAGTTGTAAACTGTTTAGCGTATTGAGTGATGGAGGAGGGGTACACTCTAGAATGCATTTGAGATTTAGAAGAAAAACAAACATTTGTAGTCCGTACGAAGAACGGGCATCTTGCTAGTCACTGATATTTGTCGATCGCAATATTTTAATTAAGTTCCCATTAGGTAAATAATATCCAGTAGTGCACCGATCCCAGTAGTTAAATCAGCATTATACAAAGCGTTTGTTGCTGGTCATGCTATTGTCACAATTGTTTAATTTTTCCACATAAATCAGATATATGTATTGAGATGGTCTTAAGCCCTGAATCGCACATTTCGAGCACAGCAAACTAATAAATAGGTCATAAAAGCTCAGAATGGGGAGACAATTGAATAAAATTTGCTGGGTGACAGCATTGAAATGGATGGTGTTTTAATTTAAAATTTAGTACCTTTACATACAGTTACAGCTTTAAAAATTCACCAGAGTGCTATTTACGTGGTAGTGTTCACGCACAAATAAAGGCAAGAAAATCCAACACCTAAAGTTAATTTTCAACATCGCCACCGACTCCGTTCCTGCGGCAGAGCTGCGGGGCATAATCTCGACTCATTTGAGGACATCCCGGACCGCCTTGGCAGTTCCAGCGATAGCAGGCGAGCCCTACGAGGACTACATCAACACCGCACATCCGGAAACCGACTTCAAGAGAAGATCTGGGCACATTCTTGCTGCGGCCGAGGTTCGGACGGGCATTGCAAAGAAGGTTTCGCAGGTTAGTGGTGAAGCCAATATAAATTATACCAATGTGTACCTGCTGAGAAGCTGCTTAAACGTCGCTGTATAACAGAGCCCAGGCGAATTATTTCCTTGTAAAAATTAAAATTGAAAAATCCAAGTGCAGAAGTGAGGTTAGGATCCTTCCTTGGCTTGGGGTTAAAACAATCAAGGCGCGGTTGTTGCCTGAAAGAAACAAAAGATAGCTACTGACGCTACTAGAAAGCGGGAAGTGATGAATTTACCTGTGAGATTTACTCATTCAGTTGTATTTAATTAACTAAAAACCACCAAACGACAATCACTTGATTGAACTTTCAGAAACGTAATTTCATTTAGATCTGATGTAGCATTTTAGCGGATATCTGAACTACGCACATGGGCGTACGCTAGAATTTTCAAAAAAGTAATTGGGGACCCACACCTTGTGTTAAGATCTCTGCTTACCTGAGCTAGCCAACATTCATTTAATTTACAATTAGATTCTATCTAAAAGTAGAGGCATACGAGCGTCAATTCAAGTCAAACATAAAGTAACTCACAATAATTATCCCTGAGCGTTTCATAAATCTGTAATATTTGCTGAACCCAAAAGAAATTTATGTTAGCGATGGGAGGCTCTAGCTAAATTTTATTTTAAATATTAATTATATAGTAAAGCCGTATAACCATCACAACAGTATATTCCATTTCAAACTACTATTAATTACGGGATGAGGATATTTAATACTCTGTGTAATATGGGGTAATTTTCCCATAAGATATAAATGAAACACATTAGTTTTTTTAACATTCAATATTAAAAGAGTAGAGTCTAGCCATTTTGTTATCTCACTCAGTCTTTTATGAATCTTAGTATATAGTTCTTCCCATGTATTAGCGTTGAAGTATATTACAGTGTCATCGGCAGAGCCGTAAACACTGGTACTATGAACTTGAAATTTGGGTGGAAGGTTGATTTTGTTACGTAAGGTAGTGCTAAGAAGGGACTGTTTGAAATTCGACTCTTAAGGGGGTTAAAAGGGGTAAAATGTGTTTCCCAAGTTCCTTAAAATCTCTTAGGTCCGATGATATATCGACTTGGTGTTTACTTGAAAAGATTGTCAATGCAAATGCCTAGAAACGTTTTTCAGGATTTTGCCCTTATCAACCCCTAAAGGTACAAATCTGGATTCGGAGTGAATTAAAGAACCCTCTGTATCTCCTATAAACAATAAACATTTCAACAAGCTCTAATTGCAACAATTTATGTAAAGACTAATAATGTGTCGGTTCTCCGCTATTCTTTGCCCATTCAGCTAGTCGATTAGGCATACTGGAAATAAGCGAATCAAAGCTAGCCTGAGGTATGCTACCCCTAGCTTCTACTATTTTGGAGAACATCTACACCATGTGGGGGTGGCTGGAAATCATTCATTTTCCGTCCTACCATATCCCACACTCCATAGTAACACTCGCGATATGCGGTTGTGCATTGTCCTGCTGAAAAGTGGGGTTTACCTGTTCTTGAAGATATGATTATTAAGACAAAGCCCCACACACTATCACACCTTGAGTGAGAGCCGTATGGCGCTATAGGGAAAATTGCATTTTTTTCTTTCTCTAGGGCGTCTTCTGGCCATTCTTTGACCATCATGAACCCATTGCATTCTTTGTTCTTGCGGCTAGAGTTACATTGATATAAGACTTCAAGAACATAAAGGCGGTTGCAAACAGAAAAGCATTACAAAATCAGCCGTAGCTGAGCATACATTGAACACCTTAGAATTTGAGCACGCCAGAGTACTTGCCAGAATACCTCACTACTTCCCACGAGTGATACGTAAAGCCATAGATATAGAAAATCATCCAAATAATGTAAACAGGAAAGATGGCTTCAAGCTTAGTAAAATATGGACTCCTATGATACAGGATTTAAAGCATTAGAATCACGTCATACGGCCACGTCCCACGGACTACGCTGCATTTGAATGATCAATCAGCGTTACGTCGCTCCGAGCGGCTGGCACAGAGAACTATAAATAACGGCGAGTGGTTCGGAGCATCATGGGAGTTCCAGCTCGGGCAGGTAGCCCTATTTTTAACAGAGAAGCCATCAAAAGAGTCAAATTTGTCTCGTAAAAGTGTTAGTTTTGTGATTGTGCTTTGTAAGCGTTCCTTTAGCGCGTCACTTCCGGTTCGTGGCGTGGGGCGTGGGTAAAAGTGTTTTGCCTTAAGACGCAGAATAATTACGTTGATAATTTTCGCATATCAACAGCGGTAATTGTGTGGACATTCTGAGCTCGTTTATGTATTTTCCAGGTTAGGAAACCATTTTGATTTTGTGTAGGCTCATTCAGTTAAAAATAATTCACTTGTCAAATCCCATTAGCAAAATAACGATATACAGAGCGCTTAGAATGAAATGTTTCATTTAAAACAGGACCTTAAATAATTAATGATAGCAAAAGAAAGTTTATTGTAGTAGTTAATTTGGATGTAGCGACCTAACCCTCAGAGAAAACGAATGTATAACAATATATTGTAAAATTTTTCCTTGTAGCTCAAATTTTCGTGTATTTTTTTCTGAAACCGGAGCTGCATTAAGTTAACAAATTATAATAATTAAATATGGGAATTGTAGCGTGTAAGAGTTAATTTTAAGCACTCTTCAATAAAATATTAAAAGTTTAATTTTCACTTAGTTGTTTGTCAAAGACGGAAAGAATAATTAGGGGCAAGGAGTTTTTCCCTAAAACCTCAAATTAATTTTTAATAACGTACTCTTAACTTCCAACAATCTGAAAATAAAAAGGGATTGAAATTTTACACGTCGAAGAGTTGATAATTCTAAAATTTGTTTCCGACAAAGCAGGTAATTTCAACAAAATTTGCACCCTAAATCGCCCCGCGCATTTTCGAAACTGCGGCTCGCCGAATGGCTTATGGATTTTCTGTTACAAGGAATACTCGTTCGCTTCCTCTTCGCACTATATTCTCGCCTGTTTAAAAGTTCATCAAAACAAAGTTGCGGGGGCGGCAGATCACATTTGCTTTCTAGGCAAGCGGAAGCGGCAGGACACATTATGAGCGGAAAAATAATTCGCTGGCTGGCGACGCTGGGGGAATATCAACTAGGCAAAATATCGGCTCGCTATTTATCGAAACCGAACTTTTCAGCCTGCGGCGGCGTTGTGAGACGCCGGGAACAAAGCTGTTTTTGAGCTTCCGGAACCGCCGAGGCCGCGAGCCCCCGCTAAAAATCGCGGCATAATTAATAAGCGGGAATTAAACCCCATTACGGCGCTTACGAGATGAAGTTTCCAGCCGCGACTCATTTTTTAGCGCGGTTCAAAGGCCGCGTTCGGAATTAGGCCCAAGACCTTATCATTACTCTTTCATTGTGCTCGGGAGGTTTGTCGCGGCGCCATTTACACCTAATCCATTTCCAACACCTGAATTATTTCCAAAGCGCTGCAACAAAAGTCGATCCATCATACCTTAATCGCCGTATTTTTTCCATTCAGCTGTCAAGAGCGATGCCGTGACTAAGCAACCAGTCAAATTCGAGAACCCTTTAAATCCCTTTGATGTCGGAAGAATGGCGCGAGTCCATCTAAGGGCCGGGGATTTGAAACTGTATAATTTCTCCGGGTGTGCTTGGGCGAAAAAATGCTTTCTTTTCAGGGCCTGCTTGGGTAAGACGTTTCAGAATAATTAAAATTAAAAGCATCTAAAAATTCCACCCACACAAACGTATACGTATATATATCTGGTATCAGTATACACGAATGCTATTATCCAAAATGTAAGAGCAAAAAGAGGACTAGACTGTCAATCACAAACATCTACACTATATAAGAAAATGACTATAACATCATTCGGGAAAAACAGGCGGAAGGCAGTAAGTTCGCCGATAAAAAAACTTAAGATCAGCCAGAAAACGAAATTAATGGTTAAAAAGAAAACCACAGAAAACGAATATAGTCGCATAAAGGTGTACATTGAAGAGACCGAGGAAGAACTGCTTGAAATAGAAGAAATAAGTAGGAAGCTGTATTGGTAAGACGAGCACATCGAAGAAAAAGAAGAGAAAAATGGCCCCACTTAAAGTGGTTAAAATAGGAGTAGAGTATGGCAAACAGATGTGATTACATGGAATACTTCTACTACTAAAACACTAAACTGTAAACCCTGAAAAAAATATAAAAGTAGTGAGAACAACAGAAAGCAATTGTACAAAAATTGGAACTGTAAAGGCAGAGAAATGTATAAAGTACAACGTAACGGGGGTTTTTAATTTCTATTTTCCAATTGGAATTGCCCTTTGTGTGTAGATCATAAGCCAGGGTTTCGAGGTTTGGTTTATTTACAAATATTACATATTACGTATTACAAAATTTTTCTTTTACTAAATATATAAAAACGAACTATGGTTGCTGCTGATTTGATGCTCCTAAGGCTGATATTCAATATCCTCGTTTTACGGGAATACCTGTGCGGGTGGTACCCCAGAGTTGCCTGTGGTTTCTCTGGTTGGGGATATTTTCGCCAGGTAAGTTTAGTTTTAAGTTACGTTCCCCTCTCTTTTGGACTGACGAGCAGGGATGGCTTCACGGGGTTATTTGCCGCCATGAATTGGATCGACAAACAATTGGGGGTTATTTTGCCACCTAAAATCGGCTCGAAAATGTACCGGGTACAGGTTTTGAGAACTCGGGATGGTTCCTTGACTCTGGGTGTTTTCTTGGGGTGAGGACCGGATATAGTCCACATGATACCGGTTCGAGTCTTTTTCCACTTCGACCATCTTATGAGGGAAAAAATGGTTCTGAGCTGCGTATACTTGCTAGGCGGTCACACTCAACGCTGGACTGCACTGTGAGTCAACGAGCGTATGCGGGGTGAAGTCCAAATGTTTATTATGGTAATATGGTGACTTGCAAATTTTTACATACTATTATTTATATTCAAATTACTTAGAAGGAGTTTATTGGAGATAGAAATTGGTTTCTGTAAGTAACAGACATAAATGTAAATAACACCAGTAAAAGTAGACTACAAGATAAAGATTATGAAAATAGCATTGCAGACATACATAATCGGTCCTCTTCTACCTTACGGTGTAGATGTGTGAAGGTGTAGTGCGTTTCTCCATCTGCTCCTGTCCCTCGCTAATGTTTCCGCTTGTCTTCAGTGTAAGTCCTTTTTCTGTAGAATTTTGTCCATTCCTTCGTTCCAAGTTCTCCTGGGTCTTGCTCTTTTTCTTCTTTTATCCACGCCTATCTTTCATATTTTCTTCACTGTCCTGTTTTCATTCATTCTGGCGAGATGACCCCGCCATCTTAACTGCCTTTTTCGATTTTGTTCTCCAATGAGTTCACTTTAAACCACCCGCGAATTGTATCCTTGTTACTTCTGTCCCTTCTAGTAACTCCTGCTGCCGCTCGTAAGTATTTCATCTCACTGGCCTGTAACCTACTCATTTATTGCATTGTTCCATGCTGTGACGTTCCTTTGCAGCACCTTTTCCGTATTGACTATTATCACTGTAGGTCATTCGCATAAATCATTTCTTTTATCACTACTGGTGTCAATTGTCTTACCCCTACTCGAGCTCCACTTATTTCACTGTCACATTTGTTAAAATTTTGTCTACCAGTGTAATAAACAAGCAATGACTCAACACTCCTGCTTATCGTATTCCGTTATAAGTTATAAACTCCTTTTATACCTAATTATTTGTTCTTACAATATTTCTGGTGACTTCATAGTTCATAGATACTCTTGATGACTCCTAATACAGATAAGTTGGTTTTTCGTTACTCCAAGACCTCCCATATTTTCTGCCTCATCGAAGGGTTGTTGCAGATCCATAAAGTATAAGAATAAATTATTGTTATGTGCAAATGTCATTTGGATAATTGTCTCAAACGGAATATTAAATATGTAGTGCCTTTCCCTGGTCTAAGCCCAGCCTGGTTGTCCTCCAGTGTCGTCTCAATTATAGGTCTTAGTCTTTTCTCCAGAATTACCTCATATACTTTACTTACTACCCCAAGTATGGAAATTCCTCTGCAGTTATTGCAGTTTTTGGGATCCCCTTTTTTATAAACTGGAAATATTGGCTGCTACCGTCCAGTCTCTAGGGATTTTTCCTGTGACCCAGGCTATATTTAATATTTTATGTAGGAGTTCATTCCCCTTTTTTTCCATACATTTAATCATTTCAGCTTTAATATTATCCTGACCAGCCGCTTTCCCGTTCTTTAATTTCCCCATTGCTTCTTCAACTTCCTTTACTGTTAAATATTCGGGTGTATCGGTATTTCTAGTATTTAAGAGGTTGTGGTCATGTGTTTCTCCATCCCCGGAGAGTATATCCATGAAATATTCCCGCCATCTTATCACTATTTGGTTGTCTGTGGTTAGGACTTTACCTTCCTTATCTTCCACCCATTTTAAACCGTTGCCTTTGCCTTTCTCAGATTTTTTAACGTTCTATTCAATAACTGTGCGTTGCCTCTTATTTTTCTCCATTTTATTTCCCAATTCCTCCCAGGTATCTCTCTTTGCTGGCAATGCTAGCTCTTTAACCATTTTTCTCTTTTCCTTGTACCGTTGGTATTTCTGTTCTATTCTATTATTGAGATATTCTTTCCAAATTTGTTTTTTCTTCTGTATTCCTTCTTTTATTTCTTTGTTCCACTATGCAGTACATTTTTTCTTTCTACATAATTTACACCACATACTTCTCCAGCCACATTACAGATTTTTGATAAAATAAATTCCACAGTTCCTCAAGATCTTCCACATTTCCTAGCTCATATTCCAATTTTTTACTGTAGGTACCTACTTTTAATATTTTGGTCTTGTAACTTGTGGGCTTTTATACTTGGTTGGGTAAACGTTCGATTTTCTGGGATTGTCTCTTTGATTAACTTTGTGTTATTTTTTATTATCACCGCCACCATGTAACGGTCACTACCAATTTCCCGACCACGCTTTACTCGTATGTCTATAATTTCTCTTCTATGCTTGCTTTGTATTAGTACTAAATCTATAATCGATTTTTCCTACCTACTTTCCCTTACTTTCGTATGTACATCTTTATGCTTATAATGTGTATTACCTACTATCATATAGTTATCTATACAAAATTCTGTAACACGCTTACCATTATTATTTAGGTGGTTCTCTAAACGCTTTCAGTACTTCATCGAGACTGGTCAAGGAATGCAAATCCAAACTTCAAACTTTAAGCCAGGGAAATACAGTAAAATTATGCTGGATCCCAGGTCACCAAGGTATTGAAGGAAACGAAAAGGCGGACAAGCTCGCAAAAGAAGCAGCCCGTAATGCAATGACCGGTCCAGAACCTGGTCTAAGCATTCAGAAAAACCAAGCCCGCTCAGCCATTAATGAATGGGTCAATACCGCACACCAACTAAGGTGGAGAAACTACAATCAAGCAACACACTGCAAAAGATTGCTAAAAACTCCGAATCCACATACTACCAAAACCCTGTTGAGACTGAACAGAACTCGAATCAAGCAAGTAGTCAGTCTACTAACAGGCACTGGAGCATTCAGAGAATTTATGCACAGGATCAATATCTATAGAGATGAACCTGTTTGCAGACTATGCCAAGAGGATGATGAAACAGCCTATCATATCCTCTTTGAATGCCCAGCATTAGAGCGTAAAAGACACCAAATCGATTGGAGCCTTAACTCTATTGACAACCGCAAGCTAGTAGGGGATATTGCAAGTCTAGTAAAAGATACGGATGTCGGCCTGCTAACTTGAAAACTCCCGACAGTACAAAAAGCCCTAAGGGCTGACGTGCGCATGCCAGCAAAAGGCAGTCGTGAAATCTAATCTAATCTAATCTAATCTAGCTATATGATACGAAAGTTAAAAAATTACAAGTAACAGAAACAGAAACCGATAATCATCTTGGATTTACATTTAATAAATAAGAAAGAAGCGAAGATAAAATAGACATGAAAGTGAATAAGGGGAGAAGTTTAATCGGTGAAATGAATTCTACAAACATATAAGTTTACGAAATATGTTCCGGTATAGTACAAACAGTAATTATATGAGAGGATTAATAGTATAGGAGATTGCCAAACGAAATAAACAGAAGCTGATTGCTGTGGGAATGGACTATTGGGAAGAATCTGCCGGAAATCTAGACTATATAGGATTACAAACGACGAAAATTTGTCTGCAGATAAAGGTTAGGCACAATATATTGAGATGGTTCTCTGCTTCAACAACTTATTATTTTTGAAGATTTTCTAGTGCAACAATAATACATTTTCATTAACGTGACATTACTTGGTTTATAATTAATAAAAAAAGCTAAAACTAGGCATCTTAATTTGAATGTGACTAAAATTATACAATTTTTTTTAATTGGAATTTGACGATGAGCCATTGTGTATCTGTTCATTCTCATATGGTGACATGTACTTCAATTAAGCAGTAAAGGCATGTACAGCACCAGGTGACTTGAAAGAAAAGTAAGGTACAATGCAATTAAGTAGGAAAGACGTTAAGGTGGAATCTTGATGTATAAGTTAGTAAAGGACATGAACAGGCGTGTAGCTCTGAAAGAATGTGTAGATTTCTAAACTTTGTTAAGAGATGCTACATTTGGAATTTGAAATGAATGATTTTGTACTGTGTATAGAAGTTGTGTTGTTGAATGTGAAGTAATAGTAGTTTATTTATATAGAACAAAAGTGACATTTTAAAGGACGAGAAAGTTGTTTACGGAATTACTAGCGCGGACCTATAAAAACACTTTTCGTTCGTGGTGAATACAACGGTTTATTTCATACTGCAAGTTTAATGAATTTTAAATAAAAAGTTATAAATAATTTCAAATTTCTTGTCAACAACTGACGTATAATTTTAAAGTACATGAATTTTAATATTTTACTTTAAAGTACTAGGACTTTAATGTTCCATTTTCTGTACCATAAATAAGTTTTAAAGTACTTGAACTTTAATATTTTACTTTAAAGTACTAAGACTTTAATGTTTCATTTTTTGTATCGTAAATAGTCTGAACAATGTAATTTTTGACATCAGTATGAAATAAATCTATATTTTAATATGTAGGTATGTAGTAAGTAAATTTACTTGTATTTAATGTAAAATTAAAATGAGAAAAGTTATAATTTTGTAGTACCTAACTAAGAATATTATGGTAACTAGGCTGGGTGCTTAATGAAATGTAAGATTTAACAATAATAAATAAGGTATTTTCTATAAGTAAATAAAATACACACATTTTTGTTATATTTTAGTAAATTAAATAAGAGCATAAATGATTGAATATTTGCCCAATAAAGTTATGTCTAATAATTAACGTGTTGTTATTTAGCACATATCTGATAATGAAAATGCCATCATTCTCGACAATGGTGTAGATAACGGAAGGAGTTGCTGTAAATCTGTGAAAGTTTAAAAGGGGAAAGATCCGTGATACAGAGGTACGATATTAAAATTGGCATTCGCAATAAAAGGTTACATTTACATGATATATCACACGAATAAAAGCACATGGTAAAAGTGAGGTTAAAATTAAAAGTAGAATATCTTCAAGTCAAAACAGCTAATAAACACTATTAAATTGGAGAAGTGAAATTATTAAACATAAAAATCGTTAAACTGGACAATACAAAAATATTATAAAAGCAAGTTAAAAGGTAATTGGCATTGAAGACTTTAAGGCCTAGAATGAATAGTAAAATCAACTATGTAACGAACATAAAATTGAAAAATCTCTAAATTCAGTGGCAGTACAAGTACCAAGGCAGTCCAAAAATTAAAAGATTAAATGAAAGGCAAAAGAAGCATATAAAGGATGGAATCACTAGAAAGATTATTACATCACTTAATATTATAGTGCAGCCACTATGCACAAAAGAAGGTTTTTGCTTGTAAGTGAACTGAAATTTGAAATTCCGTTTTTGGGGTTGTTTTCTATATACTATTTCCGCCATCTTAAAAAAGGTGCGTTTGATTTTTTGCGATAACTCGGTTCCGGTTAACGGTACATTAAAATAAAGTAGATCCGTTATGTAGAATTTTTTGTGCTCTACAATTTATGTTAGATTACTTTTCCACGTACGAGCGATATTTGTCGCGATATCGAACGCGAAAGAAAAGCCTGAAGGGGTCGAGATTTTTAGCGTTTTTTCTTTGTATTTCGTTTCTCGTCTTATTTAGCGGAAGAGACAAGGAGAGCGTGTAGAACTTGAAAATACCTTCAACTTGACCTATTATAAATTACGACTTGTAGAGCGGACCAAAGTCAAGTCGGAGCGCAGTACCTACTATTACATAAATGACATAATAAACTTTATTACATTATTAGAATCATTTATTTCATAGAAAATCTTAATAGTTCAACTTTTCTGGACCACCAACATACCAAAAAAAGAAGTTTAAAGTTTCGGTTCTTAAGAATTTTTACTATTAAACATTGTTCAAAGTACTACTTACACTTACAATTTAGTTAAATTAGTAATCGACATCTCTTCTTGAAGGTAAATTATGGGCTCTAGAACGTAGTAACCGTCTGATCTGTACCGTTTCATCCACTAGTAGTCCACAGATAATAACCAGTACCATCTCAGAAGATGACCAATACTTGTATGGACTGTCACTGAATTGCATCCATATCGATGCGAGGATTTTATTGTTATAAGCAAAGTAATTCTTCTGAAGAACCTTCAAGCAGAATACTGGCTTTACAAAACGCATATGAATATAGGTAAGTTGAGTTAAATCGCATTATTCTGAGCCCAGAAATCTGTTTAAGCCATATCCACCTATTTGAAGGACAATATTTAAAAATTTCTAAAAATACACGGCTTTGAAATTGTTCGGAAGGGCTTCCAGGGACGATTGAAAACGGCGAAAATTCTGGGTGTAAGCCGCACGACATTTGCGCACTTATCGCACCATCTTTCAACAGCTCCTCGCGGGCTAATTAATAAGGCCTCGTGCTCACACATCCATCAATCATACATTGCTGTATTTCCGTGCTTCTGTTATAAATATTAACATAACTGCACTGCACGCCACTTCCGCTTCTATATTATATTTAATTATTTTAGTGTAAATTTATTTTGGATTTAAGGCATCTATCATAATTAGAGCCAATAAACTACAAAATGCTGTGTATGGAATTGAATGTGTTGCATGCCAACAGTTGTTGCACAAGAGCTTTTACAAGAGAAATATAAACTACTCAAGAAATTAAGGGGTCACTTATTTCACAACTTATAATCTAGTTGAGAGAGTAACTTCTACGTAGCTGTTGATATGTTTTATCAATTATACAAACAGCTTTCATGTTACCCTATTTTTGTTTTATATGTCCGCGGTGTCTAGAAACGTCAGGTAAACAACTGTATTTTGTATGAAAATCAAAGTGTTGCTACAACACGTGGACCCCTTAATTATATATTTTTTTGAGTAGTTTAGATTATTATGATATAAGAATACAGGGTGTCCCTAATTCGTATACTGGATGCTAGATTTGCAATTATTATAGTTGGAAGAAACTAATTAGTATCATGTTGTCTAAAAGGCGAAGGCAGTATTGTAATCGTGAAAAAATCACTTTTCGAGATTTCTTCGGATCGTCGCGATTCGGGGTCTCTAGATGACGAAAAACATGTTTTTTCAATTTCGTCTATCTGTCCGTTTGTCCGGCTGTCCGCTGTTGACGGTATAGCTCACAAACTACTAGTTAGAGAAAGACGATATTTGATGTAGATTAAATGTCTATCTAGCTCGAAGCCTAATATACAGGGTGAGAAACTAAAAAGGTAAAATGTCTATTTGTGTTTTAACGTGGGAACTGATAAAACGAATAATTTACACACTGCATTTAATGCAAGGGATAGAAATGTGCACCTATGGCCGCGGAGAGCAGTATTGCAGATAGCAATGTACAGCGATCAATGCGCGTCGTACTTGCGATGGAAGTTGCGTGTAAAGCTCTTTACAGATTATCTTTGAGGTATTAGCAATATTTTGCATAACTTTCTATTTTGAAAACACGATTTATACTCTCTTTTGATATCAAGGTATAAAGTGAACCGCCATTTTATTGGTTGTCACTCTATTGAACAGCTCATTTTCTTACCTTTTCAAAAATCTAAAAGGTTTGCACGGATGATCCCATGTGTGAGGTATCCAAGTATCAAATGGTACCGAAGTTACATATAGATGCATATTTTTAATCCCTTACAATTGAAGACTGCATGGTTTGCTTGCACCCAATTTTTCGCTGTAGTTTCTAATATCTTGGCGATTTCTTGGCACACCGCCAGTTTTCTTGTTGCCGTTGTTCATTTCCCACATGGTTCTAACTCTTTCATATTCCTAAATTTATGAGATCATCAAACCAGCGTAACTATTTTCTCTCTAGTTTGTAACGATTCTATCAGTGTGTTTATTTCGTGGAAATATATAGACTTTACAGGATCCGGGATCTACCCGAAAGTGGGAGATTTTCAAAAACTATCAGAGCTATATAAAAACTGCTTATATAAAAGTTGTAGGTGCGAAGGCGGTGCATATTACTACATATTTTTGTTTATACAAGGCGGCCCAAATAAGTGTGGCGAATTAAACTTACCTTTTTTTACCTCTAACGATTTTTTCAAACTTTACATTTTTATTACATTTTGAACGTGTGAGATAGGTGATTTTCCAGTTTAATACCTCTAAAATGGGTTTATTTTGTTTTTTTCCTATTTCTTTATTAACTCCTATTTTAAATAGAACACCAGGTATATTATTACATTTTTGAATTCAACTTAAAATGTTAGAGAAAATTTGTCTCTTGCACTAACGCTCTATTTTGTACGGTTTCTGTAGAATTTGTAATTTTTGAAAATTTTTGACAAATGCTTAAAAATTAAAAATAAAATTTTTGTCTAATTATAAGATCACTGTAAAAGGAAGTTGTGTGCGTGTATCACACCAGATTTTTTTAAATAAAATGTCGACTGTGTAGCTAGCTTAAAAGCTTGGCAATAAAAGAGTAATAATTTTAAAATAAAGTTGTATGGGTCTAATTTCAACTGTTGTGGAAATATCAACGACTTTATTTATAAAAAATCTGTAAAGAGAAATTCCGTTGGAAGTGGAACACTAGAAATTTTGAAAGATTAAAGAAAGTTAATAGTAGAAATGTCTTAACGTTCGAATAATACTGAAGCAACCAAAGTAAACAGTTGGTAATACGAATTGCATTAATTTACAAATACAAAAAAAATTGCAATCGGTGGAGTTCGAACTCAAAGCGATTTTAGCACATGGGAGAGCCATTTTAACGCTTGGCAGTAGCCCCGGCGCAACTCACTGCCTAGTCCCGTTTAACCAGGAAGGAACGTCTCGCATTTGCACTCGACGTTGTATTATATACGACGCGCTGATTGTTGCTCATTTTTTTCTCTTTTACAACATTTACGCTGTATCTGTTGGGTCCCATTTTCGTCAAAGTTATTACTTTTATCTATTTTTATGTTAAAATTTACAACATTTTTTTCTTTTTAAGGTACTCACACTGCATATATTTGTCCGAAAGTATTTTTGGTTTTGTGTCAGGTGGACATATAATTCGCATGCAAAATATAGTCTTCCTCAGACAGATAGTTTTTGAGCTATACCGCCAACAGACGGACAGACAGACAAACAGTAAGACGGATAGACAGACAGACGGAATTGAGAAAAGCTGTTTTTTGTCATGTAGAAACCCTGAAACGTGCAGACCTAAAGAAATCTCAGAAGGTGATTTTTCCATAATACTTTCTTCGTCTTTTCGACGAAAACATTGAATCGGTTTTCAAATTGCATTTTCTCCTGCTTTTTCTCGCATTTTGTTGTTTGCTATTTTTTGCTTCAGCAATGGCTGAATTTTTATTTTCTTGGTTTTTTCTTTTACTTCGGAACGTTTCAAGTATTTGTCATCTCTTGCAATGAAGCATCTCTAGGAATTAAATTGTTTTTATGCTCAAATTCGCATATCTGAAAAGCAGTTGAATGTACGGGTGTAAAATACGATATCAAAAAAGCTCATTAAAAGGGCCTTTCAAAAATACAAAAAGAGGGTGACCAAGTTGAGTGAAAAATCCATTACAACTATACCATGCAAGACTGCGGAACAAATGCACCTTTATTCTTACATGGCTGAGGTGGAGGAAGTACCCAGAAAGAAAGATTCAGACCAGTTGCATTCTTTCAAGTCAAGCGCTTCAAGAGGAAAAACGCTGAATCCAGCGTATCAACGTCGGTCGCTTTAGACGTTCTAGTAGCAGATAGCGTTGTTTCCAAGAAACGTGGTAATAGTTACTGACTCACAAAAAGTAGTAAGTAATCAGGGAAAACCAGCTTCAACCCCAAATATCACACACTAAAAGACTGAAGTATTGAACCCTGGAGCGCAAACTTCAGATCAAGAAGCTCTTAGATGGCAAGTATTACCAGCCAACTATCATGATTAAACTAGGGTGAGAATAAGTGTTCGGCCTGGACACAATCCAAGAGACATTGCAAGACACCATTATGTGATATTGTATTGTGATTGATTTATGTACGAACGTTGAAAATATAACGTTTGTGTTGATTCTAACGTACTACAATTTCTTATGAGTTTTACATCATATACTTTTATTTATATGTTTAGCCATTCTCTGTATTAATAGTTCTAACCCTACCCTGTCACGGTTGCTGTGTTACTGAAATGGTCCTCCGGTCTCCCTTGCCTGTATGGTTCATTTTCTGTTGAAGGAATAGCCAGTTTGTATTTATATGCTTTTTTTATAGAATTAATTAGTGTAATCTAGCATAGCCGAAAGGGCAAGTCCGATTTTTTGCTTGTACCGTTGCGGCTTCTGCGGGTGCAACAATAAATGCAGCTTCGACGCCTGTTCACGGGACGATCGGAGTTTTAACTTAATCATATTTCGCTGGGGAGAATAGATTAGCCGGCGGGCCTTGCCCGAAATGACATGTAGGTCAACCACTCTAGGCATGTGTCTCCGGTAAAATGAATTTCGCTATACTATGAGTTCAACAACGCGGTTTGGGAGCCGCGCAGTAAATAATTTGCTGCTTAAGGTCTTGACGTGCAGCAAACCAGCTTCTACACCACAAGTAAGACACCGTTTTCATCGTATGCCGGTAAGTACACTATTACAAAACAACCTGATATATTCGTCAAGTCCACTGGGAAGACATGGTGGCAGCCGTCATTGCGTAGCCAGAATACCATGTGTAAAAATTTCATGCATCCTGGCGTTAAAGGTTTGGATGGCACAGTCCAGTGCGAGCATAGTATGCAATGTGTATATTTATACTAGGAAGTAATCACATTTTCTTTTATTTTCTTTATGATGTTATGTGTTTAAAGTCAATATATTGGTGTAAACAAATTAGCTTTTCTTGTCTATACTGTTTGAAGCTAGTTTCAGCCCGAGAACACTACAGATGCACTCTAGCTTTCTGTATTTGGCAAATAATTATTAAAATATTAAGGCGAAGGATAAGTTTAACGTCCCGACGTCACAAAAGGGCGGAGCAAACGTATCACTTTTGAGTAAAGTAGCTATTTGTTTTCATGTATACTCCGAGAATATAAAGATGTCCCCTCGTAGTACGATTTAGGAAATGTTCGCAATATGGTAATTAATAGAACTTCAGAAATGGTAATGTTCTTTGGCTTACTTTTAACACAGCAGTACATGAAAAATAAAATTACTTTTATTACATTATCATTTGACTTGGAAGTTTGAGCAATCTAAACATTTAGGAACAGCGTCACTTTGCTGGACGTCTGTCAACGCGGAGGAATTTTACGCTTCGCATGTTCACAAAACGCCTTCTATTACTATTTCTTAATTTTGGAACTCGTCTAAAAGTTAAACTTGAAAGAAAGTTTTAGAGTATGTGGTACAGCCAAAAGCATAAAAAATAAATAAACGTCAGAATATAGACTATCCTTTTAGGTAAATTTCTTAAGGTTTGAACTACATAAGAATATATTAAAATTTTAGTAATAATTTGAGATGCAATCCCTAAAAACAAGAGGCAATTTAGAAGTTAAAAACAAATCCTTTAGTCTAAAACCTTTTAGAATAATAGCGTTGCCTCCATAAGATACAGTATTTTCAAAATAGGTCTAATTTTTGCGAAAGTTTTTCTAAGTTCTAAAGTTACTTGTCATGCTATGCCTATATTTGCCATTCTGATGATTGGATACTTTTATATCAGTTTGCGAACAGGTTTTTCACTAGAACTGATTGAAATAAGCAAGCGCCTGGTTAAATATTAAAGTGTCTGCGATAAACCATAAATTTCTAATGAAAATTTTTTATAATAATAATACTGAGGCACTAACACCTCAGAGCTTGGCCTGCAAGGCGGAAGGTCAGAGCTTCCGTATCCTCGCTCTCACACCCGGCTGTAGCGTGTCAAATTCATGACACGTGGCGATGTGGTGAGCATCACTCATTAGACAACCGCATTAGTACCCCTTATTCTTTCGAACGCAGGTCCTCAATTGTTTAAAGCGACTGGGTAGGCCGCCCGCCAGGCATCGATCTGGGATTTGAACTCCACACTTCCGCGCCGCAGTCCAATGCTCTAACCACCGAGCTACGCTGGCGCACACAAAATTTTATAAAGAAGCAATTTATTATGGAAGGCTTAATATTTATTTATCTACGACAGTGTGTAAAATTGATTTGTTGTTGGCAGTTTTTAGTTTGTAAAACGACTGTTTAATAACGTGATTTTATTAGTGACGTCGCCACTAGCAACGTGGTTAAAATTTTTAACCACGCATTCACGCAAAATTTCTATTCTTGTCAAGGCAAACCTGTTATTTAATGCAGTAATCCTAATTTACAGTTAAAATATATTTTTTATGTTTACCGTGTTTTCTGGATTCTATCCTAGGTATAAAATATTGTACGATACTTTAGAATCTTTAGTCACACGCGGGGTTTAAGGCGCTCGCTACACTTGCGTTTTAACTCTACCCCACTCGTGACTAAAGACTAGCTTTATGTACTTGTATCGTAAATAAAAATTTAAAACCTTTCAAAAACACCGGCAACACTCTTCGGAATATACAGGGTGTTGAAGAAAAGGTTAAATATTTCTAGGGCATATAATACAATTTAAAACAATTTAGGAAGTCTTAATATACTGCTATGAACACATTTTAGTAGCTGAATATTTCAAATAATAATTATTACTAATTAATAACATAACCAACAAAATAGATAATTATTATAAGAATGTGCAGTAAGTGTAATCAATTTAAATTTCAGATTTGTTATAAAAATAACATTGGCCATGAAAATAATTGATAGAATGACGTTTTTAGAATAACTTTATCTATATTTAAAAACAAATTAAAATCAGAGCAGGCTTGTCATGTCATGCAACAAAAAAACATAAACTGTAAACAAAACAATTGGGGTGGCTTCTTCAAGTGATTTGGTTGCGTTTTGACAAGCTGCCCCAGAAATAAGATATTTCTGTGTGCTATTAAATACCCAAGTTAATGAAAAGTATTGTTTTATTGAGAGTTTGTGTCCTGAGTTATTTGTGGAAGTTTTCCATTGCATTGGGCGTCCGTACGGGTAAATATGAGTCGTTTATTGGGTCCAGTAGAAGCCATGGTATTTGGATGTTATTCTAAGAAGGTCCAGCCAGGGGTCTTCGAGAGTGGCAGCCGATCATCAGGTGGGTTCAAGCGCAGATTTGGGCATAGGTAACTGCAGGCCGGCAACGACGGCTTGTCCAGAGCATAGTGGGAGGTCCAGCTCGGGGCATGTAGCTCTATATTACTTGCATAAGCCATCAAAAGGTCAGATATGCCACCTAAAGGTGTTAGTTTGTGATTGTGTATCAATTGGCGTCCCTTTGAGTGTCACTTCCGGTTCGTGGCGTCGGTAAAAGTGTTCTTTTTATGACGCGGAATGCTTACGTTCGATTATTATGGCATAGCAACAGCGTTAATTGCGTGGACATCAATTTAATTAAAATCAGGAGCCTGTTTATGTACTTTCTAGCCTAGGAAACCATTATGAATTAAGTAGGTCCCATCAGTTAGATGTGCCACACTTGTTAATTCCTATTAGTTAAATTTTGGCATATAGTGTGCTTACAATTAAATGTTTATTAGGACTTCAAATAATTAATAATAGCAAATTAGTAATTTTAATTTCGATGTAGGGACCTAACCCTGAGAGAAAGTGATTTAATAATAATTATTACAAGCTTAGAATAAAAATATTAGCCGGACACATTACAAATGTAGTGGATATAATTACAGCCGATTTATAATTTAAATTCATTATACCCATCAACCCTACTACAGGCAGTTATTTAATTATAAAAAATATCACAATACATTGCTCCGAAGATCAACTGTTTACCAAATAAGATAGATTTTCTTTTTCGATAGCTTAAATAAATTATTTTGTTTGGTTTTGATTACTTAGCGCTATAGCACACAATTATCAAAGAAGATGCTTGAAATGCTTTCCTACCATCTTTTCAGGGAGGAACTCCACGTTCTTTCAAAAAGCCCGGTCTTGCTTGAAGTTTCTGATAACTTTATTCAATTCGCTGATGCAACTTGGCAAGAGTATTTGCAGGTGCAGGTACACTAAATCTTTTAAGTAACTCCAAAATACTAAAGTCCAAAGGAGTTGAGTCGGGAGACCTAGGAGGCCATAGCATGGGATCTATCCACCTCCAATAAAATGTTTGGTTTAGGTGCTCTCTAACAGCAAGCGTAAAATACAGAGGTGCGCAATCTTGCAAAAATCAAAGATTCATTCTCGAATTTAGAGGCAGAGCTTCCGAAGGTATAGGAAAAGTCCCTATTTAACGAAAAATCATGGTATACGGGACCTATTAATCGTTTGGTAAAACAACCGGTCTTAATAACCATTCCCCTAAAATGCTCAGCGATATATTCAGATTGAAACGCTGTTGATATCTGGATTCGTCAACTGCGTGGGGACTCTCGTTCAACCAAACGTGGCTATTGGGCAAATTGAAAATTCCATTTTTGATGAATATATTCTCATCAGTGAAAATGATGTTAACAGCGAAATCCGGGCGTTCAGCAGCTTCCAGTAAAAATCATTGATATAATATGATTCTTGATTGGTGGTCAGGGCTTGTACCAGTTGGATATTGTACTGATATAAACGTTGATGATGGATAGTTCTCCAAGCAACATGACCAGTTACATCCAGTTCAGCCGAAGTTCTTCTTACACTCGTTTCCGGGTTTTTATCGACTATGGTCAAAATTTGATCTTCCACCTCAAATGGAAACACTGACTTTGGCCGTCCGCAATCGTACGCACTTTTTTCAATAGAACCTCTACCCCTTCGTCGTTTATGAGACTTACCTTTGCCAGGTAAGTCGATCACTTGCTTAATTACGATGCCGCTTGTAACCAAAGTTCCTATTTTTCCTTAAATAAGGGCTGCTTGCGTTGGACTTTGTAATTCATTGAAGAGCCGCAGCCCAAAAATCTGTTTTTGGGTTTATAGCCGGATTACCAGGTGCTTACTCGGCGTAGGAGATGGCCTGAGAGAGCCCCACTCAAACCTGCTCTGGTTGCAAGGTTCGGGGCTTAGACTCCGCCTTAAGGCTTAGGGCTGGTGGCTGGCGCACTGGACTCAATTGTATAAACCCGGCTGTACATCCTCTCATTATACACTCTATTTGGTTCATCTCTAGGTAGAGACGCGACCTACTTGCTTGCACGCGAATGCGCACATCGCCGAGCTTTTGTCCATACCGCAAATCGTCGCATACTGGAAGTCAGGCGTTAATTGTGACTTAAGTTGGAGGCATTCAAATTCCAACATATTAATTGGATTTAAATTCAATTTGTGCAGACAAAAACATTATATTTTCTTGTAGATGTTTCTAATGAGATCTATTTATCGGTGGTCTATGGGTGTGCAGTCTAATTTTTCTATGATCGCTTAATGTTTTCACAGTGTTGAAACGCTTCTTGTAGTCTACGAAGGTCGTATTAGAGCATTAACTGTAAGGATTCCTATACGGGTTGGTACAGCTCTAGAGTCTGCGTTATTGTTCGTAATTATTATTGTAAATAATTTGTATATCTGGAACAGCAAACTGACTGGTCTGCAAGAGTGTGGCATCGATTTTTTTTTAAACGAGTGACCACTACCATCTTATTCCAATTATTAGGCGTTGTTTCATTTATATGATTTACAGGCATATATTAAATAATACTTTTGGGAATTCCAGCGCTCTCGGCTTATTTGATCGTCTATATAGTAATTTCATGCTCTCCTCATTTTTCATGTGTTTCAATTCGTATATTATTCATTCTTTGTTATTTCCTGTATTTCTTCTGATCCCATGTTTATTGTTCTACTTTCTTTTACAATTTCTTTAGGTTTCTATACTATCTGTGCTACTACCATATTTGAGCGATCTAATTTCTTTTATTCCTTCCTTTCTTTTCACCCATTTTGTGCTTCCGCTGTGCTCTATGACTGTCTGTATGTGTCTTTCATAATGTTTTTGTACGTTTTTTTCGTATCATTCGTCCGGAGCTTCTCTCGTTTCTTTATATTCGGCTGTTACCTGCTTACACTCTGGGGTCAACGATGTTCATTTTTTCTAGGCTTTTTATCAAATAATGTGTTCATGGCGTATAGCTTTGGACTTTGTAAAATGTTTGCGAACATAAATCTTCCATGGTTTCCCTTACTTAACGACATTTTTCGATTTACTCTTGGCCATTTTATCTTTTACAATGAGACTGTTTGGCAGTCCTTTTGTTTGTATACTACAATGTAATGTTGGGGTTGAAGCTTATTGGGTACCAAATTGTAATAGGTCTTTTACTGCAGACCACCGTTTTCGCTAATTCTGTCCTTTCTTATTACTAGCTAGTTCAGCAGCAACAACATCTCATGTTTTATTACCACAGTTCGGAATTAGTAGGGAAAATCTTTGTTTAAATTAACCCAGCAATTAACCTGGACCTGTGCTAAGCCGGAAGTATGAGCTCCAAATGTGTACTTGAATAAAAAGTCAATTTGCTTACCCAAAGTTTAGCAACACACATATTGTGATGGTTTTTCAATGGCCTCTTATGGGTTTAATGAATTTAAATTAGAAATCGGCTCTAATTAATTTGATGATTTTAATGTGCTCGGCTAATATTTGATTAAACTTCTTATAATTAAATGACTCTATCTCACGGTTAGGTCGTTACATCTAAAATTAAACTACTAATCTGCTATTATTAATTATTTAAAGTCCGAATTTACGTTACACATATAATTGTAAGCACTCTGTCTGCCTCTATTTAACTATTGGGAATTATAGGGCCTCACTGCACCACACGTAGGTTGCTTGGTTATACACTTCTACAAAAACTTATAAAACTGGCTGGACTTCCGTAGAATAACATAAAAATACCATGGCTTCCACTGGACTAAATCGACGCCTCGTATTTACCTGTGCGGAAGCCCAATGCAATGGAAAACTTCCTCAAATAACCCAGGACACAGCCTCTCAATAAAACACTACTTTTCATTAACTTGGGTATTGAATAGCACATAGAATTAACTTATTTTTGGGGGAGCTTGACAAAACACAACCAAACCTCTTGAAGAAGCCACCCCAATTATTTTGTTTATAATGATTTTAAATTGTTTTGAACAAAGATAAAGTTATTCTAAAAACGTGAAAATCTGAAATTTAAAACTATTAAATTTACTGTCAATTCTTATAATAAATGTATGTTTTGTTGTCTATGTCACCAATTACTAATAATTATTATTTGAAATATACAGCTACTAAAATGTGTTCATAGCAATATATTTCTTGTTAAAGAAACAATGCTAAACAATACTAGAATTAAATTCTGAACCACGAAGTGGGTAACTGATTTAATCCCGCATTTGTACGAACAATAACATTAAACTACGCAGAAGCTATTCCTACTACGAATTTATGTTAACAATAATTAACTTACACTCCGACAGCTCTATGATGCATTCATGCTGATAGTTTACTATGCAGATGCCATAGCGCAGGCGCACCTAACACTAAAATCCGTGCGGATATACACGCTACTACTACAATGAATGCCCGGAACCACACAATACAGTATGGGTCATCCACCCGAAATAATAATAATTGAGGAATTCTGCTTGTTCAATGACCTGGATTCATTCCTCACAAGCCTCCCCGGCGATGCTCTTACTATTGCGTCACTTGATGACGAAGCCGGTTCTTTGTTGACTGGTTGAATCTTTGAATTAGAAGACAACAATGCTGGCGTTCTTCGCAAGTTAACAGACCACGTTCAAAATGCTTCTATATTCTAGGAGATGCAGTAACGATAATCTCCAGTTAGTATGTGCTTGTCGTGCACATGTGCTCAGAACAGAAGCACACACATACATTTTTCTCGTTGACTTTCAAACCGGCGCTGCAATGTGGCATGTGCACACGCATTAGTGCGTGGTGCTCCCACACATCAGTGTAAAGTAAAGTTCGGGCACTTCATTAAATGCAGGAACATGACCTGAGACACACATGGCTACACATCAGTGTAGTATGCACAAATATAATAGCACGCGCTTACACTTTCTAATGGTGTACTAAACCTAACTATCTGCATCTACCAACAAACAAGGACGAAATACATACCCAAATCAGTTCATATATTGACGTGATGCCCCAAAAGTAGTCAAGCGAGCAAGGTCACGTTCCCGTTGCACCCTGTGTTCCCGAAAGTCCATTCTTATATCCAATTATTAAATTATACATACATTTATCTTCTTCTAATATTCTTGATATGTCTTCGTATCGTATTTCCGGGTTCTCATCTGAATGCGTCGTCCTGGTGCATATTTTTGTATTATTTTCATTTTCTGCTTTTCAGAGGTGTCTAGTGTCTAGAGTTGCTAGTCTATCCGAGACACCCTCAAAGTTGCGAATTGCCGATATCATTTATGTAACTAAGTACATAGTAAAAGAATTGTTATACGAATACGACCGATGACAGATAATATATCATCAGAAAGTTTCAGCACGGCAGCTTCACAGTTACAGACTGTATCAAACCCAAACTAGAACTGCAGAAGCAACCAGTTGAAGGCGTTAGGGTGCTATTCAGAAAATGTATCCTTTTATTAGTGTCAAACTCAGTTAGTTTTATTATATTGGCAAAGATTCTGAATACACCGCAAATGTTATTATACGGGAGATTGTATACCTATAGAAAACCTTTAGGTATGAGGGTGGAGAGATATGTTAATTCAATGAAAATATACTACATAAAAAATCAAATCAATACAGCAGGTGTTTCCAATAATAACGACGGTTAAATTCCTTATATAACTAATGGCGACGTTAAATGAATTGAAAAGAAACGCTCAACCCGAGATTCCCACCTAAGCATAATGAATTTCTTACTAGTGGATGTTTCATTTTACGTGGAGTAACTACAAGTACCTGTGAAGCAACCGCACTGGAGTGAATCGAAAGCGCTGCCGCGCAATTTGGGTACATCATGCAAAAGTTTTATTATCCATAAAACAGAACTCACATTAACAAAACTGCCACAATACTGCAAGCATTAACAGGTATTTTAGGCCGGGGGCATTGTGTGTGATATGAATGTTTTATTTGCGGGGCGACCGGTTGACAGCGGAATGTGCGTTATAATGGAACCCGTCCCGGGAGTAGAGATATGCACGCGAGGGGCGGCGACTGCCCCCAATTCAATTTTACCCCGACTCGCCTGTCCGCGACGTGCTACACTTGGGAACATAGTCATTTGCAAGTGGAACTCCACTATCGCTCCTCTCACTAATTTTGTCTCGGATTTGCACTTTTTGCTCAGCAGAGCTTGTACGATTCATGGGGATGATGAAAATACCAGTCTACCAGTTAGTGGGTGTATGATAAATGCATACAAAAATCGTTAATAAAATAATGTGCCTTGTAATGTTGCAACCTTTAGAACTAAATATTCCTCTATACAGCCTTCCTGTACGCAAACATACTCTTCACAACCATGAGCTTTAACATGAGATAACAGATGGATCAATCGTTGTATTTTTTCTCTTGGGCATTTTTTTAAATTGGGAAGAATGTTAGCAACATAGTAGTGTTGATGGTCTAGTATTTAAAATCCTCCATACTGCAGCGCTTTCATGTTATCTTAATGCTCGAAGCTGTTTTAATCTGAAATATTTATTCAGAACGCTTCTTGATAATGCGTTATAATCTTACATTCTTAAATTTTCAAGGAATTTGCTGAAATTAACATATTTTTTCACCAGTATGATCGTCTCTGTTGGATTTTGAATTGTGGCTGCTTGTTTTCAGTGTGAAAGGAGTGCTTTGTAGGTATTTTGGATGCAAAGTAAGTTTATAAACCATGATAAAGATACATATATGTAGCTGTGATAATTTACTATGCAAAACGAACGAGAACCATAAATACACACACAAAGTGCTAACATGCAATTTAAAGGACTAACGTTTAAGTAACTACGTGCAATAGCCTCAAATTATTATAAGTACTTAAATAAGTGTCCCTCTACTCAATTTTTAAATATCTGGTAGATTTAATAAGAAGTATCCAGCTGAATTGGTCAGTTGTGGTGAAACTTACAAAATGAATTCGGTACGACTTCTTCGTGAAACATGGCGGTGGTCGACTTACAAAGTCAGCCAATGTACCAGTACATTATATGTTACTATGACAACTTGTTTAACTTATATTATAGTGCTTGCAGTGAAAAAGAACATACAAACGTTATAAGGGAGCAGTCGGAAGCCCCACCGGTTGGGAGTTAAATTGTAATGTGGCGGTTACTCCTCTGCTTTTCTAAATAAATTTTGCCCTTTCTTATTACAAATTAGCTCAACAGCAATTAAATTTCACCTATTTTATTTGCCTTGATTCGTGGTAAGGGATAGTCTCTTGTCGTACTGAAGCATAAGTTGACCTGACTCGTTTTAAGCTAAAAATGTTATTTTCAAAAATCTACTAAAATATTAATTTGTTTATACATAACTACAATGTTTCCTAGACTTCGTCGTTTTCCACCAAGTTAGCAGCCTATTTTAACGTTTCTCTGCTTTCAGATCGCTCCAGAAAATGTAGGGACGTTCACTTTCAATAAGCTCGCTCTGCGCATGTTGGCGTGGTATCCACAAACACATTGACGCGCGCTTAAAACGTCTAATGACGTAATAAACCTAATAATAAGGACATACTAATAAACAAAAGATTTGTGTTTTAGCATAAAAGAAATTGTACTATAAGTATGTGAAATAAGTCATTATACGCTAGTGTGGCTTTTATTTGTGTTTATTTGTGTGGTATATTCGCACAAGCCTATAGTGGCATTTCACTCACGTGTAATATACGACCTATTCTAATAGAGTAGAGGCTCGTGTATAATAAATTTCTAAAACGGTATAAGCTGTCAAATATCAACAAAAGTTTATTAAATTTCATCGGTAGGAATACATAAAAGCTTTTTGAAGGATTTGAGGGCGTTACTTGTTGCTTGTTACTTATTACTGACTTCTGAATTATTACGAGTCACCACTTAGTTGTCACTTGATAATAAATTGTTTTATGGGTCATTTTATATTATTTGCTGATGATACTAGCATTGTACTAAATCATTCTTGCATTGAAGAATTGCTACCAGTTGCAAAATTAGTAATAGAAGAGATTATAAAGTGGTTTTCATCAAATAACTTAATCTTAAATCAAAACAAAACCTTTAATTTACTATTTAGATCAAATCGTTCTCCTCTCAAGGATGTAGATATAATTAACTCTCACGGCACTATTAAATCTGCAAATGTGATAAAATTTCTTGGAATTCAAATATCTAATAATTTTGACTGGCTACCGCAAATCAATAGTTTAAATAAAAGACTCAGCTCAGCTGTGTTTGTAATTGGAAAAATTAGTAGGATATTAGGTAAGGATATGGCGAAAGTTGTTTATTATGCGTATTTTGAAAGCATTATGAGTTACGGAATTGAAATTTGGGGTAACAGTTGCCACGTTGATATCATTTTCAAGACACAAAAACGAGCAATACGTGCAGTTTATTCCTTAGGCTATTTAGAATCATGTAGAAACGTTTTTATTAATAAAAAAATCTTTACTCTCACAAATCTTTATATTTATAAATTAGCACAATTAATATTTAAGAAATTTCCAAAATTAACATGTAACAATGATTTTCATAATTATAATACACGATGTAACGACGAACTTCGTTTACCTAAAGTTGATATGACCTTAATACAAAATGGTGCCCTATATATGGGCATAAAAATTTTTAATAAATTGCCTACACATATAAAGAAAACAAATACGTTCGAGGTATTTAAAAAACATCTTAAGTTTTGGCTTCATCAAAATAGCTATTATAGTTTAAATGAATTTTTTACAAGTGATGCATCCCAGTCCGTTGCTCGGTAGGAATACTTTTCATTTGTTACAAATGGGCCTTTCCCATACAGCCATTAAGGCTTCTTTGTTTTGTACATATTTGATTTTTTCTTTTGTTTTTTCATAATATATTGTACATACATTTGGGAAATAAATAAATAAATAAATAAAATAAATAAAATTTAAAAATGTAAATAAAATTTCGTATCTGATATGAACTATTCACATTAAAAAGTTGTTACTGAAGTATTTGTTTTTATTTAAGTGACTGGAATTCGCTTTTCAACTAGTGCTTACCTAAAATAAAATTTATAAAGCCATCCTAATGAGTCCAGAGCAAGTGCACATCACAAATTACTTCAAGTAAAGGGCACCAGCATACAGCATAGACAGCTTAAATCTTGTTAGTACCAGCCATCTTTCCGGAAACCGAACGAACCTCATCTTGATTCGACGTACCATGTTTAATCATCCCATGAAAAACTGTAGGGCTATACGGTAGGAAATTTGCCATATTCTCTGCCATTTGCATGTTATTTAACACGCGAAATTGTTAAGTAATTGTTGCCATATTTGCAAAATGCACTTTAAGACCGAAATTTCACCACAGTAAAGAAGTAATTTTCCTTTGATATATAACCCCTAGGAACTCAATATTTGAAAATTAACATGTTGCCGATGTTATGAAAATCAAACAATGTGTTTTAAGTGCATCAACTACTGAGTAAGAATTCGTGAGTAGTTGCGAGTTTAGTAGAAAAAATATTTTGTTAAATAAAATAATACCTGTTGGTGGTATTCCAAGCCCATAATCATCGCAGTTTTCAAAAGTAGGCTAATAATCACAGGTAAGGCAAGTGTGGCGCTGCTTTTGTAGCAACGTTTGGTCCAGTGGATTATTTTAATGATAGGTATCGTGCGAGTGCAAATTACTCAAGCGAGTGTTTTCTATATAATTAATTTAAAAATAAATAAGCATCGGGGATATTACGGCAGTATATATGTAGATTCATTTCAACTGTACTAAAAAGAAAATTCCAGGTTTCAGTGCGTTTCTTAGGACTTTTGGGATATGATTCCAGAAGGGGCTCAAATATTCCCCTAAATGCCTACCTTCAAAATTATATGGTCTGGCCTATTTTTCAGGTTTGCAAATGAGATATGAAGATGATTTTTCACTATAAAATCATACTTGAAAGACGACAATTCTTTAAATAAGAAAACTTAAATTACTTATTTTCCGAAGATGATATTCTGATTCCAATAATTTAGTTAGTAATCGACAGGTTTATTTTATAAAATTACATGTCAATGTCCTCTTTATCGCAATTGTATTTTGTATATTTGGTTCTTATTACTAACTCGAGTAATCCTTACCATATGTCATGTTAACACGTAAATTCTTAAATTCACTGTATTAGCATTTCTTTTGCTCTTATTAAATTGTGATTGTTAGCTAATTATATTGGTCACTATCCGTAGCAATATGTACTAACGGAATAGCAATAAAATATTTGACACGTTTTAGGTCTTCTGCAGAAATTTGCTACAGCAATTGTCATATATACTTACGTCTATATATTATTTTGTTATGTCTAAAAGTAGCCCTTCTGAAATCTAGAAAAACTCTGTAAAATAGTCGGCCACAAATTTGTGTATCACAATTTAAGTGCACAGCTACAGCAAAATAAGTCGAAAGACACGTAGACCTGTCTAATTATGTCTTCAAGCATTATCATAACAACGTTGAAGCCCGAGCTCGCTGGGCTGTCACATGTCGATGTCAACTTTTTGTAGCTGCCGCAACGTGACATCCTGATGGGTAACATTTTTTACTCCCTTCCTGTAAACACGCGGCGCTTTATAACATCTAAAAGCAGCAATCGGGGCAGTTACTCCAGAAAGCCGCCCGATTTCTGCAGATTTAAGCCGATTTTCGTGCACCGACAGGACGCCGGGACTTCGCCGAGACAAACAGGAGTCTTCAGCTAAATGAGATCGTGTCAATTTATAAACCCACTACAAGTTTACATCACACCAATTCCCGTAATCCATTTAGGACGCGCCACCCTTGGAACTTTTCCCCTTTAAGCATGAATAAAAAATGAATATGGAATTTAGGGTATTATTGAATAGACGGCGGTCGCTGGGGTTCCTATTTTATCAGCGTAAACTTTGCTACATTCGTACACTGCAGTCATCTTATTATAAGTTGTATGCGAGTTTTGATGAGTTTATCTGTGGCTTTATTCCTCCCCGGAAAAATGTCGTGGGGCCCGCGAAGTTCCTAAGTAATCAGCACACTTCTCTGCGGCGCATAAATCACATTCCCGAATAAAACCTTTGAGCAGTCACTATATATTTCAATAAAATCCCCGCTCGTAATAGATTTATTGCTGTTGAACATATTTCTCCATTATTCGCTACCTGAATCTTTTCGGGACGTCTTCGGGCTTCCGTTCGCCGATCAGCATAAATCCTCCGCCCAAATTAAATTCGGAGCTACAAAATATTTTTCTCGATGGGCGGCTCTTGGAGTTGCGACGGAAACTTAACCTTCGGACGGGCAACAATCAGTCTAGTTTGTGCAACAGTCCAAGTTTCCGGTTTATCCTAGAACTGTTCAGCAACAAGATTAATAATAGATTCACATCGGAACTTTGGAAGCTCGCCAAATCTAAAATAATTGATCCCTATCAATATTTATTATTGCTTGACTTAGTCAAATCGCTGGCCTAAGTGGTCGGTAATAAATAATGATCGATCAAGCATTCCCCCATCATTGGCTAATTCCTGAAACCAATTAGATGTTCTAGTCCACTTAATAATTTATTAGATATAATAAAATTCCTAGGAATGCGACAGAACCTGATTTGGATTGATAACTAACAGACAATATTTGCATGATCCACAACAATAAGTTTTTGCCATATTTTTTCCAGTTTCCAGATCGGCAATTGTCTACAATGAGTGAAAACAGTTGCTCTAAAGCGTTTCGTGGTCGAGAGCAAAAATAATTCAGACAACTGGTTGCATTTTTTACCTTGAAATCAATATGATTTTGGAGGATTTTACGGTCATTAAGTAACAAACGACTTCCGGGATTGGAACTTGTCATTATTGAGGTCGAAGAACTCAACGTTTCGCCCACTTTCGTAAGGGGCTTCGTCAGGAGGAAAAACAAAAGAGCACGGTAACTCAACGCGTAAACCAAGCCAGAGGCGAAACTCGTTTGTAAGGGAAGGGATAGAAGAGCACTGTAACTCAACGTGTAAATCACGCCAGAGGCGAAGCTCTTCTAGGAACACGGTAATTCAACAGAGTTTCGCCTCTGGCGTGGTTTACACGTTGAGTTACCGTGCTCCTTTGCTTTTCCTCCTGATGAAGCCCCTTACGAAAGTGGGCGAAACGTTGAGTTCTTCGACATCAATAATGACACGGTCCAATACCGGAAGTTGTTTATTACGTGAAATCGATATATCAAAATTGAATGTCTTAAGTAAATATTGAAAACAATAATTAATGTTACAGTCTGTTTTCTTTGCGTTGCAGAATGAATCATTTTCTTTAGAATTTTTCGCGATGACTTCATTGATTTGCCCCATGGGGAAATTTTGTACTCGTATATGAACGTATATTGTAATGGTCTCATGCCTTAGGCTCTACTCTGCTTGCAGTGAAGTTTAGAAAACAAGTCAATAAGCACAGAGTTGGGGTGTTTTATGTAGCTGCAATACTAAGCTTAAATTTCATTCAGTAAATGCATTGGAAAAGAGATGCCAGTATTAATAAATGAATTGAGAAAGGAACGCAAAGGGCAAAGCTTGTTTTTCACAGGGTTGAAGTCGAAGTTCAAATTAATTAGATATTAGGTTTGGGCAGGATGCATAGCCAAACCAAAAGAAATGAATAATCACAAAGAGGTTTGCTATGTGCAAGTCAATGAAGCGTAGATTTCAATATAGCTAAGCAGGTCAAATTGTGAGCAATCTAAAAAGGTATAAGAAGTCAGAATAAAATGATAATGTTGCAACGAGCAATTAAGAAGGCAGGCATAAAGATATAAAATAGCAATTGTGAGAAGCAGACAAGACAGGTTAAATCAAGGAAAAAGCAAACAGCAAGACAGGAAAAAAAAGATTGAAAAGCAGACAGATGTACATCGAAAGCATTTATGAAGGAAGTGAACTCTTTAAAAGGATCAGTGCAATTGCGCGGGTGAACAGGGCAAAGCAAATAATAGAACGTGTAGTGGCGCAAAGAGACATTTGAACAGTTAAAAATGCAGACAATATTTTAGATATAAGAAATTTTTAAATTCAATAATTTGTAAGTAAATTTATTTCAAAATGACTGATTTGAACATGGCTGATTTCCGTTTGTATAGTATTAGATTAGCATTTGTTTATAGCGGACTTCATGAGATAACAGTTGAATAAATTATAAGATTGACATGAAATTTTGTGCTCCTTTTGAATACAAGTTTTTGTATAATAAAATTAAATATTTTGAGCTAAAGGGTGTTTCACTGTGTTAAGCAACTGGTATAGTTTATATGAGAACGTTTGTGGCGATTTCCGCAAACATAAATATTTTCACCAACAGCATCTCCGAGGAAACGTTCGCCACCCACATTACGAAGAAGGATTCCAGCCAAAAAGAGGGCCTAGAGCCAGGGCATTCTACTGCGACGCATCAGACAGGAGGGCAGGACACCGACCAGCAGCACAGACACCGTGGGAAACCGTTCCAGACGAAGATACGGGCTGGGGCCCCCTTTCCGAAGATTGAAGCGAACACGAAATCTTAAGGTACTGTCTAACCCTAAAAATATTAGCGTGAGCATCCAGAAATTTGTGTGCGTGCGAGAACAAACCGTACTGAACAAGATTCAAGCATCTTAAAGACTCCAGCCAAAGTGCTTTTCACAATATTAACCAGAGTCCAGTTGTGAGGTTAGGTGGAGATTAAACAATTGCAGAAATTCAATCGGCGTCCCTTCTGACGTCATAAGACAAATGAATTCCTGAAACAAATGAGAATAATAACCGCCAAAGCACTACGATTTAAATAAATACTTCTTTGAATGTTCACAAATTTGATTTTTAAGGTCAACAACGCTTGCAGCACAACACAAACCATTTTTGTAATTTTGACAGCATACATTTGCGGCTGCGTATTTGGAACTAATTCGGGTGGCCAGTGGCGCACCAATTTAGGTAAAAATTTACGAATTATTAGGAATTCACCCCTTTGAATAGAGTTGATTGTCTACCGAGCTAGCGTTATGAGAATAAAATTGCATATAAATAAAATATAAAAACGGCATAATACTATTTATTTTGGTCAAGTAAAAATAAAAATTACAATCCAGCAATTATTTTAATCAGTTTAATCAGTGGTGCATATTAAACCATAGCAATATATCCTCGTTTGTTCGCAAAAGTGGACACGCTCAGTTGCTAATTCAACTGTTGCAATAAGTGTCTTATCCGGAATTGTGAGCTAACTAGAGTGCACCGAGAATGTACTTGTAACTTCTGTAACACGCCGCTTCCCATAAGCAGCATATCAGGTAAGCGGTTGGAATTTACTCTTGGTTTTTGAAATCATAAGAAGCGGCTCTATTCTACAATATGTAAGTACAACATGTGGTCACTATATGGAATGTCCATTGTGTCATATTCACTTGTTCAGATTGTGAGGGCTTGACAACGTCGGTGCTACTCACTCTAAAGGCTTTCACAGACGACAAACAATCGAACGACCAACAATCTGCTATTTTGTCGTGTTGAACCGTTTGGAAAACAATAAAATGTTGGACAATTTTGCTTAGAAGTCTTCGTAAGAGAAAGAAAAAGCGTAGAAATGAGTAGTATTGGGTTTAGCGTCTTGTAATGGGCCGATGCGTGTCACCCAATATATTTCATAACTCTGTTATTTAACCATATTCTGCTACTAATAAAACTGAACCGTATTCCTTATCATATATTAGTTAATTTGATACGCATTGTAAAGTTCGCATATGAGTAAATGCGCCAAGATAGCTGATCGAAGCAGTATAGTTATAAATAGAACAATATCCAGCGGGAATAGAGGACCGCGGAGGCAGTCGCTTGTAAGTAAGCGAACGGAGTGGATGTCGTTCAAACAACAAGGGACGCAGCGTGAATCGTAAGCGACAACTTGGGGGATCATGTCCGAGGTTCAGTTGCAGTTCATAGTCAGAAGCTGCTATTCAGGCTGCCGTTCTTGCATCAACGAAGCCAGGCAACTTCGTCAACATCCCGGAGCTGCACTCCAGGGACCTGCGCAACCAAACAACTACAAGGTTGGTTACGGTAATTACACTTTACGAGTGAATGTATGGCCCAGGAAGATTGAGAAAATCTAAAGCCGTAATAAGTAATTAACGGTTGTTACAAAGCATTGCGCAGCAATTACAAGCGCCTAAAGGCTACGTGTGCGTATGTGCTGAATTCGTAGAACCCTAAACATGCGTTATCTCATTCTGTGGACGTATTGCGTCAGCTGAATTCTAGAATTGCAACAAGCCAAGGCCGTCTTCAAGGAATTTGTGATTGAGACTTAAACATTTTGACGCGGTTTGTGTTTGAACTGTAGTCTCTAATTAAATATAAGGCTCACCTATATTTATTAGGTAGCAACGTAAGTAGAAACAGCTTTTGCCCGTAGATATTTACAGTAAGGCGTTTATATTGTTGACAGCTTAACTTGCATTTTCCTGTATTTGTGTTTCTCTTACAGATTATATATCTTTTGATGTAAACTATTGGGTTTTTATTGATTGTAGTGTTTGCATGCACAAAATGTGACAAGAAGTAGGCCAGCCTTCTTCTACTCAGATTTAAATCGAATTTTATGTTTTTACGACTGTTTAAACTTGCAAACTAAGACCAATATAAGTTAATAGTACAGTAGAGTATAGGGCTAAGTAAAAAGAAGCCGCATTACAGTCTTACCAATCAACGACTGCTGAAAGAGTGGTTCCATATTTTATTTAAGGATTTTATTAGCTACCCGAACAAATTGCATATTTTTCAGGGACTGTCTATTAGCTTTTTCAACACAGTGGTGAGTGAGTTGAACCAATACAAACAACCAACATAAGTGCAGTGACATTAAGGTGAAATAAGGCATAACTACTAATTATCTCAATTTTTCATTGTTAATTTGTTTAAAAAATGCAACTCTGGAAACAATGGCAATTAGTAGGGACGGAAGTAAATAAAAGGAAACTAAACAAAGCATTAAAGAAACTAAAAGATCCGAACATGCAAGAACGAAACCTAGACATTCAAGAATATCTGGAAAGCTTAACTCCGACCGAATACATGGATTATTCGCTCTGGAAAGCAACAAGAAATTTCAAAAGGCCCCAAAAACACAATCCTCAAATTAAAAATGACAAAAACACTTGAGCCAGAAAAGAGAAAGAAAACGCCTAGGCTTTTTCCAAACACTTAAAAGAAGTATTCAAACTCTTTCCTTCAGAACTAACCGCTGAAGAAGAAAACGAAATAACTGATTTTCTGGGTACGTAATTCCATATAACACCTGCCACACAACAAGTTTAAGATTAATAAAGTAAAACGGATCATAATGGAAGAAATCAATATCAAAAAGGCAGTTTGATATGACCTAATCTCTGCAAAAATCTTACAAGAGTTATCAGAAAATTCCTAAAAGTCATAACCCCTATCTTCAATGCTATACTACTAAGAAACTACTTCTCCGGCTCATGCAAAGTCGCCCAAATCAGTATTATCCTCAAACTTGGAAAAAACAGTCTTGTAAGCTTGCTACGCATGATTTCAGAGTTTTTGAAAAGTTGGGTGTCAAGAAGCTGAATGCAATACTAGATCAAAAGAAAATAATTCCACAACATCATTTCAGATTCCGTAATAAACAATAGAACAAGTACACAGGCTGGCTAACCAAATTAACCCAAAATATATTGCTCAGCGGCCTTCCTTGACATATCCCACGATTTTGACAAGGTTTGGCACAGCGAATTTCAAATTAAATTAAAGCTTTTTTACATGTCCGCTATCTTAGTCAAACAAGCAAGCGAATTCACTGATCTAAATCCTATACATTCACGCATCTCTCAAAGGAACGGTACTTGGACCAATTCCTTACCTCCTGTACAACACAGATCTGCTAAACAACGAGACTGGTGCTACATTTACTGACGAAACAATAATTATTGCATCTCATACTGATTCAGTATCGGCTTCGAGATACCTGCAGACTAACCTTAACAAGATTCAAAACTGGCTAAAGAAATGGGGCATCAAGGACAATGAATTCAACTCTATCCACATTGCACAATGCACATAGGAGCATTCCCACCAGTAAAACTTAACAACTGCGAACTCCCGCAGACTGAAGATACTAAATATCTCAGCATGTATTTAGACCGATGCTTTTTGTAGAAAGACACATATTCACTAAGTACAAGCTAGGACTAAAATTTAGCCAAATGTACTGGCTCATTGGCAGAAAATCAAAGATATCCTTCGACAAAAAGGTGCTACTATACAAGACACTAACATTGCCACCCTATAAAGGTTCCAAAATAAGGTATTGCGCGCCATTCTCGGCGCACCGTATTACGTACGTTTCCAATAAAGTCATCCAACTTAACATCCCATTGCAATCCGTTAACCAAGTCATTCACCAGTTTAGCGTTAAGTACAGCGAAAGAGTGTCAGTGTATCCTAATGCGTTGGCCGACCAATTAAATGCGCCCAATGTCAATAAAGTGCCAAGTCTGAAACGTCTGCTGTCGACCGGATTAACTACAAATCCAACGTAAGTCAATAACTTAAGACAATGTGACAAAACTCTAGATTTAAGTTAAATATTTAATGAGATCACTCACTGGAGTGATATTACAGGTCTCTATTTTGTTTCAAACAAAACCCTTATTGCCTATTAGGCAGATTGATGTATTCACTAAGAGCTAAAATAAAAAAAGTTCGGTAAATACGTTTGGAGTAGGATGGTTTTTATATACATGGTTAGGAGATGAGGAGATCGCAAAACTTGACTCAAGTTCAGCGCGGGAAGCCCCACACAATTAGAAAATTTAGTTCAATCAGAGAGTTAATGTGAGCGTCATCGTTTCGTAAAAGTAGCTGTTCGAACATTCCCAGTTTTCAAAATGCAACTATCTGAAATTCTGCTCCCGTTTGGTTTGAGTGCATGAAATTTGATCTCGATAATCCGATTGCATATATTTAGGAAAACCTTCGTATTGTGCGGCCGACACTAAGTCTATCAACAATTTGTGTATAGACGACGATGTTACATACGTTTACAGTTGTGAAATAAACTTCGAAGCATATCCCCGTTAGAAGTGCAGTAACATGTGTTTTCCCCTCTAGAATTGCTTCACAGGTGATCACATATTAATGTTTCCTTAGTGCATGAGGTGACGTCACGAACAGGTAGAATTCTTACGAGTTAATTTGTTTCCATTAATTGTAGCCGCTATGGCCTACCGCTGATTTTTTATGAATGATTATTTTCTTAAATTGAAGTTGTCAGTCTTGAGACAGGCTTGCAATAGCTTTCCATTGGGTTCTCTTCTGTTTAATTCCGCATAGGATCTACGGTCCGCGTCTTCCATGATTTGTTTTATATGTTGCAGCCTAGGGCGTCCTGTGAGATTGTTGTCTTCTATTATTTCCACTATAATTATGTTTAGTAGTTCTTCATATTGTAGTGTATGTCCTATTATCTCATTTCTTTGTTTTATAGAATTTTATTTGTTCTTCATTCTTGGCTTTTCCTTTTAAGGTTCCGTTACTTGTCCTACAAGTAGATTGAAATTTGTCGATTTTTTGTGTTTTCTCGATCGTAGTTATGCGACATTTCCATTATAGGAATCTAAAGTATCTCACTTGGTCCAAAGTTTTCTGATCTCCTTAATTGCAAAGGAGTCAGGATTGTAAACTGTTGAAACGGTTGTGATATCCAGTTAGCAGTCGCGTGTGATAAGTACATGAGAAGTGTCATTTTATGGGCATCAAGTGTTTCCTACTGACCCATTTTCAAAAACGAGGTAGATCACGGTGGTATCACATCTTCAGGATTTATGGTGTCTCTCCAGGATCGATCAAATTTCAAAATAGTCTTTGCGATTTCTATTTGAATTAACATCGGTTACTTATAATAATATTTTTTAACCTCGGGTAGAGGAGACAGTAGGACAGTAGGAAAGTGTAATAATATTTAAATCGCTTATTCTTTTCTCCTGACACATCGGATTATTGTCTTTTGTAATTTTCTTCGACTTTCATTTTTCAGTCCAATACTGCACAAGCTATGTTGAACCTGTTGTATTGCATGTGTGACTTGCAGTTAATTCGAAGCATGTCATATGTACCTAAGCTAAGTTTGTATGCGTAAATTGCCGCCCATTTTCGTATGTGCTTATAAATCAGCTATGGTGAAATAAGTTTCGAAGTATCTCCGTTAGTAGTGCAGAAACGCCTGCAGGCGAACATATGTAGGGTTTCGCTTATCGCGCCATGTGACGTTTCGAATAGTAGGAAGAATTCTTAGGAATTGTAAAGGTTGTTCTTTTTTTGTAGTCAAGGCTGGTAGGCTGACCTGTTTAAATGTATTTTTATTAATATCTTAATAGAATTCTTAAATTTGATATATGATTTCATTCTTTTCTGCTGATTCTTTTATTTAGATCTTTCAAGAGAAATATCTCTTTTCCGTCGCCTATTGAATTCATCACTTTGGCCAGTTCGCCAAAAGAAGTGTCTTTTCAAAGTAGTCTTTGTTCAGCATACTCAGACTGTTATTATGTATTGATATTTTGTTCTCGTTTCTAATTTGACGATCCTCTTGTTAATTTGTCCCAACTTTTTGTTAGCGTTTTGAGTGGTTTCCAAATTTCCACCGACTTAGGTTCCATCTTTTAGAATCTCAATATAAAAGTGAACGTAGTTGTGTTTTCTTCAGTATGGCAAGGCCAATTTTATATTTGTCTAATTCTAGAAACTTCATCGCACATTGTGTTCAATCCTTAGGCATAATCATATATAGAAATAATCATCTACAGAAATTCTTTTAGACACATACTTCCTAATTGAGGAAAGGTACAAGAAACCTTTACAAGTCTTTTTTTGCAAGCATTTAACAAATATTTCCAACCTTCTTAAATTTTCTGTTTTACCCAACAAGCTATTTCCATGATTTTGACAAATACGAAACGAAACAGAATATACACAACTGTCTTAGAACATTTGTCAATTCTTAAGCTTCACTGGGTACCCCTAAGATCTCGGCGCCCTTGAACTGCAGTTTAGATGAACACATAGCGTCAGCTAGCAAAATTTATTACTTTCGGAAAGCATTAAAACGCTATAGTTGTGAAAAAATTCCCCACGTTATTACAACAGAATTTGAACAACATTACACTAAAAATGTTATTGAAATCTACCAGTAAGGAAGTAGTATGATAGCATCCACAAACTATGCACATATCATAACTAAATCAAAATTCGTCAACGAGGACGCTGATTATTCTGAAAATATCTGACATCTATTAATTGACATGAAATGGCGGTGCCTCCCTCACGTATTGTCCTGTTTGATTGTCTGACAAGTCATTGTGTCATTGTTTCATATTTATATAGTTGGCGACGCTAATAGAATAAATGGGCATATAAGCATCGCATTACGTTCCATGGAACAACAAGTTTTCTAAGACTAAACACACTGTAACAAGCTTCGACAATTCGTTAAAAATTGTAACTATTTATAGAACCTCTAATAAATATTAGAAAAGTTATCTAGATGTCATTGGGGGGTGCAGGAAAAGTGGTTTCGCCAATTTGTTCATTTAAAATCCGATAAAAATTTGTTGATTTGTAGTAGCTCTCGCTTCCTCTTGGGGATTTTTTACAGGGTTGTGGATGGATTTGTTTAATTCTGCCAGTGATAATTATCTGTTGCATGTGTTGGCGTTTTCACTTTATCTAACCTATGTACTGCTATACACCTTACGGTGCTGTTTAGTTAATTAATTTAATTAAATTGGATAGGTCAAAGATTATTTAAACTTGCCCTATGAGAACGACTACGCTCAACTCAAGTTAGGTCCATGCATAATAAAATCATTATTTGGAATAGTTGATTAGTAGAATGAAAATTCTTTAAAAATCATGACGTTTCTACAAATGTCAAAGTCTAAAATTCATGAAAGTGAAAACTCCATCAAATGATATCTGTTACACATATTATTATTTCAAATATCTATTAAAGTAAGTATTTCTTCCAAATATGTAATTCATTCACTATTAAGGACTTATTTTCTTTAGACTTATTTAACTCCACACAGCATGTCAGTCGAATCAACACAAGTAGGCCGCCTTCTAATCCTTTGGAAACCCTATTTAAATACCGCCCCCTGTAACAGCTGCCGTTGCTGATCACTTCCTGTACAGTTCCAATCCAGACACCACCGCTGCAAACAATCCCAGTCTACCGGAATCGCCCTGCTTGTAACAGCCACCAAGCTATCAGCAATCTAAACTGCCGTCACCTCTAATGTGAGCTCCCAGTTTTTAAGAATCACCTTACTTCCAACAACAATAGTCTTTATCCAATTATTACATGACAATTCAGAAGTCGCACAAGAACCTTGATGCTACCCACGTCAAAATCCAACTCTGATGCAGAACTCCATTTGATTACAAGGTCCTCCAAGTCCAATAGTATATTCACATGCAGTGTGCATCCAATTCCAGTTTAATTGTAGATGTATTCACCTGACAGCAACTCACATAAAGTTCCTAGTCAAAAGGACACCTAGTAGTGATTTTCATCCAGTTTATCCAAATCATCTGCAGACCTTATTATTCCATGAATACTGTTTTATTGTTCTTAAATGTTCTCATTTTTCTTTGAACCATTGGTAACCTTATATTATTCAGTTAGTTTTTAAAATTCGTTTTATCGTCGTTTCATTAATTATAATTAAACACACCCTTCAATACACCAACCGAATAAGAAACATAATTTTATTAAAGGGTTTTTTATTATTTATGCTTACTTTTACTTCAAAAACATGTAACATTTTTAGAACAATAATTGTTGTTAATTATTTTTTCCCTAATTTCCCTAACAATAATTATATACCAAATTCTTTTACAAGCTAACACTCCTGGATACAGTTCTATATGATTTATTTTATTGTGACATTTTATAATTGACTTTGTGAGCGGATGGCCTTGCAAGCAAATGCTCGCCTCTCAGGCGGCCGGTCTGTGTTCGAATCCCGACAGACTCTAGTAGAATTTTAAATATCGTACGCTCCCTGGATACCACGCTTACGCCCGTGGTAGTCGTTAACCCCTAATCAAGGGAACTCTTCCTCACTTTCAACGGGAAAGGCTAGCCACCTACCCGACCTACGGGTAAATAGGGCTCACAAAACCACTTTGTGGTTAAAACAGGCCACTGGCCTATAATAAGAGGAAAAAGATGACTGTTTTCAAATAACCATTTGAGCCTGCCTTTCCCTTTAATTCAAGCTATCTATTAGATTATTCTGATTGTCATTTCATATAAATTATGATCTAAACGCGGATATTTCTAAACAACTATTCCACCGAAATCAACTCATATGCTAGAACCTTTCTGATAAAATATTCACCACTTAACTTGACGTTAATCTCACGGAAGAAGGACCTTAATCGCTATACGTGAGATTCATAGCGCCAAAAAGCGTCCCACCGAGCGCTTTATTTCAAAAATAGCCAGCCCCGCAAATTACTCACAAAAGCCGGCAGCTCGACGAAGGAAACAGCATCATAAATACAGACGGACAAGGGCAAGCTTCCAATAAACAAAACACCGCGTTTATTGGGGACACCATATGTTTTGCACCAGGCTGAAATAAAGATTTTCCCTCCAACAAAGCGCCATTAGGAGAGGGATTAGCATAAAGGATTAGCCAAAGTTTAAAATGTCCAGGTACAACGAGCACTCCTGAAATCAAAAACGCATTACCCTTATGGGTAGCGGGCTGCAAGCAAAATGAAATTTGAAATAAGAAAAGTAGATACATAAATTAATAAACGCAACGCGAAATTATTCATAAAATAGTCGAATGAGGTATCAAAAAGCACCGAATTTCATCGCGGACACAGCGGGCGATCTAAGAAACCTGAGCGCCTACAAAAGAAACAAAAAGCGAAACAACCAACATAAAAATCAACAAAGGCCCTAGGTCGCATTTAAGAAATACGCTAGGCGAGAATTCAACAAGGGGGCTTGAGAGATAACGATGACGAGCTCCGGGAAAATAAAGGCCGGAGGCTATTAAACAACCAGGTAAGTAGGATTAAAAGGGTACCTGCAAGAACGAAGAGATCCCATCGGGAAGGTAGACCGCCTGCCCGGATTAAAACTCCGACGGTCCGCGATACAATTAATAACATACAGGGCGAATGAATTAAATTACAGTAATTTTGATAAGACTATAAGCATGTGGAATATGCAAAGACGCAGAATTTAATAAGCAAGACGATGGGCCACATTAAAAAAGCCGCAGCGCGCAATTAAGGAGGCCAAAGGCAAAATTCAATAAAATGCTTAAAATTATCCCCCGCAAGCGAAAATAGCATGTCACACCCCGGCCAACGGCCGTCCGGGAGAAAACGGTGGGAGTGGAAGCTCTTTAAAAGAAGGAAGCGCAGCCACAAACACCATTCGATTGAAGACTCTTCTCGGATCGGCCTAGCTACTCCTGTTCGATCCCTGATCACAGGAACTAAGCTCCACATCCACATTCTGTTCGATCCCTCTTCGCAGAAACCCCACGTTTCCTCACACTTTGATTGATCGCTGATCTCGAAGCAAACTCCTCGACCCCACCTTCTGCTCGATCTATGGTCGCAGAAGCCCAGCGTGTTATCGCAGCCGATCATTAATCGCCGCAGCCGTCCGCCTCCACCCGGAGTGGCGTTCAGCCCCAGGTCCGGCCGCCGCCCACTACGCCTAGCCATGCGCGCCGTTGTATCCCAGGCCCCATCGGGAACCTCGCCGTCTCCGCTGCACCGCTCCGCCGCACCGCGACCCGCGACAAGCCAGGATGCAGCAAATGTAAGCCCGGGAAAATTACGCCGGAAGCGCTAGTCGATCCGCCGCCCACCGTGCAGCCACCTCCGAAAGTACGAGGTACCCTAACCCCAAAATTTGTTTTCTTTTGTTCTTAGGACTCGAGAGCTACTGGAGCACATCTTTGGGCCATCACCGCCCAGCACCCCCGAATCTCCGCTCGTCCAGGAGGCTCGCGCCAGTGCCGACATCCCCGAGGCACCCAGGCCACCGCCACAGGACGAGCCGCCTACGAAGCCGAAACTCCGGAAGGCCGCCCGCTGCTACGCATATCGCAAGTCCGCCTCACCTGCCGCCCCCGGCAACTGGGAGTAGCATTCTTCCTCATCCCAGAGGAAAAAGCCGAATTCGAACAGTTGTGGCAGGAAGTCAGGCCAGGGGCCGCCAATCGCATTCCGCTGAGCGAAGTGCAGCTGTCCCCACGCCGCCCCCGAGACGCCACCACCCGCTTCACCGAGGGATGGGACCCCCGGAGGAACGCCCGCCTGCGCCACCGCTCTCCGCTGCCACTCGTGCCCGCGCCCCGCCGCATCCCGGGAGCCAGGCGCTTTCTGCGACGACGCCATCCCCAGAGAGAATAGAACACGCGACCGCGATAGTGGGAAATGCCCCGTGAACGGACAGTGTGGTTCTTTGGCTTCGGATGTCAAACATACTTACCACACTCTGCAATCATATCACGCGTAGATCTTTAGTGGTTCAAATAGCCCAAATTTGCACCAATCTAGTGGTCTAGAATAGGCGTGCACCATTAACAACATTGATTGTCTACCAGGGATCACACTTTAACGACATTTATTACTGACCATCACGTGCTACTACCTACAGATGAATATAATTCAGTTGTATAATAGGTACACTATCTAAAAAGAGAATAAAATAGCACCTTGATTGAAATAATATAGAAATACTCAAGCATCCCACCGTCAGAGCATCAGGAAAATACTTAAATTTACAAGGAGGCAAAACAAAGTGTTGCTAAAGTTTTATATATTGTTCTGTTGTTAGAGGACAATCCGGGTTAAAGAGAAAACAATTCACACAAAGAAATTGCACCTACCACAAATAGCAGGATATATAAAAAAATAAGATTTGACTGAAAATTTACTCTCGGAAGGAAATGACAGCTTTTAAAATCAGGAAATAACTTCGGCAGATGACATTAGGTCTTTAAGGAAATTTGTGAAACAAAAAATCAGATATTTTAGAAGCGAAAACTAGCAAGGGCCATGAAATATGTTCTGTCTACAAGTTACCTGGTTGCTTGTATGTAATAAAAATCGGATAGTGTTTGACGTTGCGACGTTTAACTGTATATGGTGTTTTTCAAAGTCTAGTTGTGTTGCTGTGATATACAACCTTCAGGGTTTCTTTCGATTCGGTGGTGTTCAGCGATGTTCTAACTTGAAGATGTTTTACTTTCAATAATTTGGTTGATTGTATAACGTATAATTTGTTACTGTCCGATGTATTGCAGCGATTTTCTCCCGATTTAGCTATGTAGATACGGCAATGTCATCGTTTGCTTGGGAGGCCTCACCGTGCAGCGCGATACATGATTATGCAGTAAATTGGTTGTTCTGGAGTACCGGATGGAGCTCACTTCAATTACGTTATTACTTCGCTTAATATATTCATTGCGCTCTTATCAAATCAGATATTTTTAATTGCTGGGCCTCCGTATACTATTTGTGCATCGAAATAGTTGTAATAATTTTTATGTTAACCATTTCAAATCTGGGTTTATTTGGCATTTATAAATCTGGCTTTATTAATGTTTGCCAGAGTAGTAATCTCCTAGTTTCGAATAAATGTATTGTTGGCATTTGACACTAGGCGTTGTCGTCTTTCTTGGGTATTTATCATCTTCTCGTGGCCGATTTTCATCGCAGCTCGACTACTCCGTATGGTTCAGAGGAATGGTACTGTAATCTGTTGATCCTGGCGCCCATAATTATTGACTTGCTTCGGTTTATGACAACTAGATAAGTACATTACGCATTCTTTATGCCCGTGACCCCTCTTCGGTCTTATTCTGTTTGAGCTAGGAAAATATTAACAATTTGCGACGGTGAGATTGGGTACTTTAATTACTTACTACTTACCCAAAACTTTTGTAACAAATTTTTCTACAGCCGGATTGCAGTTATTACATCCTTTGCTTGAGTATTTTATATATATACAGTCTTCGTTGGTTGAAGGTAAAAAGGGTACCAATAAAAGGATAAATGAATATTCTTTGAACAATATCTGGAAATTAACTAGAATGAGCATCATCAAATCGATATTCGAAGTAAAAAGGTACCAATAAAAGGATAAATGAATATTTTTTGAACAATATCTGGAAATTAACTAGAATGAGCATCATCAAATCGATATTCGTCAAACGTTAAACGACTTCCTTTACGGCCTAGCATTTAACAACTGATTATTTGAAAGTACTTAAAAATTGTGTTTCAATCAGAAAATACCTTAAAGGTTTACATTTAGTATAAAAAACAGTTAATGTAGCTTGTGTAAAAAATCTTTATTTGCTTATTCTAATTTTCCAATGTTTTAAAATATACTTTAATCAACGTTTTATTTTTTAACCATTTGAGTTGACCTCGAGGCTTATGTCTTTAAAGAGGATGTGTCCCGGCTGCTATTAGCACCTATGCTGTAAGATTTTATATTTTCTACATTTAAGAGTTATTCCTCTACATCTACATTAAGCCGAAAATGGCTGAAACAAAAGGAAATTGGCAGCGAATTTTCCCGGGAAGCGAATACTGTCATCTCCAATCTTCAACTTCAAACAAATAGAGCGCTAATTTTAACCTCACAGCAAACATCGATATAAGGAAAGTTCGCAATTTGCTTTATTGGTTGTCAGATTTAGAGCGGAAATTTCCGGGCCCCATTTATGATTTTCCGCTTGGAAACTATTTCAGTTTTCACGGCGCGTGAAATACCAAACATTGGTTTATTGCCGCTTTAGCCGTGGAATGTCTGGGGCGGGTGCTTTAATTCACCACTCCATTTCTCGCTCTATTGTTTCTTTGCATGCCGGCGAAAACGTAAAATGTAAGCTTTTACTGCTTCAATTGTGGGCCTCCTGATATTTCGAATAAGGGACTATTAACGCCAGCGATCTAAAAGCTGCGCTATCGACAGCATTATGCAAAGTCCTGCCATATTCTAGAATTTGCTCGCTCGCTATTAAAGAGCAAAGAAGTCGTTAATGGATCTCCGCAAATAAAGAGAGCTCATTTTCTTTCGAATAAGACCAGAACTACGTCGCTACGTCCTAATGGGGAACTTAAATAGTTTGTTTTGTATGGATTTCTGTAACTTCAGTCTGTGGAAAATGCATTCGGACTGAATTTTACATGCTACAAGTAGCTGAAAAGAAACCTTTAAAGGTCAGCTGTTAAAAATAAACACGAAGGAAGCTGAATTCATTGAACCAGAAATTACAGTTTTCTTAACCGTATTCCTAAACACTTCTAAAATTACTCGGAAATTGCTTCTGGTGTTGAATATAGTCATCTTTCCTTTTATGCACTATATATTGGATTCCAAACTTTCAACCTATTGAATATAGGCTCTTCTCCTATGTTGATGCATTTATTTTTGTTTTGGGCTATTTAGTATAGTAAATCTACGTGGATCGTGCTAATTAACAATATAAAAATACTAATCCTTAACCTTGTTTACCTGGTTCTACGTATTGTTTGCATAACGGTTTATATTAGTGTCTCCGGTACATTGGACGTAAAAGTACCCAAAGAAATAATATTGCAGGGACTAGGTAGGCCCAGAGCCCTAAAGTATGGGTACTATTATGGTATCTCACTCCGCAGAGTGGTACGTAAGTAATTCCTTGTATGTGAAGCACTAAATTCAAATGTGTGTGTATATTTTATGATATTTTTAATAACTTGTTTACATTTTGTTGGATTGCAGCTTTAACAACTAAAATATAGGCTACGTGATCACAATATCACAAATGTAGGGAAGAAGATCAGGTAGGAACGCTAATATAACCCCGAAGAAGAGGGCAGGATTAATATTAATACTCATAACAATAAAACTAATAATAATAACAACAATAGTGATAAGAATAACACAATAAAATAACGAGTAAAATAAACACAACACTGAACATAAGCTGCCACTGGTTGCCGAGTCTAGACAGTTGATGCGGCGTTTCGTCCTATTTCAGAGATAAAAGCTGAAAAGAAAGGAAAACGATAAACCTATGCATGAATAGGTTAAAAAAAATAAGCAACAAACAAATAAACACCTGGAAGCTTGGAAGCTTTGTAGATCTAAAAAGTAGGCACGATCAGTCGAATAAAACGGACTGTCCCGGTAATGTCTTCCAGTGGCATGTAGTTATTTGTATGTTGACAAACTTAAAAAGGACTGAGTACGTTTTCAACTGCGGATGTGCGATGTCGACATGTGACCGAGCACAAGGGTTTGACCAGCGTAGGCTATGGAGGCACGTGAGCAGCAACAGCAGGTTGCGGTTGCAAATGCTGATTTGCGATGGTCGATAAGTGATTAAACACGAGTGGCTGGCACATGTATTGGACCGACTAAGACCATGCAGCTTGCGTGAGTAGCCGGAAAACAAAAGTTTTCAAGAAGACTGGCATGCAGGTTTACAATAGAACCGCCAGAAGAAGGCGTTGGTGTCTGACCGCCGATGAACGCATGTGAGCTGCATGTAGGAGAGACAAAGGTGTGCCGACGAGGTGGCGGTACATGGTTGCACGAAAACGTATATGGGTTACGTGTGCAGGTACAACATCGAACCCGCCGAAGAAAGGGAGCGATGACTGCGCTTCGGTAGACGTGCGTAACTTCATGCAGGAATAAAAATTTGCTCCAGAATGATGCGGCGGTGCATAATTGCACGATAACGTAGATGCCTGACATGCAGATGCAAGCAGACTCCCCAGAATAAGGCCAGAAGATGTCTGAAAATGTGAACTGCATGCAGGTGAATTTAAATTGTGCCAAAACGAGGTAGGGATGCATATTTACATGGGAATATACATGGTTTGCATGCATGCAGGTCCAATAGCAAATGCACCAAAGAAAGGTGGGGATGGATGTATGTGGACTACATTCAAGGAAAATAATTTTTCCAGCAGAATGCTATGATTATTTAAGTGCGAATGATTGCAGGTATACGTGCAGGTCCACTAGCAGATGTCTTTGGTCAGCGTAGGCTGAAAGCAGGGAGTGGAAGCGGTTTCCGTACGCACTCGGTTACGTAGGCCGTGGATGCGTGTAAGCAACAATAGTAGGCTGCGGAAGCAGACGGTGCATATCCCCGGCCAGCGCAGGCCAAAAGTATGCACGAGGAAGGAAGGCAGACTGCGGAGGCTATGGCGGTTGTGTCTGATTGTTGATAGACGCAGGCAGGAGAGACAACATTTGTGCCAGAAGGAGGTGGCATTGCACGTTTGCATGTTAACGCAAGTGACCTAAATATAGGTTCACTAACAGAGCCGCTATAACAAGGCGGTAATGTTTGAGAACGTAAACTCGATGTAGCTAAAAAATAAATTTGCTAGAAGGCACTGCTTGTTTGTATTCGAAGGTAAATGCATTTGCAGATTTGCAGTTTTGCGACAGGGAATTTTGTTGAGTTTGAATTTTCTGTTCCCTGAAATTGGAGTATTAAATTAAAGAAATTTAGAAATTTATTCCAAGAATTGGTAACGATATATCAACAACATGAAATGACCATTTAACAGATTTAACTATTTAGCAGATTGTGCGAAAATTAGAAAGTGAACTTCCATTATAATAATACCTTTAATTGCTATTGGGTTTGAATTTGCAGTATAAACTAGTTCATGGAATGTGTTGTAGATATTGGAATGATCTTTGCGTAAAAGATCCTTTGCTAGAACTGAGATCGTTCATTCTGTGCCAACGATAAAATTAATTTTATGTACTATAGTATCAAAAAGGTAAAAGAAAATGCACCATTTGTTTGTTTTTTGAAAACGGGAAACGAGTCTGATAGTACCAGAAACGGGCTTGCCGTGAGGTCGACGCATTGTTTGGACGAAATATCAAATGTGTATATCTGTCACTTTTCGAAAAATTACTATTTGAATATTGTGGGGAATGCAGAGAATTTTGTTGAGCTGCTTTAGGAAGTGTTGTAACTGATCCGTTGGTGCCGGTTAAACTATTAATTTTGGTAAGCTGTTGAGCTAGCTGCTGTAATGGCATACATGCAAAATATTTTAAATTAGGAGGTAGTTTATGGATGAATTTTCAGGAAATTCTAACTGAGTGCAAAATCTTTGCATCTGGAATAAGAGAGTCAAAGGATCATTGTCAAATGATGTACTGAATAGCGTTGATAGTTTATATGGGTTTGTGGTGTCATAGCATGCCATTAAGCGTGCTTTCAATGTGTTAAAGGATGTAATAAGATGTTGTGGATTTTGAGCATAACATCACCCGGTAATTTTAGCATTGTCAATCTGAACTTTTGAGCATTATCAACTATCCTAGTCTGAGTGAAGCACCAGTCAATGAGGATGAAATATAAGGGGATGCCAGTTGCGTTAAAAGCTGGCAAATTCAATTTGTGTTGCATTTGGTAATTGATACTTGACTTATCTTTTTGAGTTGCTGCAGTAGACTTGTCGCAGCAGAAAACGGATGCTGTGTCGTCTGACGAAGTTGGTTAGTGGATGGGTCAACTGCGCAGGTTGTTGTAGATGGCTCAGGTCGATACCGTTGATGAGTGTTCGTTTTCGTTGTGGATGTGGACTTAGCTGGGCATGGGTCTGGTCGACGTTTTCGATGGTTGTTCGCATTCCTTTTGGATAGGGTTTGGATTCACGTATTCAAATCGTCGTGTGAATCGCCATTTGTTAAGGTATCTCGCTTCGCAGAGTTGTACGTAAGTAATTCCTTGTATGTACGTGTAATTCAATAAATGTTTTTGAACGCAAGATATCATTGTTAATTTATCGGTTCGTAAATGAGCTTGACGTAAAAATCCTTTTTATTTTTTCAAGTGCCACCCGACATGGTAAAAAAGTAAAGTTCAGGCACTTCATTCCATGTATGAACATGGCCTGAGACAAGGCGAGTCAGGGTCGCCGAAATATCTCTTTCCGAAACCCAGTCATCTGGCACACGTTACCGGCGTACTGGGTGATGTGGTTAGTATTATGCCTTCGACGACTGCCATACTTTCTGGCATGATAGCGTGATGTAATTCATAAGCATTTTTTTTTTAAATTTAGTTCTCATACTAACACATCCCAACTTTCCTCTATGACTGCTTGAATTAGCTTCTCTAGAAAGGCCCAGAAGTTATCTAGTTTGAAGGTAGCTAGATACATTCTTCGTCACTAAACCGGGTGCACAGCGTATAAATTATGTGATTGAATGTTACTTGATAGTAGTGGCTCGTTATTCCTCTATAATCTTCTAGAAGCAATATAAAAATATTTAGATGTATCTGAAACTGTATGGTCGTTAATATATAAAGTCGTAGAATTATAACACTGTCAGAAACGCAAGAGTTCGATTTAGTTTCGAGTGAAAATAGAATAAGATTAGTTTTAATAACATACATATATTACGCTTTATAACTACAACTCAAAACATATTAAAATCAATTATACAAATTTATGTATACAACAGTAAATAAAAGATGCATCCGAAATTGGGAAGTCTGGCAAGGGTTAAGCAGGTATTCAACAAATGCCACGTCCTCGATCAGTGTCCGGCTCTTTGATGATACGCGTTCTGAGCAGCGCTGCGTGCTTTACGGCGGATTCTAAAATTATAACTTATTAGATTAAAGATGGACGTCCGTGTCAATACAGTACGGAGCAAGTCGGGGGTTTTAAATGTAAATTTTAAAATAGTTAACACCCTGGCCATGTTTCTCCCGTTGGGAGGGTCTGTGTCAGTGGTAGAATTTGCAGTGTGCCAGTTTACACGGCCATAGAGAGCCTTGTGCAAAGCGGCGCCTTACTTCCAAACTGGGTCTCTGTTGTCTTGCGTTGCAAGATCTCAAGTTGCGTTCTTGAAGATATTGTATAATGATCCAGGTTTACTGGAGGACCCTAGGACCTTCCTCTGGTGGCGAAAGGGCGCTTTCATATCAGGTAAGTTAGTCCCGTACTTATTTATAGCGGCGCCTACAGACCAAAGCTCCCTTATTCCAAGAATGAGTTATACCGACGCAGAATGTAGTAATACGACGTCGTGCCGCCCTTCAGGCGTCGAGATTGGTTTGGAGTAAGAGGCCAGAGTAGAAGGTACTTTCCTTCGACGTTGTTAATCGGTATAGCTTTCGCAGCGGGCAGTACTAATGTGGGGTTTCCAAAGCTGCTCCTAAGTCTTTTCCTTGTGACACAGCTGCTAGGGAGAGGAAGGGGGGGGGGGGCAAAATCAGCTTGGCTCTGGCAAATGGCTTCAGTGTGGAATTGTACCTCCGAATAATGGGCTAGAATGGAAAGGCAGGTTTAGGAGAGTTTTTCTGGAACAGATTTAACTAGCAACTGTCTTTATTAGTAGGGTATCGTGATTTTATATCCTTCTGGAGCGTCTATCAGCTCCACGCTTTGTGCACCTCGGAGTTTATCTTAATTCGAGTGGTGGAGGTCGAACAGCAAATTGTAACTGTAATAGTCGGTGTTCAAATTTCAAATGCACTTATTGCATTTAAAATATTAATATGTGTTGATGCTAATGTCACAATCATAAAACCGTCATCAGAGTTCACGAAATTACCATTATTAATTATTTGGAAGCAGTTAATGTTCGTTTCAGACGCATCAGTTTTCTCGTCTGGCATTTTGTAACTCTCTAGCTAATGCCAATTATGCCTCTCCAAAATCTCTATCGCAAAATGCCACATTACTATTTTATTTTGTCGATGCTTACGAACACTTATCCCAACGCACATCGCCTAATTCTTAGGTTTGTAGTCAAACAGATTACATTGTACTAGAGTGGTACGGGACAATTGAGGAAGCTTTTGAGTGCAATTTGCTGATACATAGCTTGGCGGTACAGTGGTAAGTCTTTCAATAGCATAAGAACGTTTTCTGGCTTCGGAAGAATTGGCTTGCTGGTTCGGACCTTATCTTATTTACTAAACATGATTTATAATTTGCCTGAAATAAAACGCTGTCTGTCAAAATATAAAGCATCTATTAATTTTAACTGAGTGGCCTTAGTCGAGCTACAAGAATGTTTAAACAGGGGCAGTGCAGGTGCACTTATGCGCAATCGAGAACTTGTAATTCTTAATGACCAACAGTTCTGCATTTGCGCGTAATACGCGTTGAATAAATCCGGGTAAAACATAGCTTGAACTATTCTCTGAAGACGATCATGAAAAATTAAGTTTAATAGTTTCACCTAACGTATTAACAGAGCGAATACGTAGCCAGTAACCACATAACATTTGGATGGATCGCTGGAGTTAGAAATCTACTAGAGAAGATATTCTTTGTATATTGTTTGCCAGTTTATATAGAATTTTGAGAACATATGACCAGACATTGTTCGTTTCAAATTGTTCGGCTGCTGTTTTCAAAAGTTGAAATAATTTTTTAGCGAAATCTTTTCTTATTATGCTCTTGTCCTTAAGCCGTTTTTATTATTATAACAAGCTATTTATTGTGTCTACTACTAAGCGATACAATTATTGGGCGGAACCGCGACTTTTTTCCAGGTAATAGGTGGCTAAAATCTATTAAGGACAAGTTACTATACTGCGTCTCAGGGTGACTAGACAGTACAGGGCCTTATGGCAAACAGCGATGCCATATGTCTCCACAAAAGTGTTCTGTAGAAAATATGCCCCCATCACAGACAAACAAATCCGGCTATTGTAATAGAGACAGGTTAACTATAATCCCTCATTACCTGGTACGTTTTGTCAGTGGCATTCAAACAAGTTTAAGAACGAAACAATTACGTACAGTAGGATCTCCGTTATCACAAACACATAATTCTTTTAATCGGAACTTGTCATAGTTTTTTAATGAGTAAAATTAAGTTTTAACAATCATAAAATTCGCCAAATTTAGTGGATTTGATAGCCGGTAAAAATAAATAAAACGAATATGTGTTTCACGGCAATCGAGTTTATATATTTAAAATAGAAATTGGAAAAAACAGTAACTGATTATAATTTTTAATTGTAAAGTTTAAAAATTGTACAATTCGTGTATCACTACTCGCTGTCACTATTGTTCGCTTCACTATTAATGTCACTATCACTATCTGCATCATTTATATTTATAATAATTGGTTCTATATCTTCTAACAAATTATCGACTTCCCACATTGTCCTTTCTGTTGCTATTACGTGATTTACATAGTTATTCCATTTTTCTGGCGTAACTCGCAAATATGCTTCACTGATTAAATTTCGGACTTCATTCTCCTTAAAATTCGTGTTATGTCCGGCTACGTACCTTAAAAAAAATCCGCTTAATTGTGCATTAAATTTACTTTTTAAAGATTAATAATAAATAATTAAAAAATATGGTGATAAATCGTGGATGTTATAATTTTAAATAAGAAAATTATGGACAATAAACTAATTAAGCAAAGTATGTTTAATTTAATTATGTATTTATAATATCTTGGGTGTCGATCTGTGATAACATTAAAAATTTATTTAAATGACATTTTGGAAGCTTTTGCTGCATTACAATTCAATAAATGCCAAAATTAAACAGTGTTTACGACAATATTTAAATTAAATACCTTTTTACTTCACTCCACACCAATTCTATACGATTCAGTTCGCAATGGTAGGGCGGGAGTCTCAAGATCTTCACATTGTGCCTTTTTGCAATTTCTTCTATTTTATACTCATCATAGTTTCGTTTGAAGGTATTAACTACTTCCAACAATTCGTTTTTTAAATAGTCCTCTTCAAAAAATAAATCTTTAGACCGAAGCCATGCCTGAATTTCGGCTTTATTTGAAGTACTGTTCGGAATTTGCTCTAAGTTTCTACTGTGGTAAGACGCATTGTCCATAACAACAACAGTTTTTTCTGGTAGACTCGGAATCAACTGATGTTCGAACCACTTTTCGAAGTTGGGTCCATCCATTTCATCATGGTAATCTTGGGTATTTTTCTTAGCCAAAAAAGTCAGCTCTGCTCCATCAATAAACCCGTTTTTGCATCCTACATGTAACAGGACAAATCGTGGACCACGAGTTGTAGGAGCTTTCAAACCTGTGGTCAATCCACGAATAAATGCATCCCGATGCGATTTAATCGATTTATCGACCCATTCTTTCGATACACTATGTCCGATATTTACCCACGATTCATCCAAACACACGATATTGTATCCAACTTCACGATTATTACGAATTTCGCGTAAATAACGATGACGCCAAGAGATTATTTCTTGCTTTTCAATTAAAATAGATTTTCTGCCACGCTTTTCATACACAAAGTCCATGTCACTCAGTATGCGATGCATTGTTGCGCGCGAAAAATTAGGCAAATTTGCATTGCCATTTATTGCAGCTAACACAGAATTTATTGTAGGCGGTATATTGTCCCGATAAAACTGGTGCACTATTCTGCACTATTCTGGTGCACTTATTGGAAACTTCTGGTTTTCGTCTATTTCGGTCAACTTATACCATCACCCGTTGCATAGAACTGGCAACGTCGGAGCGAAATTCCCATAAGGAAAGCATTCCCTATCCTCTTCACGCTGTCTTGTCACCCTGAGACGCTCTATAGGAGGTTATTCGCAGATTCGCATTTTGCTAAGAAGTTCAAAAATTCGTAATTTGTTGCTCCAAATCGTCAGTTTTTTAAAACTGCGATTTTCGTCGACATTTGAGCTTTTAATTGTTCGCCTTTTTCATTTAGCCGATTGACCTCTTCCTTCAATTTAGTTTGCATTCTTTCGTGAGTTTTTACGGTATTCAGAAAAGCCAATGAATGCAGAACCCTTTCTACTACTCTTTGGAAAAGGGTTTCCTCATCTATTGTTGACCGCATCTGTTCTACCGTTTTAGATATTTTTGAATAATATAATCATTATTAGTCCATTAGAATGTAAACTGCGATAAATTGTGTATATTGTGCGGTTTGTAGGATATGCATTTGCCTAAAACCTATGGTTTAATCCATTGATAAAACGAGATTTAGAAAAATAAATGAGATAACTAGGCGGCTGTTCATTCCGCGAAATATGTTCCCAGGCGGTTCAGGAAACAGGTCATGTGTTGAAATCCAGCTGAGATTTCTGGGTAGTGTTGTTTTTCCCGTTAGACCATCCCTCGGGAAATCTCCTTGTATTAAACAGGCTTCAGCGGGTTGAACTGGCACCACGGCAGATGCGCTGCCGAAAGCTTAGGGATTTATGTGTCACAGTCGCGGCATTTTTTGGCGGTCGCGTCCACGCCTGCAGCTTCGCAATTCTTGGATTGCAAAACGCTGCAGCTGAAAGCGGAAACGCGAAAAGTTAGCAGTAATTACAAACTGCAATTTGCGGCGCACGCGAACGTGCATATTCTTGTAGTGATACGCCCTCGAGGCCATTAAAGAATGTAGCCACGCGGGCCGAGGGGAAACCCGATAGGGATAGTTCCGATCATTATAAAAACATTTGGCGTAGGCTTTCAAGCCATTAAAGACGGTATCTCAAATTTACCAGTTTCGAGTAACCTTCCATTTTCGAATAATGCCCAATATAATTCCCTAAGCTACTTTGTGGCTTCCCCACCTGCTAAATATTAATATCGAGGGGATCTTCCACCGTATGAAAATTTTCGGCCGTTTCTATTGCCTCCTAAAAACTCGTCTTTGATGTGCTACTGTGCTGCTACTAATGGCCCTTGCTTACATTTAAACCAGAATTTGAATATTGGGCTGCAACACGCTGTATGGAAATAAGAATGTAAGAAGAGGAAATTGCCATTGCGCCTTGCGTTTAGTATAAAAATGCATTTCGTTTTTTGTATGAAGAGCTAAAACCAGGTACGACTTTAGATGTGACATTTTGCGCAATAAGGTACAGATTGTTTTAAATGCCTTCACTACTATACCGAACTTCACTTGAGGATGACCTCCGTGTGAAGGAAATTTAAATAGTTTTTATAACAGCAGGTTCCTAGGAATCATTAAGTACTAAGAAAAAGCCGCCACAAAACACAATCTCCCAAATTATAAATATTAGAGAAAACACTTATATATGTAATATGACAGCAATAAAACAATTTAATATCATCTACATCTCAATTAACACAGTGACTGTGTGCAAACAAACCATTCGCTCATAAGAGTGAATATCCAAAAACTGGTGCAGTCATTTAGTAAAAGAAGTGTGAATTAGTTTGGGAACGAAAGTTTTTGTCATAGTAATATATTTATAACTAAAAGCATACACCATGTATTGACCATTATTTCCAGTTAAATGTCCTCGTAAGTGATTATTAAATGTTGCTACAGTATATTTGTACGGAACCGATAAAAATTAAAAAACCATATGATATCAAACAAATAAATGGGAATAAAGGCTTTAGAATATGATATTGAGTTTGGTAGCATCTTAGCTTTAATGTAATTATATTAGTTTTGGACAAACAACAACTCTATGTCTACCGAAAAAATTCTTGCATGGTCTACTATAAAATGAAAGTCAGTCAACTTAACAAATATATTTATACCTATTATGTGTTTATTTTCCATGTAAATAATATAATAGACAATGTAGGCAAATGTAATAAAATATCCTTTATTAAATCTATACTCGACATACGTTTTTAGTGACGCCCAAAGATTATATGAATTCCTTATGCCAATATCAATCATAATATTCATAATACTAAACCCTCACACCTTTGTGACGTTTTACGGTATATGATCTATACTTGGCGCACCGAATAAATAAAGGTAAGGAGGCAACCCAAATGACATATTACAAAGCTTGTTAGATTACTATTGAGTCGCCACGAGAACAGCCGTCGAACACGTATTGTTCGCGGAAGCGTGGCGCGTTAAAAGTTATCTACAAAATTAAAGTGTTTGTACTAGTGGAACCTTTAAGGTAACTAAGACTAAATACTAATTAATTACGCCCTGTAACTACAATACTTAACGATCAATTGAACCCCCGCGGGGGGGTTCCATAAAAACATTTACCATGACTAAACGAGATAGTGCTGAACTGTCACTACCTGAACATCGAATTAATAAAAAATATCTTTTGAACCAGTCAAACTACTTCAAAATAATAAATATTTTCTGCCACCGAGCAGCATTCAAAATGCACAACAACTCGCACAACAAGGTGAATGCGCTGCGGCCGTAACGCAAATGGACACTGCTGATAACGATAACATAGAACAGCATAAAACACAAGAGGAGCCAGATGCAGAACCAGCACAGAAAATAAAAATTCCACCAATATTTTTGCATAATGCAAACCTACTGAAATACCAAGAAATTGTCAAAGAAGTAAAGCAGCAGGCTACAAAAGAATTTACCATTAATCACAAAGGGAATCAGTTACAAATTAGGCTAACAACTATTGATGATTACAGAAAAATATCCAAGTTTTGTAATGAAAATAATCTTGACTATCATACGTTCAAAAACCCTGAAGAGAATAATTTGCAAGTAATAATACGAAATGTCCCGGTTTCAATAACCGACGAAGAGTTAATCAATGAACTCAAAACCCTTAACTATCCAATTTTAAAAGTGACCAGGTTATATAACAAACAAAAACATCCCATGCCGCTATGTGCTGCAGAGCTTACGAATACCGATGAAGGGAAAGAGATTTTTAAACTAACACGAATAATGTATAGCATTATAGAAGTCGAACCCAGAAGGAAATCAAGAGATATCCCACAATGCAAAAAATGCCAGAGGTATGGTCACACCAGGAATTACTGCCAATCGGAACCCGCTGCGTCAAATGCATGGGTAAACATTTATTCACGGATTGCCCAAAACGTCCAAATCAAGATCCACAGTGCGTTAACTGTAGTGAGAAGCACCCGGCGAATTACAAAGGCTGCAGTTATTATTTAAAGATTAGCCAAAGACAGCAATACAACAGTCAACGCCAAATGCAACCAAACATCACAACAGCCACACAAATCACAAATCAGCCACCCAGAGATCGACCTAATTATTGGAATACTAGACGTCAGGCGGAAAACCTAAGCGGCAATAATAGCACCACAATTAATACGCAGAACACAAATGATACTCTAACTACGATCATTACAAAAATAGTAGAATTATTAATTCCCCACTTCGATAAAATAATGCCATTTCTAACAACATTTATTACAACCTTAAGCACCAATGGATCCAAATAATCAACATGTTATTAATAACATAACCATATTAAATTGGAATGCCAATGGAATAAAAGCACAAAAATCTGTATTTACCGCATTCCTAAATAGATATAACGTCAGCATAGCATGCATAACACAAACCCATCTTGTCAATCCTGAACAGTTTCGTATCCCAGGTTACCACGTATTTCGGAATGATAGAGAGGCCAGGGTAGCGTCTGGGGGAGTAGCTATTATAACAAAAAAATCCCTACAAGTATCACCCATGCTAGATGTTAAACTAACCAACATTGAAGCAGTTGCTATTTCATTAACGTACAACAACAATAACACCATAAAAATAATAAGCGCGTACAAACAGCCGAATAAGCAATTACTGAAACAAGACGTCGATATACTGTTTAGAGAAAACGAACCTACACTAGTAATTGGAGACCTGAACTGCAAGCATACTGCATGGGGCTGTCGGGTTAACAATCCGAACGGTGTTAAACTATTCAACTATACAACTGAATGTACAGCACAGATAATTGCTCCTACAGAAGTAACACATTATCCATACAGAACAGAGTATGAACCAGACATCTTAGACATCGTTATACAAAAAAATTTCACCATTCCAATCCAACAAACCGCAGTTTCAGAAATGGATTCAGACCACCTGCCAGTTATTGTAAACTTTCAAATTGAACCTCAAACAATAACACCAATACCAAAACTTATTAATGGATTCGTTGACTGGGAAGAATTTCAAAAATTGTTAAATAAATACTCAAACTGCCCTTCTAATAATACTACCAGCAAGGAAATCGATGTAGCAATCACGCAACTTACCGCAACAATTAAAAGATCGGTAATAGAAGCAACTACAAAACACATCAGAATGCGCCCGAACAACACAAGACAACCCCCAAAATTTATAATAGATTTAATTAAACAAAAGCATAGAACACGAAGACTGTGGCAAACAACAAAGCAAGCCTGTGTTAAAACTCAATTAAATCGTCTAACTCATCAGGTTAAATGGCATTTAGACAATTACAGAATCGAAACATACCAGAAATATATAAGTGAACTACAAGTAGAAGATCAAACAATGTGGCGCGCAACAAAAAAGATCTTACGTCAACCACAAATTATACCAGCCATCGTCCAAAACAACCAGAGTTATTCTACCGATCAACAGAAATGTAATATCTTCGCAAATTATTTCCAAAACATTTTTACAGCAACAGTTCACCACGATAACGAACATTATGTTCAAGAAGTAAATGATACAATTGCAGAAAGAGTCCTACAAAGTTCAAATGGGTTTAAACACACATCACCCCAAGAAATCTGCGAATTAACCAAGGCCCTCCCTATTAAAAAATCACCTGGTTATGATGCGATACCGAACATAGTTCTAAAAAACATGACATGGAAAATATATGCATACCTAGCAACAGTGTTTAACTGCTGTTTACGATTAGGATACTTTCCCAATGATTGGAAACTAGCTGTCATTATAATGTTTAACAAACCAGGAAAAAAGGCAAACCAGGTTACAAGCTACAGACCTATAAGTTTATTACCAACATTATCCAAAATATTGGAGAAAATAATTAAGTGTAGGTTATTAGAAGAAATTCAAAGGCTACACATCCTTCCTAAATTTCAATTTGGATTTAGAGCTAAATATTCTGCAAACCATCAATTGCTCAGGCTAACGCAACAATCGAACAAGGATTTGAAGATAAAAAATATACTGTTGTTGCATTCTTGGATATAATGCAAGCATTCGACAAAGTGTGGATAAATGGCCTGCTATACAAAATGCAGCAAATCCAAATACCATCATATTTACAGAAAATAATAACATCTTTCTTAGAGCATCGGAGATTTATGGTCAGAATAAATACACAAACATCGACAATCCGACCAATTGAAGCGGGAGTACCACAAGGATCTGTCCTCGGACCTATTCTATTCAACATATTTGTTCATGATATACCAGAACCAATACACTCAGATATAAGTATGTTTGCAGATGACACTGCCATAATTGTTCAAAACCAAAATATAGAAGAAGCAATTAGTAAACTACAAAATGCTGTAAACGAAATACTTAAATGGTGTAAGCAGTGGTGCATCATAATTAATAGAAATAAATGTGAAACTAAGATCTTCACACTTCGAAAAATAGTAAATCCATCGCAAATAGTAATAAACGAACAAAGGATTGCATGGAATTCCAACGATAGTAGTGTTAAATATCTAGGTATCCATCTGGATAGGAAGCTAAACTGGGGTTTACATATTAATAAAAAAGTGAATGAGTGCTATGTGAGATTATCTCAATTATACCCTATTTTAAATAAAAAATCAGCGCTTAAAATAAATTGTGCAACATTGTTATACAAATCAGTCCTGAGACCGATACTTACCTACGCGTGCCCAGTTGGGGGTCAGCATCAAAACTCATATAAAAAAACTCCAAGTTATACAGAACAAAGTGTTGCGAATAGCTACTAATGCGCCGTGGTTTGTGAGGAATACACAAATACATAAGGACCTAGACATTCTAACAATTCAGCAATTTATAAAACAAACATCAAAAAAGTTCTTTCAGAATATCGATCTATGTGATAGTAGTGACTTTTATTCACTCGGAATTAAAGACATCCACAAGCGACTAAAAAGGCGACTACCACAAGACGTCTTCATGAATTCTGACAACAGTGATCTAGACTGACGATGACGTGATAATATTCTTATGACCCGTTAGGATAATATAAAATATTATGTAACAATAATAATTGTAAATATTATGTTAAAATTTACCAAGACAACAAAACCATGTATGACGTTATGTATGTCGAGCTGGTGCATTTCTATATTAAAAAAAAAAAAAAAAAGATTACTATTACTATTAAGGATCAGCTATGGCGGTTGTTATAGGTAGAACTAATTTCAAGTGTCAAGTGTCATTAAATAATTTTTGAGGTTATAATGCAAATATAAATTTCGACCAACTTAAAAGGCAAGCTTGACATTTGTCCACATGTAATTGAAAATATTTAGCCCTGTGGCCTGGCTTTGTCTAAATCTCATTACTGGCTGTGTAGTCCAGTCACTATGTCCAAAATAAGGCCTTTGCTGGAAACTGAAGGGAAATTTGAAATTCCTTTTTTGGCGTGTTTGGGGGTTCCAGCAAAGCTTAACTTCAAGTTGTCGACTAAGATTTCCTATGTGCTATTTCCGCCATCTTGATAAATGAGTGCGTTTGATTTTTTTGCGATAAATCGGTTCCCGTTAACACTACATGAAAATAATGCAGACATCTTTGTAAGAATTTTGAATGTTCTACAATTTATGTTCTATTACTTTTTCGCGTGGGAGCTATATTTGTCGAGATATCGAACGCAAAAGGAGAGCGTGAAAGGGTCGAGATTTTTTTTTCGAGCTTCTGGGCTTGTGTCTCTTTTCTCTTTCTATTTAGCGAAAAAGTAGTCATTATCAAACTTGTAGAGGTTGAAAATAGCTTCAATTTGACCTATTATAAATTGATATGCGACTAAAATTACGACTTCTAGAGCGGGCCAAAGTTGTCAAGTCGGTGCTTAATTTTTATTTCATGTATCGTACTACTACATAAATGGCATAATAAACTTCATTGCATCAAGAGAATCGTTATATTTCAAGTAGCCAATACGTGAATTGTTATTTTTGACGTTTCTGCTATAGAAGATCGGTTTAGAAATTTCTAATGAATTAAATTTATTAGAAGGCCAGGATAGAATCCCAGTTTCTGATGATGTCAGAAACTTGGGTCTTTATCTTGATAATGATTTTAAATTTACTAAACATATTTCAAAATGTCTGCAAAAGTCATATAGTTCCTTGAAACTTATTTATCAAAATACAATTTTTAAGTGTAAATGTGAAAATCGTTTTGTGTAATGCATTAATCTTGTCCTGTTTTGATTATTGTGACGTTGTTTATCATTCGCATTTAAGTAGCTTTAATGTTGCTAGAATTCAGAAGATTCAGAACTCATGTTTACGCCTCATATTTGGAATACGAAAATATGAAAGAATTTCTTATAAGCTGAAAGATTCAAACTAGCTTAATATGAAAGAAAGGCACCTCTTTCATTCTGCATGTCTTTTCCACAAGATCATCTTGAGTAGATCACCGAGTTACTTATACAACAAAATAAAGTTTAGAACCGACGTACATACTTTAAATATAAGATTTAAAGGAACGCTGACTCCACCTCAACATAAGTCAAAATTTTTCAAGCGTTCGTTTTCTTACAGAATAACTAAATGCTATAATTCGTTACCAAATGTAGTAAAAGGCTATTGTACGTCAAAATTTAAAAAAGCTATTTTTCAAAATTTTATGAATAAACATCAATGAATTAATTATTAGAGTCAAAATAACACACTTTAAATTGCTATATCACTAAACACCGCCATAGCTGTTTTGTGCGTAATATTTCGCCTGGCGCCAAAGTAGATCGTTGGATTTTTTTTTACTTTTCTTTTTGTTTTTCACCGGGTTAAGTGGAAGAACAGCGGATAGATCTGTTTTTCTATCAAGTTGAACTTCGCCCAAGACAATATTACGTTTATTTTTTCTGTGTAATTGTGTAATAATTTAATAAAGACCTTCGTTATTATTATTATTATTATTTTTATTATTATTAATATACAATCATATAATGCGGTATACTATCTACTTGATTAAATATAATGATTTCAATAATGCAATAAAGTTTGTTATGTCATCTACGTAATAGTACGATACATGAAATTAAAATTACGCGCCAACTTGACAACCATGGCCCGTTCTACAAGTCGTAATTTTAGTCGCATATCAATTTATAATAGGTCAAATTGAAGCTATTTTCAATCTCTACAAGTTTGATGATAGCTACTTTTTCGCTAAATAGAAAGAGAAATGAGACACAAGCCCAGAAGCTGGAAAAAAAATCTCGACCCTTTCACGCTCTCCTTTCGCGTTCGATATCTCGACAAATATCGCTCCTACGCGAAAAAGTAATAGAACATAAATTGTAGAACATTCAAAATTCTTACAAAGATGTCTACATTATTTTCATATAGTGTTAACGATAACCGATTTATCACAAAAAAATCAAACGCACTCATTTATCAAGATAGCGGAAATAGCACATAGGAAATTTTGGTTAAGATTTGCTGGACCTCACCAATACCCCAAAAAAGAAATTTCAAATTTCCCTTCACTTTCAAGCAAAAATGACATAGTGACTGGACTAGTGGCGTCGAAACCAAAACACGTTTCCCGATGTGACAGTACATTCTAAAAGCAGTTCATTGGAGCTCCTGCCTACAGTTTAAAAATCAACCATTTTCAAGAACTAATTTGTGTATTTCGATTGCTGTTTTTACAGTTACATGTAAGTATAAAATATTGATTTGTAAAGTAATTTCTTAAGGAAATTTTAATTATTTATAGAGCTGCCTGCATTATGGGTAACCATAAACTAATACTATGTTAGTCATTTCTGCGCGTAAGTGTAAGGTACAGCGATAGCAAAACATGTAAAATTTTGAAATTAAACAATAAAGGTTGGTCAAATTGAATGGTTTGACAATACTCATTTGCAACTAATGACGATGCCTATCATTGTTAACTCGTTGCTACATAAACCAGCTTTATAAAACATTTTTCCCTGGCATGTTTTGTCAAAAAAGGTATACTTGGTAGGTGTCGCTCCGAGTAACCGTTTCTAAGATAATTTAATTTAAATGCTTTATTCCGTATTAATATTCGTCGTTGCTTTCCTTCACACTATCCAGGCTTATAGTCCAGTCAAATTATAGAAAATACCTCGTTTTTTGACAAAAATACTACCTGAATAGTAAAAATGTATTTTTATAGAAAAAAATCCGTAGAATTTAATGAACTACAAAGTAACAGCTGAATTAGTGGAGAAGTGATTCAAAATGGCGGCCAAAGTAATGAAAAACCGGTTTTTTGCATACAAAAATGCACAGAAAAAAATATACGCTTATGTAGCTTAAAAAACAAATAAAACAAGCTTTCGATGGTCAAAATCGATTAATTAGAAAAAAAGTTATCGCCAAAAAACCGCTAAAATGGCCGATTCTTCAATGGTTCGTCACTTTAAAACAAAACTTATATAACGTAGACATTTTTAGAAAACATAGTAATCGGTGAGTAGAAAACGTACTTTTCTGAGACTTGCAAAAATGTTGATTAATTTTGGCATAAATCAATTTTTTCGAAAAAAAACACGTTTTCGCAGAAATTGATTTACTCAGGTTGCAGAAGTTCTACAACAATCAGCGTAGGCTTATTTTTTTCCCTAAGAGTTTCGACCAAGTTTCTGTATATTACGTCAACATGGACGCGATTGAAAACTACCCTACTGGAAATCATTCCCTTAAAGTGGTTTTGTCTTTAATAGCTCAATTAAATGCTTCGATAGCATTGTTGGTATTGTATTGGGTACAAGATTTGAAGTACCTTGAAACCTATTTCGCTTACAATCAAGCCATATTGCTTCAAGCTTTCTTCAAAAATGAGAGAAATTCCTTTTGTTGCTGCAACTTTCGAATAAACACTCGTAAGGTTTTTTCATTTTTAATTAATTGCAGAATATTTACCTATATAGCATTAGTTATTTTGATCACATCTGATTTGGGAAAAATTTCCGTCGTGTGTGCCCAGCACCCCACGATTAATGTCGCTTTCCCGAAGATTATTTTAAGTATGTTTGTTCCGCAAAAACCTTTTCGATTCCTAATTTTAAAGCTGCAAAAAAATCTCTCTCGATCTATTGCTCATAGTATCAATTCATGAATACCCTGTCAAATGAGCTTGTAAGTTGAACTCGTTTTAATATTCTTCACGTTAGCTACAAAAACTTTAATAAGGTATTAGACGACATACAACAACGAAAATATAATGATTTATCATATTGCCTTTTATTTCATATTTCTAATTCTAAGTCTAATTCAATTTATTTAATTTCCTATATGTAGATAAATTAGGATTGGTTTAAATAAATAATTTTTTATTATTTGGTACAGAAAACGCATTTCTTTTCATCTTCAGGGATTGCGGATTTTTTTATAACAAAACTGTTTCAATCGACCAAGTGAAATGTGAAAGAAATTTTTGTTTTTAAATAATGCTAAATATTTTTTAATCTGTTATATTTGGTAGGTCTAATTTCTTCTCAGCTAAAATTTGCTTAATTTTTTTGGACTCTATCTTACAATACGGCTTTTTTACTTAGCATTATACTATTAATTGATATTGCCCTGGGTTTGCTAGTTTAAACAGTCGTAGAAACATAAAACTCAATTTAAATCTTCACTGTGGCTTAAGGAAGTCAATATTGCTCTGGCTGGCCTACTCGTTATCGCCTAGAATGCTGAAATTATGCATGTGAAGACTGCCAGCAATAAAAACCGAACAGTTTACATAAAAGATATATAATCTGTAAGAGAAATACAAATACAGGAAAATACATTTACATAAAACACCAAGGATGAATGTTGCCAAAACATACATGTAAACAACAATATATGCTCCTTACTGTAAATATCTACGAGCAAAAGCTGTTTCTACTCGCGTGGTTATAACATACATAAAAGTACATGTAAGAATACACAATGTTTATATAAAAGGTGGTACGCTACATGCACGAAAGCACCTTAATGAGTGCATTAATGTTAAACTGTCGACGCAAACTCAAAGACCGATCATGCGAACTGTAAGTAAATTCCGCGCACAAATACACTCTAGGCGATGCTGTCTATTCTTCAATCGAGCTTGTTGTCGAAGCAGCTGCAACGCGAACATGGCCTTGGCTCGTTCAAATCAAGCTGACAAGCTACGTCACCAGATGATGCAATCCCTACGATTCTAAATAGAAACTAACCTTGCATTCGGTTGTTCCCAAGTGTTCTCGTGGTTGGACAAAAACGACGCTTCCATGACGTGAAAACAACAGTTTACTGCTAAGAAGGAATCAGCAGCACCTCGGTGGTGATACCCAGGTAGTTCGATGCTTTCGTGGGCTATGTTCCCACCCAGAAACCTCTCGGTGTCGGCGGCGGTTAATGCTAGCCTACACTACACTGCCCAGTGCACTTTGGTGCCTCTATTAGCGTTTGGCTTCCCCTATACTTTAGGACGACACACGCCGGCCGCTTACTTAGGCGCGACTGACTTAGCGGTCAATGGATTTGTTCTATTTTTATCTATACTGCTTTCAATCAGCTCCATTCGTAAATCCCCTCACACCCGCGAAAACCGCCAAATCAATTAACACAGGAGGAATACGGTTCAATTTTATTACTAGCAGCATATGGTAAAAAGATATAAAATGTATATATAGGGTGACACGAATTGGCCCATTACAATTTTTATATATCACTGAAAAAGATTTTTCCTTTGAATTTTTGCCGATGCTCAATTTTAGTTTTAGATTTTGTGGGTATTTTGTCATAGGTATGTGGTATCTGTGATTGGTATAACATTATTTCCGTATTATGGAATTACCCCAATTTAAGTAAATTTTAGCTTGACATTGTTTCTTCTAAATTTAATTCTATCACAGCGATAATTATTAGTAATATTACCATCTGTGCCCACATTTCTGTGATAAAAGCTTCATAGTTCTTCAGACTTCACCTTTTCTTTAGCAGATTCCTTATTTCCGAACACGTATTTATCTTTTAAGTTGTTCACCACTCACAGAACTTATAGTCACTCTCAATTTCTCCATTTTTACTAATATAGTTTCTTTATACTGGTCAATTTGAATGCCTCATAAGACACCTCTTCAGCGCTTCGGCGTGACATTAACACAAGCAGGTGTGTACGTTCCTGTGCTCTCTGTTAAATCGCATTGGCGCAGAGTGTTTATAACATTATAACTAAGGCATTTTGTGGTAATGGGGTTATTAGTCGTACACTGAGCCTATAAAAACTATAATTTTGAATAATCTGATTAATTACAAAACTCGAAATTTGGTTTACTTAGTTGCTAACGTATTTAGTTTTCGACTCTTATTTTCTTTGCTTAATCTACTACTATTAACAACCTTACCAGAAACATTTTAAATCAATCATTGATTATAGAATTAATTCTAATTTTCGCCATTCTGTCTTCACAATGATATTGGCGCCCAAGAAACAAAATCTTCGACAAACTAAACACTGCTAAAAAAAAATTAGGGGAACATTTTTTTCAAAACCTGTAACTTTTGAAATAATAGTTCTAGGCAAATCAAATTTGGTATATATTTAAATATAAAAAAATTAAAAAACAATTTTACAACTCTTAGTTATTTTTAAGTTACACTTAAAAAGGTAAATTAATAACGCAAAACAAAATGGAAAAAATGTCAAGTATGCTTTGAATTTACGTATGAAAACCAACTAAAGATAACAAATGAATTCAGTTGTCAATCTTCTTTGATTAGAAGTAAAATGAGGCATCTTAGTGAAGTGCAAGTTGCTCGTGCTGTCGCCCCTATTCGACATGTTAGCAGGGACCTTGGGGTTTCCCCTTCTGTTATTCAGCGTTTATGGAATCGGTTTCGGGAGACTGGCCAATATGTCAGAAGAGCTGGACAAGGTCGATATCGAAAAACTACTCAAAATCAAGACCGATTTCTTGTCGTTTCCTCTATACGTAAGCGTATTGCCACAGCACGAGACCTCCTAAACGACCTAAGACGAGCACATGGAATAGAAATTTCTGATCAAACTGTTCGAAACAGATTAAAAGAAGCGAATTTGAAACCAAGAAGACCTGTCCGCGCACCACGCCTTACACAGCATCACAAAGCAGCGCGAATGAGGTTTGCTCTGGATCACAGAGATCGGCAACTTCGTCACTGGACGCCTGTACTGTTTACAGACGAGTCCAGATTTCGTTTAACTCGTTGCGACGGTCGAGTACGTGTATCTAGACGTCCTGGTGAACGCTACTCAGTCTCTACTATACGGAAGTGGATAGATTTGGTCGTGGATCTGTGATGGTTTGGGCTGGAATCGGTATAGACAGCGGAACTGATCTTGTTGTGGTTCCTAATAGACTAAATGCAATGAATTACATCGAGAGTAGTGATGGGACTATTCGAATGCAAATTACTACAGTATTCGATTCTTGCAAGATCTCGAATGCATTCGATTCTTTTAAGTGTATTCGAATGCTTCGAATCGAATACTTAATCGGTGTTTGTAAATCTCGCCGGGCGTGATCTCGATTCCGAATCGAATGCTGAATTCGGCGTGATCTCGATTCTTATCCCAATGCTGAATTCGAATGCATCGGCGCTTGACCGAGGTTGGTACTCGGATTCGCACTCGAATCGTTTCAGTTTTAGCTAGCACAGCACAGATATTACATATAGGTATTTTGATTTCCATAGAAGGCAGGAATGGAATCAACTCTCAAACGCCGTTTTTTTTATCCAGGTCTCACTTGAATAGTTGGTGCTGAAATGTTTCTAGTTAAATATAGACTACAGAATTAAATATAAAATTAAAATATTACCACACAGACTGAAGATTGCACACTAACGAATAGCACCACCAAAATCATAAAAGCAACTAAATCTACTAAAAATTTAAACATATACATCGAAGGGAAAGAGAAACAAACGCTGGGGTTGTCTTAAAAATTTATTTTAAAGAAATACATATAGGCCCGTAACAACAATAAAAAGAACTATTTTATAAACAGTCCTTTTCTCATATTCATTTTCGGTACTATAAATTTAATATTTAAGCTGTTCAAAACAAATATACGTTATTAATAGGGTAAGCTGAACCGCTTACAAACAAAATATTTTTTTATTTTTGCTTTGTGCACGTACAGCGTCTCGTTATCTCTGGTGTTGCGTGTCGCTCAGCCGAGGTCACACGTCACTACTCCCCCAGTATGAGATCGAGCGCACAACTCGATTCTGAATTCGGAAGTGCGATTTTGCATTCGAATTGCTTGCATTCGAACGATCATTCGATTCTGAAAAGTATTCGAATGCTATGAATTCGATTCTGAAAAGTATTCGATTCTGCCCATCACTAATCGAGAGTGTCTTGGAGGACCATGTGGTGCCTGCTGCATATGGCGTCGGTCCCAATTTCATTCTAATGCAAGACAATGCAAAGCCCCATACCGCCGGCATCACCAGAAACTTTTTACAAGAACGTGGAATTCAGGTCATGGAATGGCCGGCGTTAAATCCTGACCTGAATCCTATTGAACACGTGTTACGCTCATTTTGACATTTTCCTATTTATTGATTGAAATAATTTAGTCAGACATAGTCATTTACTTTATTTTCCTAAAAATACAATATTTCACCTTATGGGTAGACAACCTTGCTTGCATCAATCTTTAATTTCAAACTTAATGCTACAATGCTGTTATCAGTTCAGAGCATTCTGCATTCTTTAGTTTTTACGTTGGCCAACTTTCCAATTTTTGGGAACTTTGATAAGCTGAATTGGGCTGGTTTTGAGCATTTTTCGGCCATTTACTGGCAAGTCTTGCTTTGTAAAAGTTGGAATTGCTTCCTATGGGGGCTAGTCTCGCGGCTTTGGAAGCCATCTTCATAGTTGGAAGGATTTAGAGGCTCCGCTTCCCCTACTGGAATGCTCGGAGATTGGTATTGGTGTCGCCGGCATTCGTTTCGTCACAGACGGATTTCTTGGAACGTTCCTTCTTCACACGCCCGACAACGAGTTGGCTGCACAACATCTTACATGGTGTTTGCCTACGTTTCCCTCTTTTGAACGCCGTAATCTATTTGGAAAATTTGTATTTTTAGCCTTTAAAAATCTGGATTAAAAATTTGGATTGATCTGGATTAAATCTGTATTAAAAATCTGGGATCGAATTAAGTTTTGGGATCGCATTATAGATCGTATTTGCCATTGAGTTTTGGATCCACCCAGGAAAATGTTCGTAATATGGATTTGGTTCGCTTACCTTATTTGGTGCTTTGTGTAATTGGTACTGGCATCGTCTGTTTGCCACCCTCCCTGCGACGCTCGCAATGCTGTCGGAAGTCGGCTCCTTGGCGCACCAGATACTTCCGAACTTGCTGTTGATCTGCGTTCGACCCTGGAAAACAGCATGCGTGATTCGTATGTGACTTGTACTGAGGTGTGTATATCTGAATTAGCGTAATAACTGCTCCGCTAATTATAGGCATTTCGTATAGCATGCATATTGTAGGATTATTGGTGTAATTTGTATTTGGAAATGTCTGTCGAATTGAAATTTATTGTGTATATTGCATTTGGGCTTATTTTATTGATTCGTATTGGACTTCGTGTAATTTTAGAGTAGACTATGTTCATGGTAGCTGTCTTAGCCATGCTCGTGATATTAGATCGTAGATATTTTTGTGTTATCGAATGGCTTGCTATTTAGGTTTGCTTACCGTTAGTTAGCAGTAATTTGTGTTGAAGGCCGTTTTGCTCTGGGCCCTGTAACGTAACAAAACATTCAGTTATGCCGTTGAACTATTCTAGGACAGATTGGCTTACCTAGAACACAGATTAATTGTATTTTTATGCAACTTCGGTCACTGCTTTTCACTAGCTTCTTTGCAGAGGTTAATTAGAGGGTGTTGGTCGTATCTAAAGAACCGCTCACGGTAGCCTTATGCTCAATATTTAGGATTTTCGTAATTTGATTATTGGCGATTTGTAAGTTTAGCTTTTGTGAGCAGCATAATTCAAGCCATTGCTTTGTTCAATCATATAATAACTTGATGCGTTTAAAACAGAAACCGCCACGCCTGTATGATCATACAATCCGTAAGAGCGGGCTTCGAGCCTTTGAAATTTTGTCGTTACATTAAAATTATAAGCTAACATTCGGGGTATTAGTTAGCCTTTCGCTTGCATAGCTCTAGCGTCGTCACACCCTGCCTCACAGGATGCGGACGAATTATTGTGCCGGTGCTGCTACTTTGGTTAGCAACTTAATTGAATATTTACGATAGTTTACAGCTGAAGTTTATTGTTTAGCGCTCGACTAACTTGTTTATATATTTATGCTTTTATGAAATGTATTGATGCAGTACCTTTGTCTATTTTTAATGTGTTTATTGTTGGTATATATTGATTTGTATTTTGAAATTTGTTTATTGCTATGCTGGTTGATGTTTGATTTTGTTGTTGATCTTGTTTGATTTTATGAAAGATTTTGTGGTTGACTTTGTTTGTTATTGAGGTTGACGATTTGCCTTTGATTTTGTATGTGACGCACTATAGTACCAAGTTGAATAAAGCTGTGATATTTTTATTGGTCGTTGCTATTTTGTTTAACTTGCTGGTTTTTATCTGCGACCTTGTGAACGGTCCGGCACAAGGATGATTCGAAGTCGAGGACCTGGCGCCCACTCTCTTCGTATTTCGTCTGGTATTCTTTTCAGCGTAGTTGGAACCCCGACCCTCGCGACTAGTTAGCCCATTAGGCCGATAGTTACCAGCCGGCAAAATATCAAATACAACTTTCGCCAAAAGGTAAGTCCAACCCGTCCATCTTCCCTTACACACGTGTGGGATCAGCTTGGGCGACGTATTCGCAAGCGCCCTAATCCACCACTAACCATACAGGAACTGACACAAGCCTTGATAGAGGAATGGGGAAGCATACCCCAAGAATATCTTCACAGACTAGTGCGAAGTATGCCACGCAGGTGTGAGGAAGTGATTCGTGTTCTTGGCGGGCATACACGGTATTAAACCTCACCAATCCACAGAAAACCCGACTCTCATCGATACTATGACAGTCGATTTCATTTTATTTTGCATTATAATTTACATTTTTAAGTACAACTTAGAAGTAACTAAGAGTTATAGCATTGTTTTTGTAATTTTCTTTAGTTAAATATATGCCGTTGAAGTATACCAAATTTGATTTTCCTTAGGCTCTTATTTAAAAAGTTACAGGTTTTGAAAAAAGTGTTCCCCTAATTTTTTTGAGCAGTGTAATACGCATAATAATTTTACTACGTATATGTGTCAAACATTAGCACAAATATTATAGTTGCAATAAACTACTACCACGATTATTTGCAGTAAACTGTTTTAAACGGTACCAAACCGTGCGATGCGTAATTTGCGTTTAGTACGTGGCTATTTGTTCAAAATTGCAACTAAAATCGCTTACAGCAATGCACAAAGAGATCACGAATGTATTAAGTGAGTTGTCTATTCAAACACAGGTCAATTACATTAAATAATTGCCATCAAACGTTGAAGTGCAATGTTATTACAAGACCTGCAATAATGACATCGCTAGCTCGTGGCGTCAGAGTTAACTGGCCTTGTATCTTGGTGGCGTTGCTTCTGTTCAGTAAGGGGCGTCAAAATGGAGCAGGCAGTAATTCAGCCAACATATCGGAACTGCTGCCTACTTAAACTGCGATCCACATCAGTAGAATCAGATCAAATTAGTAGTTACGTTACTTTCCGCAATTTAGAAAAGTATACGCTTTTAACCTAAACTCAAATAGACACTTCTTAAATCATCTTTAAAGTAACGATGAGGCTATTACTTGAAGGGCGTTCGAAATAAGGAATAGCATCGCAGCCGAAACTCGCCCCCAGGGAGGTCTTCAAAAAACTCCAGAAGTCCTAAATCCTTGTTATCCAAGTGTTGTTGAGCCATATAGTTAATAAAAAGGACGTATGGCGGAGGGGGCGTAATGGCGGCCAGAACAAATGACGCGAAATGTTTCCCCGTTTTACATTAGAAGTCGCAATTTGTCAGTTCAGCAACCGATGCGGATGAATGACGGCAATATCGCGGCTTAGCAATTCATTAACTCCGCCGTAATTGACAGCAGCTGAACCCTATTCTTCGGCGCGTCGCCGTCGCTGCATCGGTGCATCCGACATCGCCCAAATCTGGTTCTGGCCGCGGCTCATAATCCGAAAAAGTGTAAAAGTAATTGGATTTCTCTAAGAACGCCATTACGCCACGAATTAGAGCCGTAAGCCTTCGGCCGCAGAGAAACAACCACGTTGCGAGTGAAAATGAACTCGCGTCTGAAATTTCAATTTGGGCGACGCATAAATCTCGACTTAATATTACTATTTCGCGGAGCGCCAACTCAAGTTTTCTTTAAAAGATTAACTAAATTAAATCTCCCGAAATGCAGCCCGGAAAGTTGATCTAATTAGTAATTAAATTAATAACTCTTGAATGTATCCGTAAATTCAATTTCGGATAGTTCCGTCTGCACTGCGGGGCGAAACTTACCCCTGCAAGGAAGCGCTCGTCTCTATTTTTATTATTCCGGCGGTGAGCAGCGCCCCTTAACAACTTTACTGTTTCGTTAAAACGTAGTTTCAAGTTTCGTCTATTCGGTCGTATTGTACATAATAGGAAACGCAATTACCTACGTTTGAAATTTAAAGCAACGGAATTCTTACGACGTGTTTTGTCGTTGCCACAACGAAACACGATAGCCAAGTTTTACAAATTTTAGTGAGCCTTGTTATTCGTATAAACTCTTCAAATTCATCTCATAGTTAATATTATAATTACTTATAACTAGGACTTCATACATCAATTCAATCTCTCAACATGAAATTCAGAATGGATTTTCACAAATAAAAAAACGTAACCAAATTTTGACCTAATATGGACGCAGTGGGTCAACAGTACTTCTGTTTACAATATAAAAAGCTTAAGCTCGTTATAGTACCTGATTTAGTATAAAAATAGTATCACGAGATACCTACAGCACACAGTGTGTTTAATTTATCACCTTCACACCCCTGTATCTTTTTTATTTATTTTCTGATCGAATTCAAACTTTAGTCAGTTATACTAGTCGTTAAAATGATTTCTTTGAATATTCAATTCACCTGTCATCTATCGAAAAGTGATCAATGAAAATCCAGAATTTTGACGTTTCTTGGCCAATCAAAAAAATATAAGTGGATATATCTTCCTAGAAGGTATTCAAGTGACTATTTTAAAGAAATGTAATTTTTATTAGAAAAAGTCAATATTAGTGTTCTGTTACTATAGAAATTGCGTAGTTTGTTGTTAGATTTACTGAAGACTAATTTGAAAAAGTAATTTGGTTCATTGAATAGTCCCTCGAATGCCATTCTTAGTCAAAGTTAAGTGATGCAGAAAGGTTGCTAAGTAAACGACGTTTGTAATACGTACCATGTTCTGGTTTTTTCGCTAGCATCCATCTTTGAGAAAGCTTCCTTTTGATTTCGTTTTGGTTGGAATATTTGAATGACGTCCCGCTGAGGTAAATTTATGGGAATTTTTCAAATCAAACATCGTGCTGGATTCACTTGCGTCAAGCACACGGTTACACTTCGGCAAAGCTGGGAGCGGAACATCAAAGAGGTATTCCCAAATTTCCCTTTTGTGCCTTACTCCTTGGTTCTATTGTGTGTAATTAATTTTAGCTCCTTTTTCCCCGTACGATTAAAGGCAGCCCCTTGGCGAACGCATGAGGTCCGCGGGTTATAATTTGACTCCTGCAAGTAGCCCGAGACCAAACTACTCTGCCAAAAACTATCTGAAGCCCCATACGTTACCCGAATATTGACGGGCCTGGTGCAGGTTCACTCACCTGGCGTAAACACGTCTACGATCCGTTATGCGTCTTCCCAAGGTCTGTTTAATCTAGCTTGTTGTGGTGCACGCGTTGCATTGTTGCTGCCTTGAGCTAACCTACAAGTTGAGATTCTTTGTATATGTGCGGTTAGAAATCTTAATGTGTGTAGAGCTAGTATATTTTGGTAATCAGCATAACCCGTAGCTACTGTTATGAAGTTAAACAATTTGTAAACAAAGCAGAATTCTGTCAAGTCAAATTATGGATGTGTCTCACATGCCATCCGAGTGGATATTACCATTCACTTTGTTTAATTTGTTGTGAAGTGAAATTGCATAAGCCTAATTTAAATTTGGATTCACATCATGTTAATGACCGAATAGTTCTGTGGAGTTGACCTAAGACAATCCCGTGCACGCAAGATATTACAAGTAATAAGTAATGAACCCGCTTTATCTGACGTCTTGAAGTATTATTTATGAATTTCACATAAATTACGACGCGACTTCCGGGATATATAGCGCCCTATCTGAAACAAGATCTTGTCAATATGGCCATTTGAATATAAATATGAAAGTCAACCAACAATTTCTTGCAATTGAGGATTTGGGGTCACATTCAACCTGTTACCCTAAATTTAAATAATAATAACTTTAGCCGCGGTTGTAGGCTTCGTCTAGTAGTTCTCCGGAAATGCAATTTGCTAAATAAAACAAATCAACTTGTACCTATTGCTGCAATATTTATTGGTATGAAGCAACTAGACAGTTATTGACTACCGATATAATTACGAAGACGATCCTTATTAATATTTATGCTAATGTGATTTGAAATGTGATACTTTAATATGGTTTTGCCGTTATTGGAATTTGTTTATGTGTGTACCGCCGAGCACCTTTGTTGACATCAATTATATTGACTCGTTATCTACGTTTGCGAATGTTATGTTTCCCCTTGTTGTTGCCTTTAATTTTCAGGTTTGGTTAGTAGCGGCTTCTGTAGTATACCTTTGGATTAGCAAAGTGCTGGGTTACCTGCCACTTGGCGCTTATAATTTTCTTACAGCTAAAGATTTGAATCCTTTGTTTTACCCACGACCAGCTCTGGCTGAGAAGTCGGTTGCCTTGCTTGTCCCGTTTACAGTCAGGTTGACGGTAACAGCGTTTACTACGGGAAGTCTTGATCACGGTTATGATCACGTTGTTAAGCCTTTTGGACTACTTTTATAATTCTGAGAAACGTTTTTAGCTTTTTTCGATGAAACTGGGTCTACTATAATCTATCAATTATTCAAATTTATTTTGGATCACAGTAGGTTATCAGTATGTAGCAACTATGTAAAAATGACTCATTTAATGGGTTGTAAAAATCGTTCTAATTTAAAATCAATAGGAAGATAAATTAAACTAATTAGGCTCTTCAAAACCACAACGACAAACACACAAGCACTCATCTAAATACAGAACTAGCTAACAAACCCAATAGTAGCAACCTAAGGTTTAAAACAAGTCGATAGATTTGCCCCAACATTGTTCAACTTGGTTTTAGAATAATCATGTCGCGAAAATGTCAACGACAACATTGTTTTCTGTTTTATTATTAACCTCCCGCCAAACGTAACATTTCTGAAAAACGCGTTTTGTGCTGCGGTTGTACAAAAGTTTAATACATTACGTGTCCGAAATCAAATTAAACTAACTACAAATAATCACAAGTTTGTAACGTTAGCGCCAGTAGCAAATTTATTTAAGGCATCAATTTTATGCCATACATTTGTACGGCGCTCTTTCTGTCACAATTTGCGGTTACATCGCATGAACGCTCGCACAGAAGATAAGACGTCCATCAGCGGTGCGCCGAGGCTAGTACAAGCACGCACCGCTCCGCCCCCACTTAATCGTATTTGAGGCAACTGCACCGATAACGCAGACCAAAAAGTATAAAAGCAACTTCCGCATTCATTTCAATCACTTGAGTCGTGATACTTGAGTCCCTGAGCTTTCCCCTTCGCAATACTTTCCTGGTCTAGCTCTACTTTGTGACAGGATCCTGTCTTGCAGAGCATCCCCCTAAACGTAATCCTGACTCAGTTCTGCCTTGTAACGTGAAATCGTTTCGTAGTACTCCTTCCCCTAACCTGGATTTGAGAGAGTTCTACCTTGTGACAGGAACTTGTCTCGTAGGACAGTCTGTTAACTTAAACCCTGCACCCGACGTCCACTTCGTTACGTTGAGCAGAAATAACCGGCTTCACCGAGGTTATTATAAACTAAAAGCTCATTAAAATACTAGTGTACCTATAGTAACAGCAGTGTTAGTCCAACGACGCCACCCTGGTAGTTCACCACACGCAGGTCGCACTTTGCCGGCCGGTTCACTGAAGGACGCAAGCGATCTTTCAACGACTCCCGCAAAACCAGGTCGTGAAAAGAAGGACTTTGCTTAAGAGGGTCCAGGTGCACCAACAGAGCCAAACTAAGGTGCTATTTGGGTTGCGGTTCAATCAGGAACACATAATACAAGAAACCAGAATGAGTTTTATTTTATATTTATGTACAACATTTTCTTAATTACGAATTATTTTGTATATATCTGAACACATTTACGAGTTACTTTTCTTTACATCGTGTTATCCCTGTAATTATACATTTGAGCATTACTCTCGCAACTAGTTTGAAACTAAATGTAGTAAATTTTGATCAAATTTAAAATGAGCTCAAAAATTAAAATTCAAAATTCCGATACAACTGCATTATAAGTTTACAGCTTTTTATTCGCTATTATTTTTTTAAGTTAAAAATTTTCCACGTCGAAAGGCAGAAGGGTATTCAGAAGAAGATATATTTATATTTACTATCTAAAACATATTGATGTCATCAAAATAAGCAAAATATTTATTTAAAACTCTTTCCGCAAATGTAAGATAACAGACAAAAATAGTGTCGTGAATGTTGTTATTATTTTAATAACAAGTGTCGAAAATGGCAAATATTGTGCGAGTGTGGTATTTGATATGAACAGCATCTTTTAGACAACCGTTTAAAATAATTCATAGTTACGTTCAAAAAATTAATTCTTTTGTCATAATTAATTGTGATATTGTTAGAACACTTGTAAAAATCACGTCTGTAAACAACAAACCATAGCAACAAGCAGATTAAAAGCTGTCACTGTATTCACCTTGAAAATGTTTCTTAACTGGCTAGCCAGTAAAAAATTTACTGGCTAGCCAGTAAAATTTTATAAGCGTGCTCATTGATAAATGATAGAGTGCAAAGCCAGAGTTGTCTTCCTTTGTATGTGTCATATTGATCAATTTAGTTGCTTGTCAGTTTGATAGTTTGAAGAAATGGTAAATTTCTAGTTATTTACAAGTGAGGAACAAATAAAATATTCAACAATACACTCAAGACAACAGGTTTTACTGGCTCAAGAAGGTGACTGGCTCGCCTGCAGCTCGCCAGTCATATCCTTCTATTCGGCAGTAAAAACCCTCTTACCAAGCTAGTAATGTTAAATACTATTGCTGTTACGATATGGCTGCTACAATATCATACTAATGTGTGATATTTTTACGGAAGTAGGCTGCCATATTGATATGTATACTTTCTTAAACGCTGGTATAACAAAACTAGTAAACAGAACTGTGCTACAGCGATTTGGTTAGTTGAAGATTGGTTGCCCATATCTTGACATTAACCTATCTTCTGTCTCACCTGAGTTGCTTTAAATGCACTTCATTGCTGTAATACGAAGCTAAACAGAATATGAGTTGTGAGGTTTGATGCGGTCGTCGACGAGTGGCCGTTTTACTTGTGGTCGGGACTGCTAGCTGCGTTTACTCCTGGAAGTGATGACTTTCTGGAAGAAACAAGTCCTTTGGAAGGTTCAACTGAGGTGCATACTTATCTGCTGACTGTCGACATTTGAAGGTTAGATATTTGACAGCTGATTAGTAGTGACTTTCAGTTTCGATCGGAGATCTTATTGTCATTTCGTCGCATTGTGTTGGTATTCGTATATTTCTATTTGATTAGGGACAAAAAATCAATTTGGGACAGAAAAGGTAGCAAACAATCTGTTGAGGCTTTTGTGGAATTTCGTTTCTAACCCCGAATGTGAGGATATTTGGCTTCGATGGAAGAGCTGCGTGGATATTATCGTTCCCGAATCGTGTGTGTGTTTGTGAATCGTGTCGGGAAATCACTTAGATGGTGATGTTGAATGACTTCAGCAAAGTTTCTTTGTTAAACTAGTACATAATTACCTTTATTTGGCAGCTTTGTAATACAATTTCATTTTATTCTTAGGTTAAAACCTTCAAATTATTCGTAGGACCGGAAACCATTTATAAATTCTGTGAGCCAATGGCACTTATATTGTAGGGCTTTGTGTGGATGGTGGATAGTTTTTATTGATGGGCTTTTGTGTATAGTGGAGTCTTTTTATGGATGGACTTTTTGGGGACAGTGGAGTCTTTTGTAGACTTAGAGAGTATTTAGGGATCGGATTCTTTTGGATAATGGGTCTGTTTGGTCGAGCAAGGTTAGTGAGAAGTTTCTTGGATTTGATCAACATTGGAGGCGACAGAGACGGTATTAACTTATTTAGATGTTACTTAAACATATGATCACAATTGGAGCGCATTAAGCTAATATGAATAATTATTTAATTTACTAGCAACATGATATTGTTCATTTTCGTCATAAATACAAAATATGAAAAGTTACTCGTAACTCCCAAGGGATTTTTCAAATTATTTCTCCCTCATTCTCATGGTAACCATGTAAATACAAGCAACGTTTTAGCAACCATGCATTGAGGAAATCCTTGATGCTACTTACATATTTTTATTTTAAATTACACTATGACATTTTGCAATTTCATACAATTCTTACTAATACGTATGCTAGTACATAAAATATTGTAAGCACCACGGGAGATATTCATGTCCTTTACCTTCGGTTGAATTACAGACCTCGAGCCGAGGACTGTAACCATGTCAACCTCAGGGAAAAACATATCTCCCTTAATGCACAATAGATATTTATGCATTAAGGGAGATGTTTTTTCCCTGAGGTTGACATGTGTTACTGACCGAGGGCTTCTGGCCCGAGGTCTGTAAGTCAACCGAAGGTAAAGAACATGAATATCTCCCGTGGTGCATACAATATTTTATTTACTAGCATATTAGTAAGAATAGTATGAAATTTAAAAATGTCATAAAATTAGAATATGTAATAACATCAAGGATTGCCTCATTGTATGGTTGCCAAGACCTTATTTGTAGTTGCATGGTTACCACGAGTTTGAGGGAGAAATAATTTGACAAGTCCCTTGGGAGTTATGAGTAGCTTTTCATATTTTGTTTCTTTGACGAAAATGTACAATATCATGTTGCTAGTAAATAAATATCTTATTATTTTGCCGGAATTAGTGATGCAGTATTGTGTAATATTGGCTTTCTACGTATTTTTTATTCCTATAAGGGTATTTCTAAAATAACACTTTTCAGAAGTATTCTACCATCAAAAATAAGTCAAAAAGTTATAATAAATCCCTGTCCACAAATGAATCCTTTCTAAAATTTCTTAAGAAAAGAGTCTTGTTACAGCCTTGCAGCCTTATGCCATTCCCATGGGCAAGACCATACATATCATATTCACTTTTTCACGAAAAGAAAAATTCACCACTGCAGCACTGAAGCTAAATTTGACTTACTTCCGTCAAATTTCAATAGTGTACTCATTTGACAAAAAACTTCATTAAGTGCCGGTTCTACAATGCAGGTATATACCTAGAATAAGCTATCCGAGGTATAATTGCCATAGTTTTCTTTGTTACAACAATCGTTTCTAGGGTATTTATTTCCTGGATAACTTTATCCTTGGTTTGTAGAACTGGCCCTAAGTAATTTTGGTAACATTATCCACGTTTCCAAGCAACGCAAACTATTCAGTCATGGTTTTCCAGATTTCATAGTACTTTGAAATTGACTCATATTAAAACTTTAAAGCTTAATTAATATCTTAGAAAGGAAGCATTCGTGGACATGGGTTTATTAGAACTTTTTAATTTATATTTGATCATAGAATGCTTGTGTAAAGTATGCCCCCTTATTTTAAAAACACCCTGTATATAAACGTGTGTTATCCCTGCGTCTCTGCGTGAGCTTTTCATCGGCAACAATGGGGCGCAAGCGTGATGTGTACGCTTTTTCGTTGTGGATAATGTAATTCGCATTGCTAAGTATTTCCTTTTGCTGTTTCAATATAATTAGTAACATTAAGATATTTTCACCTATTTTGTGTACAATTTTGAACACAGCACACAAAGCGTTAAAACATTTTCTTCAGTAACCTTTTGAGATACCATTCAATTTCAGAGATACAAAAACTATTTTATTTAGAGTAAGGCTACCTATGTAGTGGGCTCAAGAGATAATTTGAAATATTTGTTTTGAACCTATAGCCTCGTAATCACGTAGCGAATTTGATATATACTGTTAAATATCATATATTCAGAATTACATATATATGTAGTTACATCAGTATGAGACACTGCCCGTTTTGCATTCAAAACCTGCACATGTTAAAATAATACAATTCATTTACAAACATATTTGACATAATTAGAACATAAACTTTTAAACTGAGATACATTTGTTACCTGTTTCGCTTCATCAGGCATTTCATTATATAATTTGAAATCTTTGTAATATAGATTTTTTTGTGAACACGCTTTCGTTGTTGAAGGTAATCTAATAGTTATTTTCATAACGTGTGTCGAAAGTGGTATATTTCGAGCGAGTGTGTTTTAGACGAATGAGGCGTAGCGAAGTGAAGCCACACGAGCATCGAAATGGAACTTTCGAACGAGTTGTGAACACTATTTTTCAGACTACCGAAAGAAATCATACGAATAGGAAAAACTTTATTTTTTTACTTATTATAAAAGTTGATCGTTATTTTATTATAGCCTATTATCTATTACAATACCAAGATATTTTATTGTGGGGACATATTCAATCACTACATCGTCAAAAATTACTCTAGTTATCGTATTGGTTAATAATCTTCGGCTACTGATAATAATTGCTTTTGTTTTTGATGTATTTAACTTAAGCTTGTTCAATTTTAGCCATTTAGATATATTTTTGAGGTCACTATTTAATTTATTTACTGCATCATTCACATTTATATCGCCACTAGTTACCAGAGTGTCATCTGCGAATGTTATATTGACAACTTTGCACTGCTGGGTTTATATCATTAATATAGAGGATAAGCAATAGAGGGCTTAAAATTGAGCCTTGCGGAACCCCTAAACACACTTCAACTGCTCGAGAATCTTCACCTTCTTATCTTGTAATTTGCTGACGGCCACATAGATAATTGGTTCCCTTAATTCGAATACCTTGATTTCGTATTTTTCCATTTTTGCTTGGAGCAGATCCCTGTGGATTGTTTCAAATGCTCATTTCAGGTCTGTGAACGCTGCCACTATTTTTTCCCATGTTCTATATCCTCTTTCCGACTAAAACTAAATTTAATGAAGTTTCACAAGAGTGATCTTTGCGGAAACCTGATTGTTCACTATGTAGGATTTTATTTTCCTCTAAATAATTTTCTAGTTGTTCCCTAGCTATATTTTATATGATTTTTTCGATAGGCGGGTAACATATTGATTAGTCTGAATTCTGAACTATTTTTTGTTCTCTTTACTTTTGGTATTTGACTTACAATCGCAGTTTTCCAAATTTCAAGAAAAATCCCAGTTGCCAACGATTAATTAATAATTTGCAACAGCATCTCTCCTATAACTGGCAAAGCGTTGCAAATTAATTTAAGGTTAATGACATATTGTACTGGATTTGTTACTCATTTTTAAAACCAGTTTCTGTAATTTTTCCAAGGTAATTGGTTTCATTATAGATATGCTTATGGTATTGTTTCCAATATCGCCTAAATTTATTTCACCATTAGCTGACCCACTTTTGTGAATGTCTGTAACACTATCGACGAAATAGTTGTTAAACTGCTCCGCCATCTTTTTGGGTTCCGTCAATGTGTTGTTATCAAGCCAGACAAATTCGGCACTGTTTGCATTTTCGTTCTTGATAAGTTGCTTCAGTTTCTTCCACATTAGTTTAGACCAGTGATTCTCAAAGTGGTGGTCCGCGGACCGGTGCAGGTCCGTGAGCAAGGTGTTGCCGATGCCGGTCGGCGATGCGATGAAATAGGAGCTGATCATAAGTAGTTCTTATTACATGCTGAATGTGTTGGTTATCAAGGGGGAAAGTGTTCTCAAGGGTATTCGAGCTTCGGACCTATTTTTTTTCTTCAAAGCAAAACACCAAATTGGGCGCAGCCTTTCCTCGAATAAATTGTCTGGACAAGCTTGCATACTTAGCTGACATTTTTCCATCTTCAATGATCTCAACGCCTCGATGCAAGGAATGATCAGTTACTGTTTCACTATTGCAGACAAGATTGATGCAGAGAAACGACAACTAGAAGCATGGAAGTCTAAATCAAAAAGTTGTTACGATATATTTCACAACTTATCAGCATTCATCAACGATGAATGAAGAGAGAAGAGGAGAAGAGCTTGCTGTTATATCTCTAAGAAATGTCATCAGCGAACACTTGATTAACTTGACAGAACGTTTCAGATTTTATTTCCCAACAGAAGAAGATCCGTGCAAAGAAAAGGTATGGGTCCGAAATCCATTCGTTCAACTTTTTGGATAAAATCGAGACAGATTATCCAGATCTCTCCGATATTGCCTTGAAAAAACTTCTTCCCTTCGTCACCACTTACCTCTGTGTGATTAGCTTTTTAACAATGAGTGTAATAAAAACAAAAAATATAGGAATTGCATGAAGATTTATCCCCCATTTCGCGTGGCGCTGTCATCAATTGGACCACGGATAGAGAAATTAACCAAGAATAAGCAAGCCCATTTATCACATTAATAAGGCTGAAGTTTATATACAGTTTTTTTACAAGTTTATGAATAAAATAGATATGTTTCATTAGTTGATAAATGTAGCGGTCCGTCATACATTAGTAAAAACAATACCGGTCCGCCACATTAAATAGTTTGAGAAGCACTGGTTTAGACGATCCTTTGGCTAAATCAATCTGTTTTTCGTAATATTTGTTTTTAATGCACGGTTATACTTGGTACCTAATATTTCTGTAGGAACTCCAGTCCGCAGCAGAATTATTGCATTTAGCAATTTTATACGAATAATTACGTTGTTTTTGCATGTTTTTTAATTAGTTTGGAAACCAAGGGCTTTGTTGATTTATATTAATTGTTTTCTGACTAATTAAAGTATTTTAACATATCTTTATTTTTTTCACTAGGAAAGTTAATTTTTCATTTAAGTTAAGCGCTTTGGTGTTGCTCCAAGAGCACTGTTCTAGTTTACTTCGATATTTTATATCAGAATATGCAATAACCAGTTTTTGCTGGATAATGTTTTCACACATTCCCTCTTCCTGGACAGTTTCCAAGGTTTCAAGATCAGCAATTTTGCAATCTAATATATTTACGAACATATTTAACGCGTTTGTTATTACTGGGTCGATTGTTGTTTTTGATATGGGGGTCACTCGTGTATATATGTTTACTAACTGTTGCATTCTCAAGCATGAAACCAACCTCTGTAATCTTTTGCTGTATGTGTATTGTGTCGACAAACGAAATTGAAGTAACCGATAATAGTGTTTATATCTTGGTCAACGAGAGAGTGTTCACCCCATGATTCAAAAAATTCAAGGAATTCAGCATCACTCGAGTTGGAACTGTGATAAATAAGCGTATATACTAGTGATGGGCATAACCGGACAATTTTCATAACCGAATTATTTGCATTCGAATGATATTAATAACCGAATGATTATTTGAATAATCATTCAAATAAATTTGGGCTCTCGATTCGTTTCGATTTCGCCGGTTACGCGGTTCAGCGTCATCTGTTTCAACATCGTAACTTGCAGATAGCAGAGGAACTCAGTTAATCGTTAATTATAATAATTGTATAAATGATTTTTATTTGATTTCTAAGGAGTTTGTGCAATAAGTAATTGTGGATATGAATGAAATATATCTGGATACACCTTTATTGTTTTCGATTGCTGGCGATTTATAATAATATAATAATTATTAATAATATATTGTTGTATTTGTATGAGTTTTACGACTCGCTATTCTGCATTAGCTCGATTACTCCTACATTCTTCTGATCTATAACCAAAACATAATATGTACATTATGTGTTATGTATTGGAAATTAAGAGGTATTTATTAAGAAGTGTAGAAAGAAAGAAATATGCGGGACTGCTTGCTAATCGCAATAAAAAACAGTGGTAAACCGTTTATGTTTATCGATCGGCCGGGTTAAAGGCGGCAAAAAATTGATTTATGTTCATATCATATGACCACGTATCGTCCGCGAGCCTCAGCCGGCAAGGAAGCAAGGGAGAAAACTGTAGAGCGAGAAGCCCAAATGGTGTTTTCAGTACAATCTGCCTTGCTTATGGTTATGAGTTATGAATGACGTATTATTTACAGAATTTTGATCACTCGCAGGTCGCTGAGATACGGCACGTAGTACGTATCAGGATGAGGTTATTTTTCATTCGAATACTTGGAACGAAAACCGAGTTACATAGATTATTTCAATAACCGGATAACGGGTTATTTTTCATTCGAATAAGCCCATCACTAGTATATATCTTTCGAAAATCTTTTGGATATTTTAACACTTAAAATCCACGCATTTTTCCGTAACCACTGGGCTGGATATTCGTTGAGTCACATTTAATAATAGAATATCCCGAAACAGTGATTTCACATTGATTAATTTTTTCTGTTACACGTGTTTCACACAGCATTACTGTAGACGGGTTGTATATCGCAATTGATGCCTCTAATTGTTCGAAATTAGCCAATAAACTTTTTATATTTAAGTAAAGTATTTTGTTTTGAGTGGTGCTGGATTTAGTTATTCTAAAAAATTTACTTTGTTTTCCCAATTTCCAATTTCCGCTTGTAAACAGGGCATTCAGTATTCCATGCTTCATGGCGTATATCAATCTTTAGCTTTAGTTTAATTACTGCTTCTTTACAATTCACGCACTTAATCTCCTCCTTCTCGGCTTTGCAGTCATTAATATTGTTTGCACCAGCGAGGTATAGATTAGCAGTTCGTTTGCATTTTATAGAGGCAACAACTGTTGTGATTTTATTTTAATTCTCTGTAAATGCTTGGACTAGAATTGTGGGAAATTATTTGATTGGGGCTTATGTTTTGCCGGTTCGATTAACAGACGCATCTGACCTATATTTTCGAGTATTTCGGTATTTCTTTAGGGATATGTGCTTTCTTTCGAGAGATGTTCGTGATTGGCTAAATAGTAATTTTCAATAACGTTGGATTGGACGAGGAGGCCAGTTCCGTGGGCAGCATGTAGCCCTGATTTGAGTTCCTTGGACATTTATTTGTGATATCACATGAAGAGTATTGTTTATGCTACTGAAATAGATATAAGTAAATCTCTGGCAGCATATATAAGATCCAGCTGCAAGTATACGCAGCGATTTCGCAGTTCGTTACTCATTGCGCTGAACTATATACGTATAGAAGTTCGAGAAAACTATTTTTAACAGTTATTACAATACACATTTTAATTCAGTTTATTTCTTAATTTTATTCGTTTTATATATTATTATTTATTGTTATAGTAAAATTATTACAGCTGCTATTATTAATCCTGTACAAGTAGTTATTTCATTGTTTATTATAATCACCATGACACCACACTACTGTAATAGTTCAATGTATTAGAAACGTACAGTGACCTTCAAATTTGGTAGTCATTTCAACGAATTACTAAACCGCAAAACGTTAAGTAGGTACTTTTTTTCATGTTTTGCTTACAGGTGCATGCCCAAAAAATTTCCTATGTACTTTTAAAGTTAACTTGCAAAAAGGATTTTAAAAATTATGAACAATGGAAGAACATAATAGATTTGAGTTCAGATTAAAATTTTGGGTAAAAGATGGTATAGTCCAGTCACTATGTCCAAAAATAAGGCCTTCGCGTTCAATATCTCGACAAATATCGCTCCTACACTAAAAAGTACATAACATAACACATATCATAAATTGTAGAACATTCAAAATTCTTACAAAGATGTCTACATTATTTTCATGTAGTGTTAACGGTAACCGATTTATCACAAAAAAATCAAACGCACTCATTTATCAAGATAGCGGAAATAACACATAGGAAATTTTGGTCGACAACTTAAAGTTAAGCTTTGCTGGACCTCACCAATACCCCAAAAAAGAAATTTCAAATTTCCCTTCACTTTCAAGCAAAAATTACATAGTGACTAGACTAGTATTGGAAATATCAAACTTGGTTTGCTATATCGTCAATAATAACCGTATTGTATATAAAGAACAAAAACCGAAACTGGTATGCTGAAACAAAGATTACTCTCTTATGTTCTTATATGAAGTATTAAATTGTGCTTCAATTAAAATCATATTACTGGAAATATAAATAATTTGCCACAGATTGAAAATAATAGGCGCGTCAAGTCGGATCCCTGCGCCACATCTTATATAAAATGTGTGTGCTTAATATCTTGGTATTACTTTTCAGATGGTTCAGCCAGTCGCCGATCTCATCTCCCGCGTTGCGTATTCTCATTGCAATTCCAGCTTTTTCCTCAATATTTTCATTTCGGGTACATCTACACGAAAAACTGTTTTTTCATTAGTCGATGAAGCTGTAAAGAGTTTTTGCGGAGTTAATAACATCAGGTTTCGCCCATAAACCCATGAACGCGTATTCTTACCAGACGAAGTTATTTTTCTCCATCCCCGACTTATCCTGAATTATTAAGCTTTGCTCCCAAATTAGGTAATTCAATTCCAGGTGATGCCGTACACACTGTGCCCAGTCCGCTCGCCAGAACGAGGCTCAGGAAAACTTCCGTCTCATTTGTTATTTAAAGGTAACGAACTCGGAGCGCGAATGCCCAACCTACATCCACGTTGTAGCGCCTCAGAGTAATGTCGAGTATTAATAATACAGGACGTTTGATTGCATTAGCAGCTCTCGCCTTTTTCGCCTTTCTTCCCGGTGTGGACACAACTTATAAACCTCGCAGTTGTTCTATGGAAAGCGGGAGTGAAAAGTTATCGCTAACTCAATTACGGCCACACTCATCTTCTTCGCTAATACTCGTCGCTTGCTTCTTCTGCTGCTCCTATAAATATTCAGATATGGAAATGCCCCCTCTGTTAACATCTAGAAGTAGTGATGCAATTTCGTGCGTCATCCTCGCGGCACCTGCTTGTCTGCTGTCTACCTATGCTTGCCTCAATTTAATATTCAGATTTGGCACTTGGCAATTTTAATGCTGATCCATTTACGCTGCGTGTTAGTACATGGAAAGCTAATCTGCCATGTCTCAGATCTCAGAAAGCATGCGAAATTAATATTACTTTATATAAATATACACTTCAGATATCTTGCCATCTGCCTTTTTCTTTTGCAACTGGTGTGAACGCAGAATGGAAATACCTTCTTGAGTTTATTTTGAAGGCGCTATATAATTTTTTTTTCGCCTTGAACAACATTGCAGCAAGTAAAGGTGGTTCTTCAGTTACCCAATATTTTATTGTAAAATCCCGCATTACCGTATAAAAGGCTACCATTGCTATTAATTAACATTCCAACTCTCGTAATGAACGCAACACGTTGTACGCAGTCTTAATGGTTGTCTCTCACTTCCAGATTGACTAAAAGCTGAAATACTCGAAAGCACAGCAAACTAACCATGTATAAGATATATCAATTGTATATGTTACTAATAGCGATGCTACTTATTAAGTGAATCGAAAGTGTACTAAAGATTTTTGGAAAAATGAAATCGGTTTAGCAAGTAAAAAAATTATTGCATTTAGTAAAAGCTTTTGTAAAAATTATTTCATGTAGGCGTAGAGGATGCAATTACAAAGGTTGTAAGTTAGGTCGGAGTTCTGTGCAGCGCATTTTTTAAGATATAATTGTGTGTCCAAATGGACACCCAATAATTAAATTTGGACACCCAGTAAGTCTTGAATTGGACAACGTAGAAATAGAAAATACACACTAAAATGCACAAAACATTAATTTATAATTTATAAAATAAACAACATTTACATTCAGAACATTGAACAAAGAACAAATAAACTATTAAACAATATTAAGAAATATCAGTTCAAAAAAGATAAACTAAAATACTATTAAATGCCTCCAGTTGTTCTAAAAAAAAATTCCAAATCTGGTTCTCTAAATCTACGATCTTTTTTTTTCAAAAAATCGGCCACAGCCTGACGAGGATCGTAATGTGCAGTGTCAATTCTATTCAGTGAAATAAACAATTTGTAGTTCATAGATTCTTCCATTAGAGAAGTTCTATGTTTTGATTTTATTTGATTGTAATGCGATATGACCGTTTCTGTGGTCATACAATGTGGCAATGTGATTAATATTACACAAAATAGTTTTTGGACAATACCTGTGGTTTTTACAACAATATTTTTTAGTTGGACACTATATTTACAGCCAACGGCTCTGGTGTCTAATTTTAGTAATTCACTAATAGTAGGCCAGTTATCACAAACGCTATCAGCAAAATTACTTACATTGTCCTCTCCAAAGAGTGTTTTTACTAGTTCTCGGCCAGCATTGATCAACTCTCTTGGGGAAGACGCGTCCAACAGCGATTTCATAGTAGAGATGGTGGAGTCGTCCTCCACATTTAGTCGCACATTTAAAAAATTAATAAAAGCAGTGACGATTTCTTCTCTTCCTGCCTACCATAATCGTCGATTTGTGGTGACATACTTATTTGGTGTTCGTTTAATGCTAGTAGCTCACAAAAAAAACTTTTTACAGGTTGGACACTTAGTAGCAATTCCTTAAAAAATGCTCTGGTTCTGTGGCCATCCAATTATGGCTTCATAAAAAAAGGACAATACATTGTGTAACTCCAAGTCAGAAGATAACTGAGAAGATAGGTTGAGAAAGCATGGATATTGAATAAATCCAATGCCATAGAGTTAGTAGTTCACAATAACTAACAATTTAAATATTGCAATTAATAGATTGTTAAATATGAACATCGTCTAGAACTCGAACTAAGGTGATTTGATTATGCAAGAGCTATTCAACTGCTAGGTATATTGTAACAATATGAAGTACATAAACAATTTGGTGCTAAGGAGTAGGGACTCCTTTAGAAGCCCAGTAAAGGTTGGACCTGCTTCATGGACAGCGACCTTGCACACGCGAGCTCTTGACTTACCTCATCTACAAACTTGCAGGGAAACCATGAAACACTCAGTAATAATAATAAAAATAATAATAATACGTCGACACCCATCTTTGTATAAATCTTGAATAAAAAGAAATAGAATCACAGTATTTACGATCTAATCTAAATTTAACATAACACAAAAAACATTTACATTCATTCTGCGCAGCTTAAGTAATTGAGAGACAGAGAACATGGCACCCCACAATATCAGTAATATAATAAATTGGAAAGAATTTAAGAGGTTTGTATGCAAAACAGTAATTTCACCTAAAGGTATTTAAAGCGGATTAATGAACAATTTTTAATATTTGAAGGGTTGAATTGTAAATTTTATAGATATTAAAAGAGAATGATCCTTCGTATAAAAACGTGCGGTGGAAAGGTGGGGAGATTACACCTTTGTATCTTAGATTAAAATTGTGTATATCATCTCTAAAAGTTATTCAATGGTAGAGATACCCAGAACTTTTGATTGTTATAATTTGATGATAAAGGCAAACAATCCTCAACAGTCTTTTATTTTGCATGTTGACCCATGGCAAATCTGTAAGTTTATGCAATATGTGACTAAATCTTCTCATACCAAATATTAATCTCAAGTATGAATTTTGAATCTTTTACATTTTCTGAGAATATTTTTTAGTAATACAAGAGTCATATATTGCAAAGGCTTCACGTTGCGGCGCCTAAATTAATTGCAATGATGCCCTCAACTAATAAAGGGTTTAGTGAAAATAATAATAATTAAATAGGGCAACTCACCACACAATACTTAGGGTATTTTCGTTAAATTTGAGAAATGTAAAACTTTGCCTGTCAGTATTTTAGGCTAATCACAATGAAATGTATTTATTACTTTTAATAAAATGGTCAATTTTGCCCCTTTCTATATTTTGTCGAATTGCAATATTTCTTTGGGCTTCCTCCAGCAAAACACAAGACTAATCTCTCAGGTTGGGTTCTATTTGAAATAAATGTTTAGAATATTTGACTCAGGATAGCTTCAAAACGCAATTTATTTTGGTACAACTGCGCTACTTGCTTCGATTACTCATAACCTCACAAACTTGACATTTACCACAGAAGGTTGTTCGTGCATAAAGCGTTTATTTTACGATTCAACAGTGAAAATTGTGCACGAAACCATCAGGTAAATTAAATTAAAAACTCCCGCCTAGCAACAGCTATCTCGAGTTTGTTTTAGATGTGACGTAAACGCCGCTAGCGACTCTTTTGTTCCACTTCCTGTGATCGCTTCAAATTTCTGGCAAAACCGCATTTTCTACTGACGACACGCAATTTATTCGAACTGAGACAAATCTGGACGCTTGTAAACACGGTGGATCTACTCCGCAAGGTGTATTCTTGACATCCACTAGCTTTTTGGACTCCAATCACTCAAAAAATGCCAAATCATACCTCAGAAAGTGTGGCCGATTCTCGCCTCGGAGCTGGTTACAGGTGACGCCGATGGCTTTCCTCCCTTGAAGTAGCTTCCCTGGCAGCAAATCTTGTTTGTGGATGCTCTTACACACCTTCCTGGTCTGTTGCACTGGAGCCCCTGGCTTCTGCAGCTCAAATGGGCGGTGTCGATCTTCGGAATCTCCAGATGCTCGGTGCCGTTTCACAGCCGAAGTTGGTTTGGTAAACTTATAATTTTTATGTCGCAGAAACCTCTGCGCCATTTGCCCACACTTGTCAAATTAATTTCTTATTATTAACAAAAAGGCATCGCGTTGCTTAGTAACCGCGATATAAATTAGTTACAATTTTACATAAAGGAATAACATTTGATAACATGTTTTTTGCTTAAATCTAAAATTGTCTTTATTTCTTATACATAAAAATTGTTCTTTCCCGTCACATACAACGTTTTTATAATCACTGCTATACTATAACACTTAGTTTTAAAATGCACTGGCACTTTAGTTAATTTTAAACACGTCACTGATTTTTTTCCTTTCAGTTGGTCTCGTTCTGTATTGCGTTTTGCAATTTTTATCTTATCTTCCTTCGATTTTCATCTACCTTTCAACTTGCTTGCTTTTTACTGGCCTTTTGTATTATTTACTTTCATTTGGTCCGGCTGAAAATATGCTCAAACCTATCGTATTACTATATTATAGTAGCCATCTTAAATCTTTCTTTTACTCAAACTTCAAATTCAATCCTACTGCAATCCGCTTTGCTTATGCTTGCCTTTATCCCTCTAATTATGCTTCTTGCATCTCATTACCAATGTATTTAATAACTTCAACTACTGTTGTAACGCTAGCTTCCGTTTAAATTTGGTAAAATCCATATTAAATAATATGATCAAATTTATTCGTCATCCTCACGTAGCGTTATCAAGACCCTCCACCTGTACCGAACCGATAAGCCCGCCCGGGCATCGAAACAAAGGTTAAACGCGCGCAGAATCCCCTCCTCATGGCTTTGGCGCAGCATATAAAACCAGTTACAGAGCGTATTTCAAAAGAGATTCCACGAGACTTTCCCTTCCGACTCCGAGACCTTCCATACAGATTTCCCCAGTCCCAGACCCCCAATCCTGACCGTCCCGTCCGAATAAAGAGAGATTTTTCCTGCTAGCACCAGCTCCCTTCAGGAGACCCCGACCGAACTTAGCAAGCTAGATAATAAGTTGTTTCGACCCAGTGGTGAAAATCCGCCTGGATGTCAACAACTTATTAATTAGTTAACTTCCCCGAGAGTAGATTTGACCTAGTGAATTATTTTGGGAAACATCTCGCAGTCGCCACTAAACAGAATTCGACTCAGTGGTGAAAATCCGCCTGCCTGTCCTCTGTTTATCGTGGGTTGACCTAGTGGCTTGCCAAAATGAATATCTAGATGTCATCCATTCTCCCCAGTCAAAATATACGGCCCTAATGAAATAAAGCCCGATACATTTTGGACCGCTTTGAAATCGAGTGCCTGCACCGCTCGAACTCGAACTTTTACGCCGGCTGCAAATATTAATTTGCGAGCTCGCCGAAACCCCTGTATCTTCATAAACGTTGGCTACCGTTACATTGTAAAATTAGGCATTCCGCCGGCCAAATAGAAACATGCCACTCTTGTAAAGTAAATGTAAATTTAACTGTTATTTGTTGAAAATTGCGGCACTTCGCCGGAACGTGCAGGCTTCCACAATCATATTCACGAGAACCACGGGGCTTGGATAAATCCTCCCGTGATCACGCCGCTCCACGGCATCCCTCCCGGGGTTCTAATTTCAACCTATTGTCGTCACCCGGAAAGGGTGGAAATAGTGTATTGATAGATTTAATGTGTAGATTGTTTACAGAAACACGAGGTGAGAACTTTGACAGCTGTTTCCTGCGACGCAGCCACTGCGCGGGTCCACGTAAGTCCGAGAGTACCGAACAGGCCCGAAACGCCCGAAGCGAGCCTCTCCAGCCGTTGACGTCCATTTTTCATCCGCATGCGAATTGGGTTGCGGCATCCAAAACGGCAGCTCGCGCCGTTATTGTAATTTATCATTTGTCAAATTGATTGAAAGTCTCCTATTTTCGTTAATTCATGCTTTATTATTTTGTACATAGTTAAAACAAATAAAAGTGTATACAAGAAATTCTGTTTGAGTATTTGTTAACTTCGTATGGTGGCTGAAAAGTACGTTTGAACTCTGTTTCCGACTAATGAGCTTATCCGAGGTAAATTAATAATTAATCCCTTAAAAAGAAGGGTCCAGGTGTTACACTGTTTAGATTGCAATTAAATAAAATATTTCCACTCTGTGCTTTAATTGACTTTGTTCAATATTTCTCTCTGCATACAGAGCTAAATTGTGAGCTTTAAACCATCTCAATATCTCTGAACAGTAGGAAAAATGACAAAGAACTAAGGTTTCACAAAGCATTGCTTCAATAGTGTCAGACACCCTATCAAAAACTAAGTTATCCTACCATATGCTATACCGATCTTCCAACACGTATTGGCCAGCGTGGAAGATACAAGGCCATCAAATCCCCCCTTAAAACGGTGAATTTTAAAACACACGCTACTAGTCCCCAGGTGGGTAGGAACAATTCCGAATCCCACATCTTTAAAAAGGTCCGCCTCTTGGAATCTGTGCGAGGCAAAAAACACACAAATCGAAAGCCAATACAATATTTGCCGCCACTTATAACAATGAACAACAATGAAAACAACATCATTTCGAAGAACTAGAAGAAGAATTATCAAACATCAAATAGGACACAGTAGATAAAGATGTACAATCTCAGAAAAACCAGGAGGGGTAGCTATTCTCATTAATAAACTGATAAAACGCCAAGTGATATAAATGAACGCGATCTCAGACAGAGTCATCTACATTGTTTTGAAGATACCCAAAAGATACCATCTACATATATATAATTCAGGTATACGCCCCTACAAGTGCTGTAGATAACGAAGAAGTATCAAAAATATACATAACCATAAAACCATAAAAAACTGGAAATGCCCATTTCAAAATCATCATCGGAGACTTTAACACAAAAGGAGGAAGTATAAATACAGATAAAATTTCAAATAGCGCTAACTTTGGACTTGGTACAAGAAACGAACGAAGTGAAACTCTAACAAATTTTTTATATGAACACCTTTAGGAAACCGAAGAACAGAAGATGGACATGGAAAAGCCCGAATTCAAGAACAAACAAAAATAAATTGATTATATAATAACAAATTCAAAATTCATTATCATTGATGCCTCACTATTGAATCGATTTAACACGGGCAAAATGAAGAAGCCTGCAGTCTTCTGAGAGCAAAGATATCGATAAATATTAGAGCAGAAAGAAACAAACTAATTTCTCGAAAAAGCTTCCTAACTCTCCAAGAACTACAACAAAACATTAACGCTTACCAAGTAGATCTGAAAAGTAAATTAACACCAACTTCGAAATTGACAACAATGAATATTAACGATTTAGAACAAAAAATAAGAAACGACATCCATACAGTAGCCGAAACGATATGTACAAAAGCCAAACTAAACAAAGCATGACTCACAAAAATTAATGCAAGGGCGAACGAATTTAAACAGAAACTCATCAAATTACAACGGTTTCAACAAACGAATAAGAAAGAACATTAGGGAAGATATAAGAACTTACAACCAAAATAAAATAACGGTGTGATACAAAACAACAAGAACTTGAAGGTACTGAAATAACTAAGGGCAAATCCTAATTAAGATCTTTCGCCTATGCCTAGCGGGAAACTACTTGCCACTGGCGTGGAGACCGATCAAGGTTGTCTTCATTCCCAAACCAGGGCGAGTATCGTACACCCTGCCAAAGGCATATAGACCGATTAGCCTAATGTCTTTCTGTCTAAAGATTATGGAAAAACTGGTAGACAGGCACATACGAGATGGGGTCTTGAAAGACAATCCCATACATCGTAGCCAATATGCATATCAACCAGGAAAATCATGCGAATCGGCACTTCACAACCTACTCAGTAGGGTAGAAATGTCGATAACCAACAAGGAAGTAGCCCTAGCTGCTTTCCTGGACATAGAGGGAGCATTTGATAATACCTCCTTCGAATCAATAATGACTGCAACCCTAAGACATGGCGTGGACGACATCACAAACAGATGGATAAAAACCATGTTAGAGGGACGCCAGATACAGGCCGATTTGGGAGAAGAATCCCTCAAGGCACGTGCTGTCAGAGGTTGTCCACAAGGGGGTGTACTATCCCCACTACTGTGGAACATGGTAGTAAACGATCTCCTGCAGACACTCAATGATGAAGGGTTCTACACCCAAGGTTATGCAGATGACATAGTCATTCTCATAAGGGACAAGTATCCAACCATCATTGCAGCTCTCATGCAAAGGGCACTGAACATCACCCAGGCATGGTGCAATAGGGAAAACCTCAAGGTAAACCCTAGCAAAACATCTATAATACCTTTCACTAAGAAAAGAAATGTAGAGGCCTTCAACAACCTTACAATCTTTGGTGAAAGAATTCAGGTTAGCCAGGAAGTTAAATATCTGGGTATTACCCTAGATGCAAAACTAAACTGGAATGCACACCTAGATAAAATAGCAAACAAAGCAAAAATGGCCCTCATGATGGGTAGACGCATGTTTGGTAAAACATGGGGACTGAAACCAATGATGGTTCATTGGTACTACATAACAGTAGTCAGACCCGTGATATCCTATGGCACCTTGGTATGGTGGCCAAAGGTAGAACAAAAAACAGCAATTAAAAAACTATCCAGGATACAGAGACTGGCCTGTTTGTGCATCTGTGGAGTTATGAATAGCACTCCAACAGCATCTATGGAAGCTCTCTTGGGACTAACACCTCTAGACATATATCTAAAAGGGGAAGCCCAGATTGGAGCATACAGAATGAAAACCACCGGAAACTGGAACACCAACCAGGAACGGTGCGGACACAAACGGATACAGGAAGTGGGCGAAGGTAACCCCATCTTAAAAATGGGCTCAGACTACAGCCTTCCAGAGTATTCCTTTGACAAACCTTTCACTGTGAGGTACGATCGCAATGACTGGACCCAAGAAACCTCAACCCACCTGCCAAATGGGCTAGTCTGGTACACAGATGGATCCCGAACAGCAGAGGGCACGGGTGCTGGAATACATGGCGTAAGACCAAAAGAGGACATTAGTGTATCTCTTGGGACCAAAGCCACAGTCTTTCAAGCTGAAATCTTTGCTATAATGCAATGCGTCCAGGAAAATGCAAAACGCGGGTATTCCCAACAACGCATAAGCATACTTTCTGACAGTCAAGCGGCACTGAAAGCGCTTGAATCACCTCGTGTAAGCTCTGTGCTAACAAGAGAATGCTTAAGTCACCTGACACTCCTATCTGAAAAGAACACTGTTCAGCTCATTTGGGTGCCAGGGCACACAGGGATAGAGGGAAACGAAGCGGCAGACGCCCTCGCAAAAGCTGGTGCATCTACCCCATTTATAGGCCCAGAACCTGTATTTGGTATACCCAAACAAAGCATCCGAACAGCGATAGAAAAATGGACCGTTAGACAACACGCTTCTCGCTGGGATGCCACACAGGGACAAACACTGGGGAAGGAAATAATTAGAACGCCTTCTCGCAGACTAACAACCGTTGTACTCCATCTAGGACGAACTCAGATCAGAAGGCTGGTAGGACTAGTCACAGGACACTGCCACCTGAGAAAACACCTACACAAAATAGGCATATACAGAGGGGATATACTCCGTAGATTATGTCAGGAAGAGGAGGAGACAGCCTCACACATAATCTTCGACTGTCCAGCGTTACTCCGCAAAAGACAGCAACTTTTCGGGGGAACTCCACACGGAGCAGCTCTCACACACGAGCACCTCGTAAAACACCTCCTACAACTCGTTGAAGGTGCAGATCTATTTTAATAGGGTCAGGGGGGGCACAAAAGACCACAGAGTCGAAGTGCAAAACTGGGCTCACTACTAACCCATCTAAATCCCTGCTTTTAATCAATCAATCAATCAAGGGCAAATGGAGGTACAATAGTATACTAAATAAAGAATTGAAATAATAGAAAATAGAAAAAAATAGATCGTGGAAGACTACCATAAAGGTATATATTAGAGAGCGGAATTATAAGCACAGAAATTTAAAAACGCACTTAAAAAGCCTAAAAAATGTTTAAAAAAGCGTTAATTTAAGAAAAAAAGCATTAACTCTTACATAAAACGTCATTGTACCTACTATTTATTATTTATTATTAATATAAAAACTTATGTGACACAAAAAATAAAATAGAAAACTTCTACACTAAAACATTAGTCTCTCAGAAAACTATTAATTATTAAATATTGTTTTAAAAGGAATTCCTTGTTCTTGCGGCTCGAGTTACATTGGACAGACTGGTCGTTCAGTTGATCTAAGACTTCAAGAACATAAAGGCGATTGCAAACACAAACGTATCATAAAATCGGCCGTAGCTGAGCATACGTTTACAAATGGGCACACTTTAGAATTTGAGCATGCCAGAGTACTTGCCAGAATACCTCACTACTTCCGAAGAGTGATACGTGAAGCCATAGAAATAGAAAAACATCCAAATAATATAAACAGGGAAGATGACTTTAAGCTTAGTAAAACGTGGACTCCTTTTTTTTAATTGTTTGTAAACAGGTTCAACAAGTTAATGTTATTCACGGTTGGGTTAACACTGAAGTTTGCATTGTTTATCACTCCAAGAGGAAAGCTGCTATGAGCTCCTCACGCACTTAACTAATTTTTAGTCTGCGTCACTATTGTCACTTGTCGTAAGCACATCTTGTGGGAGAAGACGCTTTAACCTTAAGTGTAAATTTTTCTCCCCAATAGAGTAGTGGGCTGCGCCTGAGCAGGACGGTATATTTTTGAAGAATTTTTGGTTACATTTTTGTATAAACTGTCTAACAGTTGGAATACCAAGTTGGTCATGGAGATGTTTGTTTCTGATGAACCACGGAGAATTTGTGGCTATTCTGAGAATTTTGTTTTGAAACACTTGAATTTTGTTTATATGTGTTGTGGAAGCTGCTCCCCAAACTGTGCATCCATATAGATAAGAAGTGCACATTCGGCTTTTAACGAATATTTATGATTGATGATTGGGTACAGCTATATTAATCACATATAACATACATTTAATTTTTTATTAATATGTATTCCCCATGTAAGTCTCCTGTCAAGATGGAGGCCTAGATATTTGACTGCTCTGTCATTGGGATTCCAGTCTATTTCAACATTTTTAATTTTTATTTTTGTATGTGATAACGCATGGGCGTTCATAAAGCTATGCATTACTTTAACACGTGCGCTTTTATATTCAAAAGCATTTCTTTCAAAAATACGGGATATACTAGCAAATATATGAAATTTGTTGAAACTGAATGCATTATTAACTGTAGGCTTATATACTGCAGTTCTTGACCTCTGACCCTTGCAAATTTAAGGTGATTGCAGTTATTGGGTTTTGTAGATAATTTTAACTGTATGAAGTACTATAAAAAGAACAAAGAGAAACACAAGATGCCTAGTAACTGCGGAAAGTGTAGTAGGAGCGTGTCGAGTTAGATGTAGATAATATTAATTGTACTCCTTGCAAAATTATGCTTGTGTTAATTTAACCGAAGAAACTACTTCAAAGGATGCATGGAAATGTAGTAATTGTGCCTTTGAGGGTAAAAATCCTACTTTAGCAGATATTTTAAAGGAACTGAAATCTATTAAATCGGAACTAGTCGAAATCCGTGATTCTGTGAATCTTTGTCACGAAAAAAATAGATGAATTTTTAAACCGCCAAGAAAAAAAATTGAATGAATATCCGCAAAGGATTGAAAATCTAGAGATCAAGAATGCTGTTCTGGGAAAGAAGAATTTGGGTCTACATCAAAGGTTAAATGATATGGAGCAGTATTCCCGAAAAAACACTGTGGAGATCTAGCAAGGGCGTAGCCAGGGGTTGTGCTGAAGGTGCTCCAGCACCCCCCGAAATTCTCATCAAATTACGTTTTTAACAATGACTAACAGAGGCTTCTTTAACCTACTATCTGTTACATCCTTATAAACCTTTCCCCCTGGTTCGGCACCCCCCAAAATAAAATCCTGGCTACGCCCTTGAGATCTAGGGTGTTCCAGAAGTTAAAGACGAGAACACGTTCATGATGGTCCAGGCAGTAGCTGTTGGATTCAATATCTATCCCGAGATGATCGACGCTTGTCATCGCCCGAGGGTGAATCCAGCACGACCTACACAGCCTAAAGGAATAATAGTGAAGTGTACTAGACGTATAGTAAAGGACGATTTTATGAAGGCTAAGAGAGTTAAAAGAAATCTGCAAGTCAGTTATCTTTGAGACGACATTCGAAAATTGTCACCGACCAACTATCCTATCTACATCAACGAGCCACTCACCCAACAAAACAAGTAACTGATGGCTAAAACGCGAGAATATAAGAAGATCTGGTCTCGGAATGGCAAAATATTTATGAGAACAAAGGATGAAAGTAAGGTATTCGTGATAAAGTATGTAGCCGATTTCAAGGATGCCCATTGACAATGGAATACTTACATATTACTATCAAAATGCACGAGGTCTGAAGACTAAATTACGTGCTTTATACAACAACGGTCTCAGTGAAAACTATGACATTGTGTTTTTAACAGAGATTTGGTTAGACAATTGTGTTTGTGATAATGAACTGCTTGGTGACCGGTATATCATATATCGCAAGGATCGTGACTTCGTACAAAGTGAGAAATCTAAAGGAGGTGGTGTGCTGCTTGCAGTTAAAAGGGATTTTCCATCGCGTAAACTAGACTATTTGGATTCCCAATTTAGAAAGTCTGTGGGTTCATGTAAGAATATGCTTAACTAATACATACTTTTGTTTAGTTTATTTCCCACCAGTAAGTGATTTAAATATTTTCGAGATACTATTTCGAACAGTTGAAGGAAAAGTGGATTTTACTCAAAAACATCATACCTATATAATAATCCGCAACATTCCCAAGGTCCCAACATTTCGACTCCCAGTCTATGCGCAGTAGCTACAGTGGGCTGGTTGTTGATATTGGCGGTTGCACAGCAGCGTTGCCAGAGCTGGTACAATTCTACGAATCTGGTACATTTTGAAACCGTTTGTACAAAAGTACATTTTTAATATTTCTGGTACATTTTCATCCTCATTTGTTAGACGAAACTCTCAAAAATAAATTAGTAGATCAGCCAGCTAAAGCGAAATTGGTAGACAAAATCCGGCGTCAATCTTATTTATTTCGTACAGTATCCTCATTTAATACCAAATCTCAGGGAAGGGGAAAGTGCAAGTGAAGCAAGAGAATTATGCAATTTGTCAGAGAAGGTAAAACATAAATTAAAAGAATTAGAATTTTCCAACTTCTGGTTCGAATTAAATACTTTTAAAAACTCAGCTAATGGAGAGACATTTGGTAACTGCGTGAATTCGCGTTTAATATTTTGTTATTGCCACACACCAGCGCTTTCGCTGAAAGAATTTTCTTGGTACTAAATTTAATAAAAACAAAAACTAGAAATCGCCTATTGCACGAAACGTGCAACTCTTTATTAATGGCTAAATCTTTATTTGGCGAAACCCTTGTTTTGAGTGGAAGCCTTCTCAATCCTTATTAAAAAAGAATATTCTTTATAAGTAAAATAGGTGTGTAATAGTAATTATAAATATTAAGATGATTTTTGGTAACTTACAATCTTGGTATGAGACGATAATATTTTTTCCGAAAATTTACGAATAAATTTTCGCAGAAGTTTATTATCGTGTCATACCAGCTTTATAAATAAACACTAATACTACAAACATAGTGTTTAGTGTTATGTTTTTTTTCCTTTAATTAATATTTTTCTTCTGAGATTAAAACTAAGTAATTTTTGGTGTCTGTCCAAATGTCCAAAATCTGGTACAATTTAAACTTATAATTTGGTACAATTTGAGGACCTCTGGCAACACTGTTGCACGCACAGCCTCCTACGAAGGCTGTAGAGGTTGACATTGTTCACAACCATAACCTTAAACTCAAACACGCTGCTTTCACGTTTGTGTGCCATTTGCTATTTGCTTTTGTTTATATTCGGTTTCCGAAAGACTGGCAGAGATAAGTCTTTGGTTTTAACAAGCGAGCAAAGCGCTTTTTATTATTATTTCTCTGCAGTCTGCAAGCAACAATTCGGTAAGATTCCCGAAACTAGCGTCAATCTGAATTTCACCAAATTGTGGTATGAGGTGGAACATTTGAGGGGCAAAACCAGGAAATGCACGGTGGTGGCTTGATGGCTGTATGGATAAATTTAAAGGAAATCAGTAAGTTGGTTGTGTACGGCGTCGAACACATGTACGGTGAGAACAATACATGTACGGTAATATGTTGCCCGAAGCACGTTACACGCCCGAAGCACAAAGGAACGGCGGTGTGTACAGTGTCGAAGGTGTGCTCTGACAGTAATGGTTGATGCACACTACACACTCGAGGCACACATACATTGAAAAACGAACATGCGCCACACACATGTATATTGTGTTGGAGGTGTGCAGTTTTCCGAACTTTTATTAATTTGTGTAACTAATTATGGCTTGGTGTTTTCCCAGGGCCGATTGAGAACAATCTGAAAAGCAGCGTGGCCGAATCTGTAGGAGACACGACGGTGAAGGCGCTGACGTAACAGGAGTCAGCGGGTAACTATTATTTCATGACAGTTTGAAATATGACATCGCTTGCAGTCGTTTCGTTATAGTTTTTATTACGGAATGCTGGATGCAGGATGTTTAGTTCTGTACCTTGGGTGGTGCTGTACCGGGTTTAGTTTATTCTAAATTCAGCTCGTAGTAAGTACCACTGTACGTAGGACGTAGTTCATGGTTAAGCGGAATATTGTGTTCTTTATAGTTTGAATTTTTTGTTATATTAAAATACAGTGAAGTGTCCAGTAAATGAGTGTAAAAATGGAGGTTGATTGTAGTTGAATCATGATACCATACCAAAAAAATCTGGTGTGATACACTCACACAACTTCCTTTTACAGTGATCTTATAATTAGCCAAATATTTGATTTTTAATTTTTAAGCATTTCAAAAATTTTCAAAAATTACAAATTTTACAAAAACGGTACAAAATAGAGTGTTAGTTCAAGAGACAAATTTTCTCTAGAATTTTAAGGTGAATTCAAAAATGTAATAATATACCGGGTGTTCTATTTAAAATAGGAGTTAATAAAAAAAATAGAAAAAAAACAAAAGAAACCCATTTTAGAAGTATTCAACTGGAAAATCAACTATCTCAGATCAATACACATTAAAAATGTAATAAAAATGTAAAGTTAAAAAAAAAATCGTTAGAGCCGTTTTTGAAAAAATCGAAAAAACTGAAAATTCACAAGAGTAAACATCCACTTCCGGTTATGCGATTTTCTTCAAAAGCTTGCTGTCGCATCTACATAGTACACAAAACTTATATATAAAGTTTCAACGCCATACCTCTTTCCGTTTTTGAGATATTCTGTTCACAGACAGACACACACACAGCCAGACAGACACACAGACACACACACAGATAGACAGACCAATGAAAAAAAATATGTTTTTTGGGATCAGGGGACTCTAAAATGTGAAGATCTGTTGAAAACTCAATTTCGAATTTTTGGGGTGAATCCAATACTTCCTTTATTGTAAAAGGAAGTAAAAAAGCAGTTCAGGCAACCGACAACATAAACACATTTTTCAAAAATATGGGTGGAACGTATGCTAGAATTAAAAAATTGGTTAAAATCTTCTGCCGATAAGAAAAAAAATGGTATGTCGTGCATGTAACAACAAAGAAATAACTACGGCTATTTCCATTTTGAAAAAACATGTTAAAAGTGTCAAACATGGGGAAATGTTTAAATTTACTAGATGTTTTATCCCTACCACATATGAGAGCGTGTTCCTAAGACAAATTTAATAAAAACTAAAATTTGAAATAAACTGTCTCTAAAAACAATAAATTTCTAAGACATAAAAATATGGTTGCTGTTATGAATATCAACCCTCTAAAGAAATAGTACTGAAAAAACATGACATCAAATATATTATAAAAAAAATAAAATAATGATTTTGCTTGACTGCTAACTAATTTCTTATTTGCTTTTAAGAATGCTCTAAAGTCATGGATAGTATAAATGTAGAATTATTTCTACTTTACGATATTAATTAAAGGTATATGTATTACTATTTGCAATTTATTACGTTAATGCTTCATTTAATTTAGCTAAATGAAAGTAGTTCTTACCCAGTTTTTTCAATAAAAATAATACAAATATGCATATTTATGTATTAATATTTATACTTTAATTCCTTTGTATATAGTGATTAAACAAATTAATGTGGATATTTTGTGTTCAAACATATTTCCATGATATTTCTAATATGTAATAAAAATACTCCCTGAAAATAAAGCTTGACTATACCATAATATGTTTCCAAATACCATAAAATTGGTGTTGCTGCTACCATAATTTATAACTGAACATCTGGCAACGCTCTGCGAATTTATATGGGCATTCAATATTTGGCTTTAGTATAGAACTGACGTCCGGTATATCACAGTTACGTCGAATATATTGGAAGTTTTTAATTATGTTTATTAATTATTTTTGTACCCTTACGAATTTCTACAAAGCAGTGATATTTCTTCTTTATTAAATGGTTCATAATGCAACACCGTATATCAACGATTGAACTCAAGGCTCTTTCTGTACATACCTTTTTTAATTGTTTGTTACATTTTGCACATTTTTTGTATATATTTGTTTTCTCATAATTATGAATGAAAATAATTACTTCTTTAAAGTATCTCATTTGAATGTACGCTTTCTGTTGCCAAAAGTAGATAATATTAGACATATAATTAATGAATATGACTTTACAATTTTCACTTTATCAGAAACATGGTTATCTAATACTGTGTATCTACTAGCAACATGATATTGTACATTTTCGTCATAGAAACAAAATATGAAAAGCTACTCATAACTCCCAAGGGACTTGTCAAATTATTTCTCCCTCAAACTCATGGTAACAATGCAACTACAATTAACGTCTTAGCAACCATACAATGAGGCAATCCTTGATGTTACTTACATATTCTAATTATAAATGTCATTATGACATTTTGAAATTTCATACTATTTTACGAATATGCTAGTAGATAAAATATTGTATGCACCACGGGAGATATTCATGTTCTTTACCTTCGGTTGACTTACAGACCTCAGGGAAAAAACATTCATATCTCCCTTAATGCATAAATATCTATTATTCTAATTATTTAACTGTAAATGATTTTACATTAATAAGAAAAGATTGGAATACTAGAGGAGGAGAAAGGGCTATTTATATTAAAAGTTATATAAATTGTACAGTCTGTGATGTAAATAATTCAATTGAACGGTTGTGGATATCCTTTACAAATAAAAGTAGGTGCAGTATACAGGCCACCACAAATGAGTTATAAGACTTTTATAGATTACCTAGATGAATCTTTGTCCTTTATTATACCTCATAACGTTATTGTTTGTTGTCACGGTGAGTTCAATATTAATTTGTTTAACGTCACTTCCATACAAACGCATTATTTTTATCATATTATTGAAAATTATTCAATATCACAAGTCGTAAATGAACCAACCAGAAACTTAAATTTATTAGATTTAATACTTATAAATGATCCTAGCAAGGTTATTCGCACGGATGTTATTGGTTGTACTTTTCGGGCCATAATATAGTACTTTGTACTTTAAAAATCTCTAAGCCAGTAAAACCAAATACATTTTTAACATTTAGAGACTACAAATATTTAAATAAAGGACATTTTTAACATGATTTGCATCTTTTGCCTTTGCAACAAATATATTTTTTGCACTACTAGTCTCAGAACGCACCGTTTTTGGTCTATCTTTAGGTCGTGAATTTGATTTTCTCCACCAAGGGAGAGAAAGTAAAATAAACAATTTTCACCGTGGTAACTGATAAATTGCTAAGTTACCAAATATGACTATTTTAATTTTGACGTTTTAAAGAGCTGTATTGTCAGGTTGACAGTTAACATATTTTCGAAATTTGTTGAGAATTTAGGTATTAAGCCGTTTGGTAGTGCAAAAAATAGTATATACACCACGGTAGCGAATCGTCTTATAACCTTCGCGCTTTAGATACTTCGCGCTGCGCGCTCAGTATCTAATATGCGCTCAGGTTATAATACTGCACTTCGCTACCTTGATGTATAATATACTATTACAACGTCGATAGACGAGAAGATTAATATGTTAAATAACTGTTTGTTAAATCTATTTCAAACACATGCTCCATTAAAGAGAAAGAAAATTACGAAAAGACCTGCGCCGACAATTTAAGATATATAATACATTTACGAGATAAATAATTTAAAATTTACTACACGAATAATAATGAGAAGGTGTAACAGAACAGCAATTACTCTCAACAGTAAGTTTTGATTTTCTGTAAGCTACAGTTATAGATTTCTATATAATGGCATATATAGGTGATTTTTTTAAAATATTGGTACAAGGTGTACTTAGGTAAAATGAGTCAGCGTATCTGGAAGCTATTCAAGACACATTAAGGTTAATTTTTTTAAGCAATTCAGGGCAATCAATTTTACTATTAATAATTTTATGGAGCGTAACAGCCGAGTAATATTTTTGTCTTACATCAAAACTTGAAAAACTATGCCTAGATAGTAACTCATCATGAGATATGCCGATGGGAGGATACACTCCATCAATTCTATAACTTAGGTATGTTAAGAAACATCTCTGCATGGCTTCTATTGGATCAATGTGAACTTGATAGTGTGGACTCCAGATGACCGAGGCATATTCCAACTTTGATCTTACAAAAGCATAATAAAGACATTTAAAGGTAATAATATTTTTAAAATTCTGGCTGATTCGAACTATTAAGTCCATACATACGATTGGCTGAATTTATAATGTTATGAAGATGAATATTAAAGGAGAGGTTAGGTTCAAATGTAACTCCTAGATCAATAAATGTTTTAGGCCTTTCAAGTGAATAGTTATCAATACAGTATTGAAAAATAATTGGATCTGTCTTTAGTGAGTAAGACATCACCTTACATTTAGCACAATTTAGCTTTAAATTATTTCTTCTACACCATTCAACTACATGATCTAGATTTAATGAAAGGCTGTCGCAGTCTGCAACATTTTTAATTGAACTATATATTTTCAAGTTGGCAGCATATAACAAATAGTTCATGTCTATTACATCACCAATATCATTCATAAATATATTGAATAATAGCGGTCCCAGGTTGGATCCTTGAGGGATTCCCGATGTGGCAAGGTGTTTTCCAGATTTGCTGAACATATTGAGTTCGATTATTAAGGTATGACCTGAATAAATCAATGAGACTATTGGAGATTCCAAAAGCACCGAGCTTTTGTATTAATATGCCATGGTCAAGTCTGTCAAATGCCTTTGTAAGGTCTGTATGAATAACATCGGTCTGCATGTTGTTGTCAATATTTTCTGCTGTATGCTGAGTAACAGAAAGATTTGTTACAGTTGAGCGACCTGTCATAGAACCATGTTGTTGAGGAACAATGAAATTCTTCAGATGGCATTAATTTTTTTTCCAAAAATATTTCAAAAATTTTACTAAAATTCTAGATAATGAAAATTGGTCTGTAATTCTTAATGTCTGTTCGGGTGCCATTTTTAAAAATAGGACAAACTTTAGAACATTTCCACAGCAGCGGAATTATAGCAGATTTCAGGCAAATATTGATTGTTATCGTAGTGTTAAACGTTTCATCGTTACATTATAACGCAATGCTTAAATCATCAATGGCTTAAACCTGAAAAGAAACACAGATTGCAGGCAACTTAAAATTATTTCGGTGGCGCAAATAATTCTCGGATTTTAAATGTCCGCATTCGGCTACGCACAGCGCACACGCAGTACGCGCCTGCTTGACTTTTTGGGATAGGAAGTAGACACTTAAAATACTTATGCAAATTCCCCATCATAACAATAAAACATAATATTTCCTGTACATTCCAAAAGCAAGTAGGTTCGTTGTCCCTATTTCCAGAAAATTCTAGGTTTGTCTAAATATGGTGCTTTTAGAGATCAGCAAATTCCAGGAATTTAGTTTTTGGAAAGTGTCCAGTGACATTTGCACTAACTGCGGATTTACAACATTGTAACAATAATTACCATTTAATACTGAACAGAAAAAAAGACACTATTCAATTCAGCAGTATTACCAGTATCCAATATGAAAAAAAGTTGCCCGGAGGCTATCCAAAACTGTCCATAAAACGCTTTCCAGAGACGAGCGTTGCTTTTCCAGAAACTTTCCATTTGAAAATATAGTTTTTGGAACTTTTCCTTATTGCCATTCTCTAGCGTGCTTTTAAAACTTTCTTTAGTGCAACAAAAGTTATTAAATTCGTCCTACATTTTAAATGCGGCATATGCCGCGGGTTTTAGCTAGTTTAGTAATATTAGACGACTTTAATTTACCACATTTAAATTCAGAGCTGATTTTTCCTGCAAATCCTCTACTGGCCGCATTTATTGAATTTGCAAACTTTAACGGATTACTGCAGTATAACAAAATCATAAATAATAGAAATAGAGTTCTAGACTTAATTTTGGCAAACAAATTCACTACTGTTGCGAAATCTGAATCACCGTTTATACCAATGGATGCATATCATCCTCCCTTAGAATGAGGACAATACTACTCAAAAGGCAATTTTTAGAACTCTATTACAGGCTTAGAGATACGAACTGGTCGGTACTTGAAACTATTAAAGATGCAAACTTGGCGGTGAATAAATTTTATAAACTTATTACAGATACAATATAACTAGGCACCAAAATAATCTTCGATTCAAACGTTGAATTAAAAAAATTTATTGGTAAATAGATTATTTCAAAATGCATCTTCAGCTGTTAATATTTCAGAAGAATGATTGTAAAGATTTTTTTTGTGATTTTTTCCGTACGCCGCTAGTAGTCCCCAACGACCCTTCCAGAGGAAATGCACCATTTTTGAATCACCCTGTATTATTCAGTTTAATTTTTAAAACGGCCGGTTTCCCTGCTAAATTTCAAATAGTAAAAATTTGTCCTATTTATAAATGTGGCCATAAAAATAACGTTGTTAATTATCGACCCATAGCCATACTACCTAATGTTTAAAAAAAAATTAATTCGTCTTGCATAACAAATTATTTCCATTTATTAAAAATAAAATTTCAAATTTTCAGCAAGGTTTTATGCCAAATCGTTCAACTATCACTAATTTATTATTATTGACAAAAGATGTAGTTACTGCTGTAACTATGTCCTTAATGAGTTTTTACTGTTGGACGCAGTATAAACTCTATAACATAAATAAAATAAATAAATAAAAAATATGCAATAGCTGCATCAGCAGTTAAGTGAAAATAATTAATAGGTCTTCTTACAACTAGAAGGTATGAAAAGAAGAAACAATGCGAACAACGTCGTACAATAATGGTCAAGCACACAGAAACCGAACTTCTAAGTCATTCAGTAATAAGAAACATAAAGTTCTACCTTGCACAGAAATTAGAACCTTTGATTTTGTCTTCTTGATATTTACTTTATTAAACTGTAGAACTATTATATCTTTACTAGTAGTATATGTACAGTTGTAATCTAATGGTGTCACATGCTCCTTTTTTGTTTACGTCAGAGGGGTAAAAGAGGTGGAAAGCGAATATATGACCTCTTCTACTCAATATTTAATCGCACATATCTAACATGTGTCATATTTTTAAAATTAAAATAGTTCTTCAATAGCATTTTCGATGTGGGATAACTAAAGAAAATCATTAAGCAAAAGTGGTGAGAAAAGTATGCTAAGGTGGAAAAGTAGAAAATATCAAACAATGAATAAATCACAACAAATTAGATTTACTTGGATTAAGTGAGGTAAGGTAACCTGAAAAAAATATGTAGAGCGGACACTACAGAATAATTAGGACAGCACTGCCGGGCTGCGAATAATAATGCGAAAAAAGTATGGCAAACAACGAAAAATATATCGTGTGTTCAAAAAAAAAACTCATTCAAAGCAGGCCTTGGAAAGAAAGATAAAAAATCTAATCATGTCTTTACTTAATTCTGTAGGTGAATGTCAGATTGCATTTTGTTTATGAAAACATTTGTCACTGAGACAGTCAAAAATTTACACTGCATTAAGTTTACTTGTATCAAGCAAAGAGGAAAATAAGATAGCATTTACCCAACAACGTACGAGTGTATTAATCATAATAATCAATAAAAAATGCTTTTATTAAGTGTTTCGTATATTTTTAGGAAAATAGTTCAAGATCAAGATGTAATTAGTTTTCTCTGACTTAAGGTAGTTCATTTGCTTCAATGGGTATGTACCAAACGTATGTATGGCAAACTTCAATTTATCATGGGATGCTGCGAATGATTTTTTTATGCACACGATTTCAACGAAAGAGTTATGTTGGTGACACAATAATATTGAAAATAGAAAAGATATACGAAAGTATAGAAGAAGCAATAGGACAATGCTGTTACGGTTTATTTTTGAGGTAGCAGTAGCGCGCTCTGTAAAGGAGAGTCATTCGCGGTTTTTCTACAATTTGGCCGGTGAACTGTTAATTGTTATTCCAGTGACCAGTCGCTGGCGTTACCTTTGTCTATGATGACGCTTCTGGGAACATTCTTTACTCATTTATCCCAAGAAAAAGCAACTTATTGCTTGATAATTAAAAATCGAGAACTGTTGGGATGTTTGAGGGAGAATAGTTCTATTATACGTAAATTTGGTACATATTTGACTACCAGACGATGTTGTATAGCTGCCTCTTAATGTATGTCTCTTAAATAGCTTCTGCAAGTTTAACACTGGATTTAACCGTGAGGTAACCACGTGTGTGTTGTTAAATACCTAACGGTATATTTTTTTACATATTCCTATGTAGATGTTTTACTTTCTATATTTTACTTATTTTCATATTTTTTGAATACCACCTGTTCGTATGCTTTTGGGATTTCTGTTTCTCATACCTGCTGGATAAATGACTTTTAGATGCACCACTCGAATATATCGTTTTGGAATTTCATTTGTGATCGTATTTTATAGGAACTGCGTGGAGTACTACATTTTAAGTAGACGTCGAGCAGTTTTCTAAAAAATGCTACACACAAATTGTAGCATAAAATAGTCATTGAATGTGATCTGTGATCGTATTTAGACATTTAGCGTTGACTAGAGCGTGTGTATCTACGAATGCAGGATGATTTATGAATGATATTACTTTTCAGACACCGATATTTTGTTTGATTAAACATATTGCTGCGTTAATGTTCCAATCTTACAAAATGCAGGCAGGTTCCTACCTGCGTTTATGAATTATCTACCTGGCTGCTCTTCACAACAAAATACAGCTTGCCTAAAAATGACGTAACTTGCACGAGTTAAATAAAAAGGCCGTCGAAACGACTTTTTAAAAAACACTTTTATTTTACAACGACAATACTACACGTTGGAGCTCAAAGACACAGTCAGACAATTTCTTACATCAACTAGGTAACTAGGAGCTAGGCGACTAAGAGCTGAGAGCTGGTCGCTAAGAGCTACGAGGGAAGGTGAAAAAATTCTGTTGTTCTCAAAAACTACTAATGCTTTAATTGTGCAATTTTAAATACATGTTAGGACTTCTTTATGTAGTCTCCTGACAAATCAACGCACTTGGCCCATCGATGTTTCAGCTTCATAATGCCCTCCTTATTGAAGTCTGAAGTTTGACCCTCTAACCACGAAGTCACTGCAGTTTTTAAGCTGTCGTCATCTCGGAAATGCGTTCCACGAAGGTGAGCTTACAATTTTCCGAACACGAAGAAATCAGAGGATGCCAGGTCCGGAGAATACGCTGAGTGTGGAAGTACTTCGAAGCCCATTTCCTTCACTTTTGATGTCGCTACAGCGCATTTGTGGGACGACGCATTATCATGCAGCAAGAGGTTGCAGTAATATGCTCCATTGATAGTACGACCACTGTCGACAAAGTCTATAAGCAAGACGCCACGAAAATCCCAGAAAACTGAGAGCATCACTTTGCCTGCTGAATGTTTCACCATGAATTTCTTCGGAGGAGGAAAGTTGGAATGCCGCCACTCCATACTGACTTGTTTGGTGACAGGGTCATAGTGATGGACCCAACTTTCATCCATAGTGACAATTCGGTCAAAAAAATTGTCAGAATCTGCGCTGACTCGATCTTGTTTGTGCAAAGGTGTCAACATTCGGGGCACCCATCTAGCTAAAACCTTATTCATATGCAAAATGTTATGCAATATCGATCTAACCGATTTCTCGTCAATCCTCACAGTCTTGGCTATCGTTTTAACTGTAATGCGCCTATCTTCCAAAACTAACTTCTCCACTTTGGCAACCATTTCAGGGTTCTGTGCCGTTGCAGGTCTTCCACCTCTTACATCATCTTCTAGGCTCTCCCTGCCACGCTTAAATTCATTTGCCCATCGACGGACAGTGGATTCTGACGGTGAAGCATCCTTGTAAACTGTTTTTAACCTTTGAGTGATTTCAGTAAAATGAACACCCTCCCTTGTCAAAAATTTAATCACTGCCCGGTGTGCAATTTTCTCCATTACTAATAACTACTGCAACACACTTTATTGAATCTACTATAAAATCCGAAGTTTTGTGTGAATCTGGGTGCATACAAGGTTACAAAGTCAGTACTTTTAAACAATAGATTTCTTGTTCTTCAAGGTTGCAAGGTAAGCATTCTTAGACAATAGGGGATCTGTTCCATACAATGTAACTCACGAATGGTCGGTAATTTTAATTATTGCGTCTTTACATAATATACCTCTAAAAAGACAATGCCCGATGCAGGATTCGAACCTCTTACCTGAACCGGAATTTAAATGTGGCTTTTTAGACTGCTCGTCTAATCTGACTTGCATAAAACATACAGAAAGGGAACTGATAAGTACTCAACATTTGCTTTGAAACTAGAGTGATAAAAACAATTAATATAAGTAGGCGTAAACTCATTTCAAATTGAGAAATAAACGTTTGCCAATTTACTCTATAAGTAGGCGCGAATCACAGAATCGGAATATTAATGGCATGAAATACATGCCTTTCAAATCGTAATGCCAAAGTGCATCGCTGATAATAGTCGGCATATCAGAGTTTGAAATGAAATTGACTGATCAGCTCAGTTAGTTAAGCCGTCAGCCTTGTATTACAGCGGTACTACGTTCAAACCCGACCGAAGCCTATTTTTTTTTAAATAGATACGATCTTAAATCGTGCAAGACAGATAACATAAACGCTATCGCTACTAAAAAAAGGCTTTATTACCAAGTCATTTTTCAAAGATACGTAAAGTAGAAAAATTATTTAGTCTGCTACCCCAGACTCAGGTTCTTATTGTAGGTAAAAATCTAGAAATTTTAATATTTGATTGTTTTTTGGTGTTTGAAATTTCCAGTTAGAAAGTCCTTAATTTGTTAGCTTTTATGAGAAACATACTACGGGGATTTATTATATTGTTTATTTTAAATTGGGAACGTTTGATATTTATATACCTAAAAGTCAATAGTTTAAGGTTGTAGTACGTGCATTGCTGTAGGTGTGTCTTGCTTGAATGATTCCCTAATTTAAAAATTATGCTTTGAACGTACAAAAACAAACGCTAAAATGAATGATTAGGATTCTGACAGTTTTCAAAGGATATTAAGAAAGTTTGGGGTTGAGGTTAAATGCAGAAGGAATTATCTCTTTTCGCAAAACCTCACTGGTTTGGAATGCTATACTCCATGCAGGAGTAAAATTTAAAAAAAAGTATTCGAATATCCTTCTAGCTTTTTCGAATATTGGTTTACTAAATAATGTTTAGATGCTAATAAATTATAGATAGAAATGATGTTTTCGTGTTGAATTGATATACATTTTAACTACTATTCAAATATAACCACTAACATTTTTTATTTTCCTAAAACATTGCTCTGACGGAAATAAACTGAAATTCTCAGAAAATGCAAATATATTCTCTTAGTTATTTATAAGCATAATATTTCAATACTAACCATTAATTTAACATTATTATAACTTTCGTCACTTCATTGAAGCTGCATTAGTATATTATAAGTTTAATAAGAGGTCATATTGAAGTCCTGCAATGCCTCTTATTAAACGAGTGTTAGCCTAGTGGCCAAGTACATTTACCTGACACAAAAGGTCAAGTAGGTTTGGATTTTGTATATGTTGTATTTACCTAGGCCCTTATTAAAAATCCAAGTTTACTAATTTGGCGCACCTGTGCGCGCGTCAGTAGGACCATTTTGTGTCACGTTTTTCTGTTTTTGCTCGATAACTCTCTACTGGTACGTTCTACAAAAAAAATGTTTTACCAGTTTCTGTAGACCATAAAATTTGCAATAATTCACTCTAATAACATCTTCTTCTAAACCTCATAACTACCGAAATACCACATTATCTACTTTTCATAGAAATTATCAAAAGCCTTGAATTTAATAAATGCCACAAACTATCAGTTGTCTAGTGCAAAGTAGGCTGTTTTAATGTTTTCGTATGAAAATAACAATTCAAAGACGGTGCTGTAATAATTTCCATTATAGCACCGTTTTCGGTGTTATAATAACCACATTATGAGATCAAAGTAGATAAAATATAGCATTACGCGCGAATTAGTAGATAATAAATCCGTTAATCCATAATTATGGTTAAATTTGAAGCAGTTGGTACACTCCAAAATGATTTACTTCACATTTAGCTAATTTTAGACGGCTAATTTTAACCACGGGTTATTTTAACCATGGAATTTGTTAACCTCAAATAAATCCGTTAATCCATAATTATGGTTAAATTTGAAGCAGTTGGTACACTCCAAAATGATTTACTTCACATTTAGCTAATTTTAGACGGCTAATTTTAACCACGGGTTATTTTAACCATGGAATTTGTTAACCTCAAATAAATTTAGGCAGCATTGACTTTTAACAGTAAGTCAATGTAAAGATTTTTAATTCCCTTTATTGCTAAATAATATGTTATTAGGGAGGAATAGGTTATTTCAATAGAAATTCTTTTTCAAGTTCTTTCGGATTTAGCAAATGGTGTTTGTGTCATACAAAATTATCAACTATTTATTAAATGTTTTTATACGTATACTAAATTGTGTTATTTTGCCTTGTTTGCGACGCAATCTTAAAAATAGTAGTGCAGTATACCTACCCTGTTCTGGAATTTCCAAATTTTAATTTCAAATCCCTACAAAGGGTGCTTATTTACACTTGACCAAAATTGACTGGATTTAGTTTAAAACTGGTAGCCGCAGGTAAAGCTCAGGTGCCCAGAGTCCGTTCTACTCAAATGTTTAAAATACAGGAATAACGCAGTGTAGAAATAAATTGTATAATGTGTTTAAGTATATACAAAATAGTTCTTAATTAATGAAAATGTTATGTACATGAATATTATAAAATAGAATTCCTTCGGCGTATTAGTTCGACTTTGAGTTATTTTTGGGGCGTTCAACAACCCACACTGCACACTGGCTTGGGCCGGTTGCTGTCCCTGGATCATTTACAAGACGGTAGGCTCGGGTGATTTGCAGCTCTGATGTAGTGGGACCAACAAATCTAAAGCAGACTATATTTGCGCCGGAAAAGATGGCGTTTGTTATTTATTGTTGACGGGCGGACATATTCAATAAAAAGATGGTGTTTACGGTATGGGTGATGTTTACGGCGAGTGCGTAAAGCCTGCTTGGACGTAGTACGACCTTTGTGAATAAGTTTGGATCACTTCGAATAATATAAATTGGATATTTTACCTTTTACAAAGTTTGGATCGTTGCAGCTAGAATTGCCGGTGAACGCTAGAAGATTTTGGTTGATCCGGACTAGCGGCAGTCGGCCAAGTTGAACTTGAATTATGCCGGCGGCCCGGAGATCTCTCCTAATATTCTGGTAAGCCGTGTATAACTGGAGAGGGGGAATCAGGTGCTGTGAGCAGATGAAGGAATTTTCCAGCGAGATGGGAACCAAGTCCATCGGCACCAGACATGTTAGGAGGCATCAGGAAAGCGAGGGCCAGGAGCTGGAGGGGACCTGGTGATCAGGATCGGGTTTAGGTCTCGAGACTCAATTGATTTGAAATGACTGCGGATTTGCCTTACATACTCTTCGGCCACCTCGTTATCGGATCATTTTTAGAGGGGTTTGGAAGAGGAACTGCATGGTGTACTGGTTTACGCTGTGTCCGCGCACGGAGATGTAAGTAAAGATTGTAAGGGGAATTAGCGCCATTTAAATTTATAGCACACTATCTTAGTTTCATGTCAATTAACTTTTTTAACTGGACTATTTGACTTTTATAATACACATATTGTTTTAATATTTACTTTATACTCTGGAAGTCACACGGTTACTAATAAGGCTGTTAATTTAACTTCGCGATTGACACAGTTGAAGATCTTTAACAGGTCCCACATTGTCAATACACTGTGGCTTTTCTCTTCTAGGCCCTCGACTTATGTCGTTCGCTACCCTAGGAACAGCCTATGTAGTCGTCAGGTCTTTATGGAACCCGAACAGCATGCTGGAAATAACCCTGGAAATTTAAAATTTTGTGTATTAAACAGTGAAAGTGGGCGTATTTTAATACCCCTATTAACCTGCATAAATCCCATAATTAGTCTCCCGTTGCCTCCAAAACAAGCAAGCAAAATAATTCTTACCGGCGTAATTCCATTAACATAAATTCTAAGAATGTTTTCTAAAAATGAAATGGCATTATAATTAACTGTCGCACTGCACGCTACAAGTATTATTACTTAATTACTAAGGAGGAAGAAAATGTTAACTATGGCAGTTATTAAAAGCGATTAGAGCTGATCATGTAAAACTTAAGCAAACGTTGTGAGTAATCTAAAAAGGAAAAAAGAAGGTTTTTTGATTTTTTATGTCTACCATTTGAGAGTACGAACTATTTTTAAGTCATGCAAAATGTTGAAACTTTTGTATGTTCAAGCCTAAGGGGCTTTGACCTGTACGAGATTTAGATTACATAGAAATACAATTTTTATGACAAGCACTTCATATGTTTTATCAACAGCATGCATATTCATGAAGTAGTTTTACATTTATACAGCGATTTTTTATGCAACAAAAATATAATTACCGGCAGCACTAGTAATCAAGATTTTAACACTTCTCGGCTGGTGTATGCCTATATTTAAGCCACCAGGCCTTTGGCCTTTGAACCACATAACAACCGATTATCCAGTCTAACAAAGTTCTCCCTGCAATCAAGGGTAACCGATCTCCGAAATCGGCAATAAAATTTTTACGATTTTTCGCCCAGCCCGGCCTCGGCGAGAAAACTCCGAAGAACTTCGAAGTAACTTTCAGGTTACATCCTCAGGATGCAGATGATCTGGATAAGAATTTAATTTTAAAATTAATTTTCTCCTGCATTGTCCCTTAGAAAGTATTTGCCCAACTTGTGGCTGCAATTAATGAGCCGCTCGGCGATAATTAAAGCCTTACGCGAAATAACGAAACAGCGGAATTGGTTTTATGCTTATCCCGGCTTCGTTTCGAATTGACAATGGCGTTGAATTTTGCTATAGTAAGTTGGAAATAACACTGGAATAAAGTTGGCATTTTGGGAAGTGTTATTATTTTATGGCATAAATAAATAGTTGTGTTTGCAAAGCATTAATCCACTAATTCAATTGGATAGCCAGTTGATTTGTGGGTTTTTATATTTAGGTAATAAAAATACCAGGCATTGCGGTAGTTAAAACAACATTGACTTTTACGAGCATTGAATGTGGGCATGCAAATTCTGTACATCATTCAGTTCTATAAAAAGTTGCCCAAGGACATAAATCAATGGCAGAAACTAGAAATATCAGAAAACTATAATGTAACATGGCTTGGCTCGCATCCAAACGTGTGTAGCTGCTACAGTATCTTTATTGATGTGCTTCGATTTTCAATTTCGGCGAGATAATACACATCTGTATTAGCCCAAGTTTAATAAAAGCAGACTTTGGCAGCAGACGATTATTTTGCTTTAAATAAGCCACCACGCTGTGAGGCTTTATCTAAAACAACATTTTTATAATAGCAACTGTGCGTTCAAGTAGAATAACCCAGAAGAATTATAAACGGTATCGCAGTTATTTCTATCTCTCTCAAATGAAAAAGAAGCACCTAAAATAGAATTAATTATAACAAACTTAATCGAGCCGAACAATAAGTGCGTAGTATATTTTCAAAATACCCTTAGAAATTTAGTTTATATAAAACGATTATTCAGATTTTATAATTTTTTATCCTTAAAAATTGAGCAAATATCTGCATTGAGGTTCCTCTTAAATCCGTTTGAATTATTTGTAGCTCCAGGTTGACGGTACAGGCGTACAACTTCATTGTGCTTCTACGAGGATAGTCCGGAATGGATGTCTTTACTTTGTTTACAAGTTGTACGACACAAAAATCACATAGAATGGTGGACATTGGCATAATTTTTATATCTAGTACGACCTACAGTTAGATTTGCATAATTGTGAAAGTTTGAAAACTTTCCACCATTACTAACCGATGTCATAATTTGAGTTTCCTGGAGTATCGTTCACGTTCCATCAAGCAGAAATAAATCTGCAATAATCTCTGCTATTCAACCACATTTGGGGAGGCATCAAGCCAATTTATGGCACTTTCCAATTTTATTTGCTTCGTGTAGCAGCGAAGTAATGCAGAGAAGTTCACTTTTTATATTTCGATAAATTTGCTAGTTAACAATGTATGTATTCTAACCCAAAACGGCTGTAGTAGTTAAACTGCATCTTTGTGAAATTGTAGAAGATAAAAATAAGAAAAGTGGACTGCTAAATGGTTTAAATAGAGTTAGATTTAATTCTCCTGCCACTAAAAATGACAATGGTCTTGATATATTTGCAATATGATGTATGCATTTTGTGTAAGTAGTTGCTAAATAATAATTTTAGAGTGGAGTGTAGAAATTCTTTGTCATAACGTCATAAATATAATGCCTCTCAGCAGACAAGTAAACTTCGTTGTTTACGTTCTTTCGCTTCTAAGGATAAGATTTTTTTCTTTATTACTTTAATTTAAAACAAGCCAATTTCAAATATTCTACAATATTTGCGAAACTGTAAAGGAAGGGGGGGGGGGCGCTGCAGTTTAGAGCTTCAAAAGTATATCGTTTACAGATTATACTACAAGTTTTAGTACGCTAAAAAAGTGTTCAAAACTCTATAAATCAACAAAATTCGAAACAAATTTAGAACTTACATCTGCATTTCAAAATTAGGGATGTTAGTCTACCTGGTGTGAGATTGGTGATACACGTCTTGTTAGGGGTTCAGCAGAAAGGCGGCTTTAAATCTCTAATACACAGCAGTTCGCACAGATCACGCATTTTTGTTTGCACCTACACTAACCCCCGTTCCTCTTTCCACGGAGGTTTAGGTATTTATTTATAAACGTTAATTTTGCACCTTTACATGATTACGGTATTTCCGTATAGTTATTAAAGAGAAATGTTTAGTTAGTCATGATTATCAATTGGATTTTTGGAAAAAATACTTTAAAGTTAAAGTGATTAAATAGGTCAACAGGGTGAAGTAACTGTTTTCCGATAACAAGTCTCTATTAACTAAAAATTACAAACTAATACTACGCACTTAATAATAAAAAATTAGAAACTATTACCGACAGAAATTATATATCTAGAAATAATGCGTCAAGTAAATGAGTAGCAAGATCTTTAAAATTTAAACAAACTTGTGAATAGATATAATTTAGACAGATATTTACGATCCTCAAGTGAAGATATACTCAAAATATGGATTATTTTATGGAAATGCGATAGAAGAGTTATTTGATAAATACCATTCGTGTCTACTCACATTTAAATAAAATGAAAAACTTATATAAAAATCAAATATACAATTATGTACAAATAACAAATAGATAATACTGCAGAATATATGGGTGATCATAATAACATATACGTAACACATAACAACATAAGAAACAAGTATATAGAATTAGAGAAGTCGACTACGAATAATTGAGTCTAGTTTGATCGTTGAATCTTTATTTCAATTGACTAGCTCGGTAGAACATGAAAAACTCAAATCCGGGCTGGGTTTTAACACTTGGGTAAAATGATCATTTGATTAAATTGCTATTAGATCTAATACAAACGGGGTTTTAATGATAGCATAATCCTCAGTGTGAAACAATAAGAAAGCCGACCTGCGATTAATTAATAAAATAAGCAATGGTAGTAAAAATCGCAGATCAACCCCCCTACCATTTATACACCACGGCAGCTCTGAAAAACTGTTTCTTACTCACCGCGATGGCCGACTAGCTCAAATATCGGCGGCCTTAGATCGTAGGTTCAGATCATCAGCTATGTACCCTGGAATGTCTTCAAAAAAGGAAAGGAAAATGGAAATGGGCGCCAGAAATCAAAAGATTTCAAATAACAAGAAGAAAAATAAATTGCAAGTGACTAGCGTTTAATTAATCAACAATAAGAAGTTTTGAAATGTCAATAATCAATAATCAGGACAATTAAAATGTAAATAATGTAATGACAAAATTGTGTATCTTAACTGAAGGTTTCGACACGCATAAAATTAAGAACCCCTTTCGGGTTATTATAATAATTTACCAAAACCACTCGTGGGATAAGCTTATCACAGTCATCTAATAAAACCTTCTGTTAGGCTATTGAAAATAAATAGCGTGACTGTACCTTTTACATAGGGTCGAAACACACATCAAAAATAGCAAAATTTATAAACTGTGCATAATTAAATATAAGCATTAAAATTCAAATATTAAAACAAGAGCATGTATGAAATTGAACATTACAGGTTAATAATGGCAAAACGTATGAATATAAATTTTAAATATTGACGGGTTTAAAATACACAGATGTAAATTTCTGGTATTGAAAATAAGTCGAAGTAATATAAATCTCGGAGTAGCACCTACTAACCTCGAAACGTAAGCTGGACGTGAACGGCAATAATCATTGTTGAAGTCGCCGGGGAAGCGCCGAAAATTGCTGCAATAGCATCTTCAAACGGCAGCAAATACGCCGGACCCAGCAGGTGTCGAAAATGCGATAAGACTTGGCCTCCGAGATAAACTCGTTGTTGAAACGGATAATTAAGATTAAGAGCTAAGAAAGATATAATTAGTATGGAGATAATAAAACAGAAAAAGCGCAATCGTACCTGATTACAATCAGCCCTTAGAAAATACACTGCTCGTTGAAATTGGTTGAGCGCACGTAATTCGACATAATTAAAAACAAGGATTAGCCGCGCCGGTATCGGCGGGCTCAAGCGAAGACAGCAAAGTGCCCGGACGAAGAATTTCGTTTCCTCGAGGAAGGCTCGCACTCTGATAAGAGATAGCACAGGTCAAAAGAGCAAATTGCAAACGATAGGAACTTGATCCAGGTACAAAATGCGTTGGTTTGGAAAATTTACGAATTCGAAATGCAAAAGGAATTATAATTTAACTAAAAATATACAGGTTAAGCCTGAAATAATTGGATAAATGGCGAAACAATTACGCAAAGCCAAAAAATTGTTTCACTCTACACGGCCAAAAGAAATAAAAAGGTTTAAATATGAAAACATTAAAAAATGTAGGAAACCAAAGAATTCGAGAATGAGATCGATGATGCCAACACCAAAAGCGAAACGCTATCGAAAAATCCTCTTTCGAGAAGATAAGCCAAGGGAAACAACCCTTATAAATCGGCTTAAAAATAACAGGGGCACCACATAGGACACCGCCAAAAAAATAGACGTTCTGTCTAAACCGGACAGAAGCCTAAAAACTGCTAAACACAGCAAAAACCGACTGCATCACATAGGACACAATCCACCTTTCTACAAACATCCGAAAAACTCGCACCGCATCATCATCACTCACTCCAAATCTAAAGTAACCCAACATCAAAAAGTATGAGAGTAAAAAAAATTATCTTCAAAAAAATGAAACACAGTAAGTACTGCGACAAAAAGATTCGGGTGAAAACCCAGGAAAACATCCTAAAAACCATAACCGCCCCGAATTTAGGTAGAGACCCCAGAAGCCGGAGGGAACAACCGCAACACCACCAAACCCCGCTCGGGCATTCAGCCAGTCGTCGCAGCTAGATGGAAAAGGCGCGCCGATGACGGACTGAATGTGGCTCCCTCACTGAGTCGGATGGCAATACAATCGCTAGCCCCAACTCCCAGAAATCTCCACAAGGCCAAAAAAACCAACCCAAACAACAATAAAATTTAAAAAACCCCAGACAAGTATAAACTCGTCTCGAAAAAAATCACATCAAAAAACAACATAGCTAACAAGCCATGAACAACGATCTGAAAATCAAATCGATCAAGGTTCTAAGCGAACACAAACACGGATGGGGAAAGCACTCGAAAAAAATATCCCAAAATATGGAAAGAAACGACCCCAACTGCTAGCGTTGCTTAAAAGGGAAAGCAAGATGAAAGTGCTTCCTATCGTGACCTTCCCTGCGTGCCCAACCTACCACCCTATACGTTACAAAAGGGAAGAACTAGATGGTGACGTTCCCAAACAGTGACCTTCCCTGCATGCCCAACCTACCACCCTATGCAAGAAACAAAAAGCACTAAGAAAACAAGTTTTTAAAAGGGACACTGTAGGTGTTTCCACGGTCACAATATCCTATAATACCATAGTCCAAATCCAAATAAGCGAAGCGCTTTTGAAAAAATCCTCAAATGAGACGGACTAATGGTAAGTAAAAAGGAAAGTGAAAAGCACTAGAATGCAAGATCCATAGGGAACATACCCTACAGCAAATTTTTAAAAACAGAAGATAAAACAGGACATAAGGAAAAGAGAAAAGGAAAGAGAGGAAAAGAACCAAAAAACCAGAGTTTGGAAAAACTCACGCTGCCACACCCACTCATCCAAGCTTCGACTGGCTAGGTCTACTATTCCATGCCTTGACCCGGGTTTACGGAGACATGGACACGCTTAAAGACGAGGAAACACAAGAAAGCAAACCGCCTTCAATCGCAAAGAAAAAAAATCCGCACCCAAAATATGTGCGTAAAAAAGACGCAAAAAATTGCAAAAATAAAACGAGCAACAAGATGCAATTGCGCATCCAAAACTGGCTCAAATCCTCTGTCACGTCTGACAGAAGACAAACCTGCACCCCATCGGACACAGGAAGGACTGCCTCACATCGGACGCAGCCAACAAAAACCCCGCATTCAAAATCGCATCCAAAAGGAAATGCATAAACGCATTCAAAAAAGAAAAGCCAGAGAAAGAACGACCCGGAAACAACCCGTCGAGACCCTGAGTAAATACAAGTACGGCAAGGCAATTACTTAAAAATTCCCAAAGATGGAGTAAACTACACCAAACCGCACAAGTAATTCACGCAGGCCTTCGACCCACCGATAAACAACCAAAGGAAAGATAAGGAAAAAACAGACATACTACATACCAAAGCACACACGCAACCAATCAAAGAAACCATTCAGAAACCTCACTCACCAAAGCATACCCTTTCAACAAAGTCCATCACACTACCTATAAACATACCGCTAAACCAATCATTCGTCAAGAAAGATGAGAGAAGAAAAGTCAATAAACAACCGAACGAAAGGATAAGTAAAGGAAGGAAAAGAAAAGAAAGTCAAATATAAATACGTGCACTGCAACAAGATGTGAAAATTACAAAAGTGAATAGAAAAATGAATACAAAATTAAATATTGATAAATAAAGACATCCAGGTAAACACAGCTGATGTAACTACCAAAATCGAGCCCCATAGCGTTGGTCGCGCCAGTGAAACAATAAGAAAGCCGACCTGCGATTAATTAATAAAATAAGCAATGGTAGTAAAAATCGCAGATCAACCCCCCTACCATTTATACACCACGGCAGCTCTGAAAAACTGTTTCTTACTCACCGCGATGGCCGACTAGCTCAAATATCGGCGGCCTTAGATCGTAGGTTCAGATCATCAGCTATGTACCCTGGAATGTCTTCAAAAAAGGAAAGGAAAATGGAAATGGGCGCCAGAAATCAAAAGAAGAAAAATAAATTGCAAGTGACTAGCGTTTAATTAATCAACAATAAGAAGTTTTGAAATGTCAATAATCAATAATCAGGACAATTAAAATGTAAATAATGTAATGACAAAATTGTGTATCTTAACTGAAGGTTTCGACACGCATAAAATTAAGAACCCCTTTCGGGTTATTATAATAATTTACCAAAACCACTCGTGGGATAAGCTTATCACAGTCATCTAATAAAACCTTCTGTTAGGCTATTGAAAATAAATAGCGTGACTGTACCTTTTACATAGGGTCGAAACACACATCAAAAATAGCAAAATTTATAAACTGTGCATAATTAAATATAAGCATTAAAATTCAAATATTAAAACAAGAGCATGTATGAAATTGAACATTACAGGTTAATAATGGCAAAACGTATGAATATAAATTTTAAATATTGACCGGTTTAAAATACACAGATGTAAATTTCTGGTATTGAAAATAAGTCGAAGTAATATAAATCTCGGAGTAGCACCTACTAACCTCGAAACGTAAGCTGGACGTGAACGGCAATAATCATTGTTGAAGTCGCCGGGGAAGCGCCGAAAATTGCTGCAATAGCATCTTCAAACGGCAGCAAATACGCCGGACCCAGCAGGTGTCGAAAATGCGATAAGACTTGGCCTCCGAGATAAACTCGTTGTTGAAACGGATAATTAAGATTAAGAGCTAAGAAAGATATAATTAGTATGGAGATAATAAAACAGAAAAAGCGCAATCGTACCTGATTACAATCAGCCCTTAGAAAATACACTGCTCGTTGAAATTGGTTGAGCGCACGTAATTCGACATAATTAAAAACAAGGCTTAGCCGCGCCGGTATCGGCGGGCTCAAGCGAAGACAGCAAAGTGCCCGGACGAAGAATTTCGTTTCCTCGAGGAAGGCTCGCACTCTGATAAGAGATAGCACAGGTCAAAAGAGCAAATTGCAAACGATAGGAACTTGATCCAGGTACAAAATGCGTTGGTTTGGAAAATTTACGAATTCGAAATGCAAAAGGAATTATAATTTAACTAAAAATATACAGGTTAAGCCTGAAATAATTGGATAAATGGCGAAACAATTAGGCAAAGCCAAAAAATTGTTTCAAGTGAAACTTTGTTTCTGCTTTGGAATAACTTCAATTACATTTAATATTGAATAAAACAATTAATTACAATTTGATAAATCAGGTAAGTCTTGTCTACTTGTTTTTATTAATTTGCATGTGATAAAAGAATACTCATATTATGTACATGCCTTTTTTTACCACACCAACGCCGCTAGTGCCTTCTGCCGATTACGCTTTACCTACAGAGCAAGCAATACCGGAACTGCAATGACACGGCCTCATATGTCCTCTATCGCAGAGGTTACTTCAAATTTCACAGCTGGACTTTTCAATTTGGAGACTAAGAACTGCTACGAACTTCAAACTCAGGACTACCTGCTGACCCACCGATGGTTGCAACAACTCTACTTTAGCTGTATGACTCCTATCTTCCTTGTAAAATTGCCCCCGCTTACACTCCTTAATAAACAACCTGTATTGCTTATGGCCCATGTGTTAATTTATATCTCATGGCAATATCCTTCGCAACTCTTAATTCAATTCAACCACCAGCCAGCGATAACTTATACATTTTTACTTGTTAGAGCTATTATTTTTCTGGCTTGTTATTTTAATTTCCTCTTATTACCTAGTAACTGGCATATCATTTGTTTTACATTCACTTAATAGTAGATTCCGTTTTAATTGTTCTAAATGTCAAGAATTTGATGCTTGTTCACTTAAACACATTTTCATAATTATTTTCAGTTGCCACTTTTGACCTGGCTTTCGGGTACTTTCTGCCTTGTTTCTTATTTACAATTGAACATTCTTTATGTAGTTCATGTTCAAATGGTTATTAAATTGCAAACATTTACGTAATTATTATCATTCTCTTATGTGACTAATCTTTTGTTAAAGAATTTTAATTCAGTATTAATTATTTAGCATACGTTTGAGGTCATTTCACAGTAAACGCCAACGTAATTACATTATGTTTCCATAATGGTCGGCACTAAATGTGACAACGTCGTGTGCTGTTCTAAACGCAATTATTAACATTCATTTCCAGTTAATTAGTCTCTCAAATGAAAACCTGCTTTGTTACGGTATTTATTCATCAGATCGACAAAGGTCGTATATATTGTCCAAACTCGGGTACAAACTACAGGGTTCGCCGGCCTTCCCTAAAAATCACAGATCTTAATGTGTCGGAACAGATTTTGTTGCTCCGGTTACTCGCACTTAGCTCAGTCGGGAAGGGGTAGTTCGAAGACTTGAATGAAAAACCGACGGGGTACTTACCCTAAAGCTTGCTTAAAAGAATTGCCAAAGGACGCCACTCGTTTTGATGAGAATAATAGCCCTCGTGGCCCAAAACGAGAAATGCCACAGAGCTTTACCCACGGAGTGGCCGTGAAACAGATAGCTTACCTTAAAATTGGCCACCCTCCTAGAAGATCAACACAAAAGAAAACTGACACTAGCCCAAGTCTTAGGGCTTGCTTCTCAAAAGAGACATGTTTTGGCTTTACACTTAGTACAGGTGGCCTTGACCAATTACGGGTAGAAGACCCCAAAGGTTTCTCAAATGCTACTAATAAAATAGGCTGTTTTTAACAAATTAGTATTTAATAATCAAAACACAATGAATTTCAAGTTGATTTTACATACGGTACACCCTAACTGAAAAGTTATCGGGATCCCAGCCAAAGTTAACTTAACTAATAAGATTCAAAATAAGAAACAAATCGTTATACAAAAAGAAATGACAGGGATAATTTCCCAACGGTACACAAATAATGAGACGAAATAACTTCTCCAGCGCCAAAGTTACATAAAATGCTGCACACACTATAGATACGGCACTTTCGCGAAGCACTTAATTGCGCAATCTAATTAAAGTTTAACATTGCCTTGAATAGCCAAATCATGGTTATCTGGACATGACGGGGCTGGCCTGGTGATTGCTCGGCGACGAAGCTCGAAACAGTGACAGCAGCACCCACAGCGTAGAAGAGGATGGAGTCGAAAATTCGGCCGAAATGGTAGCTGAAGATGTCAAAAAGGGCAGCGATGCGGATCCACGACATACACAGGATTTGCAGATGCAGAGTGTGCAATAAAGCACTCACGAGGCTTAATCGAGAGGTGTCTCCTTCAAATTTGCAATGTAGCAGAATGTTTTCCCCACAGACAGGTGAGCGAAAACGTCAAACGAAAATAAAACACTTCGCCCCGAAAATTATCATGTCGGCCGGAACACACCAAAACTAGAATTCAGCTCACCAAGACGGCGGAACGGCACAATTAATTACATCTCACTTGTTAACACGAAAACGAAATTCTTGACTAAAGCCGCCGGGCACCCACAGAAATTCGTAAAAGTCCAGCACGAAGCTATAAGTTCTTTAACAAAGGGTTCCCCCGATCGAAATCACAAGTTTATGATGGAAAGCTCCCCGGTTCGCGGGCTGCATTGCCGCGAACCGGGGCACGAAGATCACATACGTTTTGCTTAGTTGAGTGCTGGCTACTAATTAAAATTTCGAACGCGCGGGCTTGAAGATTTGCCCCCGCGGAAGTAAGTTTCTAACTCCGAATTTAATAATTCCAAATGTATGGTCCAACAAGGGTTTATCAAACTTTATTTTTTTATTTCTCAAAGCTCAGTCAAAATGCGTAGGTAGCAAGCGTAGTTAACGAAAGCCTTCAACGAGTGATGCAATTGCCGACTTAGCAAAATTTGGTTACAAAATTTCCTAGAAGTCCCGCTTGGGGTGATAAGGCTTAAAGGAAAGTTTCACACAATGAACGAAAGCTATTGCGTATCGGATTAAAATTCAAGGGCTTAAATATCAAGTTACAGAGGCCAACAAAAGGCAATACACAAAACTTAGCGTTGGCCTGGGTTATCAATAATGCAAACCAAAGAATGAATTCACGGACACAATTCGACGAAATCTAAACTGGACGGGAATGCTTTTAATAAACTACGTGCTTCCAAAGACTGTTTACGGGACAAAATCTACGGATCGTGAACGCATTATTATTTGGGCCAAATGGAATTTAACATGTAGCTTTAAGATCCAGGGTTGAACTTTAAGCCGTCTTCAGAAATTTATCAAGACAAAAAAAACTATTAAAGCGGCATCAACTCAACGTAATTTTGAGCAAAACGAAAGAGGTCGAAAATGATCTAACAGCTTTCAATTATAGTAAATCCTGTCCAACTAAACTCATTTAAATTTTATACTAACATATGGTGTATCATTCTATTTGACAATTTTTATTTTTTACAGTATGAAGATTTTACGAGTTAAAACATAACCAATCCGATTATTGTTTTATTTAATTCTTTAAACAGAAAATGATCAATTGAGCAGCATAGCCTCCGGGTATGTATGTATATACATTGTACACACTACAAAAAGTTGAATATCATTATTTAGAGAAGTCTTTGAACAATTCTTGTCAGCAACAAAATCAGTTATGTGTTCTTAAAATTCGTTTTACATGAAAAACAAATAAAAATGTGTTGTTTTGAGCAATTGGCGGCAATTAATGTGTAATATCAAGTAATTTATTGGTATTTAAGAATTTAAAGTGGTAAATACATATTTTATAAATTTTAATGTACTACTCGAGATATAGTTACACACGTACGTACTTTATAGTATAGCAGAACGTTAAGAATGATTTCCAAGATAACGTTAACAAATGGTAGCTTGTTCCAATTATCAAGGCGTATTTTAATACAAAGTCAATGAAGTTTACTACATCGGTTATACAAAACTACTAATACAATAAAAGATAAAGTTATCACATATACGGTGCTGCTCAGAAAGTTTGCGATAGTAGGATTTTTAAGAATGTTTAGCTTTATCAAAACATTATTACGATCATCAATATCATCAATACTGGGCTACTTGTTAATTTCATCGGTACGAAGTAGTACCGTATTATGAACAGTGGAGCAATAAATTAGAATTTGCGCAAGAGTAAAATGTGCTTATTATTTAGAACAGAACAAAATCAAAACAACAAAGGTATTAGTAATAGAAGCTCAGCCACATTACAGCCATAACTGCAACATATACAAGATTATTATTTAAAAAAAAATTACGGATTGATCAGTTACAAATATTTAATAATTCAATTTTACTGAAACTTTTACCAAAATTGTAACTTGCTCTCAAGAAGTCAACAGTCACCATAATTAAATTTTACATTAAAATCGTTTTAATAGCACAATCGCAATTGTGAAAATGTTTTTATTTAAAATACTATGATACTACTATGAATACAATACTTCGAGATCGGGAATCAACTTTCGAGAATTTTCGAGATCGAGGTGGAGAATTGGTAAGTCTCGTCTCGTGTCATCTCTTGCGGCAACACTATTGGTGTGTTATGTGTCTACCAGAATTTTCGAAGATAAACAAATTATATAGCTATATGAAGATTTACAAAACGCCGGAAAAATGTATCAAACAAACTCAAGAACATTGCATATGATTTGTTAGACACGTTAGACAGCTTATTTTGTAACCTGTATCTCAAAGGTCTTGGAATTGCAGCTCGCCATAAAGCATGAGAAGCGTTTAGTTTCTAGGATTTTGCTGAATGTACCAAATAACCAAATTAGTCTGTTGAGCTCTGTTGAGAATACTGATAGCCTTGAGTTATTACTATGGCGGGTAATTCTGAATGATAATTCTTTAACTGTTGCTTTGTGACGTTTACACCCATGACCATAAACAATAATATGTAAAATTTGTAAGTTGTCACAATAAACGTTTGATCTGTGTTGCATGTTCACGTAACACGTACTAGCCAAGTAGCCATATTTTTCTTTCTCCTCCTCTCCAGAATATGATCTGAGACGAAGGAAGCTCGAACGGGTATGTACAGACAATATCTGGCCCGTTAAAGACAACTTGAGTCTAGGGCGCATCTCGAAAGATCTCCCGGAGGTCAGAAACCACCCCGAGGTTCCGAAACCTGTACCCGGTATATTTTATAGCCGATTTTTGGTAGCAGATAACCCCTGATTCATTGTCGAGGTCGGCGGCAAACAACTTCTGATTTTTTGTCGAGTCCATTTTTGGTGGAAAACTATCCCCTGAACCCCGCTGTTGAGCCGATTTTCGGTGGCAAAAACTTTTCTGAAGCCGTCCCGGTTCACCAACCCGAGAGAGTGGGCAACGTAACTTAAAACTCAACTTGGTAAAATATTCCCAAGCGGACAGACCACCGGTAACTTTGGAATACCATCCACGCAAATATTTTCGAAAACGGATTGATCGCCCTGCTGTTTTAAGGACAACGAATAAGCAGTACTCTATAGTTTCATTTACATTTTTAGTTGCAGAGAACGGCCACCGTACTCAGAAATTGCAGATGTAATGACCGCTCTAACAACCGAACTCATGTTTGCCGCCTAACAAGGTTTTGTGGGTTGCGCACCATACTCGATCCAGGGGCAGCCGGCATCCAGCGAGAGACCCGGTGAGAAGGATTATTCGGATGTAATATTTATTTAGACACCTGTATTTGTACAAACTTTCCTGTGAATTTTATTTGAAGGTTTTGCAATATGTAATATTTGTAAAGAGACCGATTTATTTTATTCCTCTCACGAAACCCTGGCTTATGAGCTACACATAAACGCTCAAACTGATACAAATAGATTTAGAAGTTCCGTTACGGCACACCTTATGTTAAATAATTTCATTGGTTATAAATAGAAGGCCTTGTATTTGTATTAACAACTACTGGTTGCCACTGAAAATTGTATTTGACCCCATTACATCTTCACTATCACTCAATTTGTTCAAACGTGAAAAGAAGGCAATTTATCAACTTTTATAACGGTTGTCGACTGCGAGAAGGTATTTTATAAGGTAACAGATAGAAATTTAAGAAAATAATGATAATGGTATAAATGAGATGAACATGGACCAGTCACGAGCACCAAAAAGAGTACTGCAACACCGATGAATAGGCAGACGAAGAGAAGGTATACTGATCAATTTGAAAACACAGAAAGACAGAACAGGTTAAAAGGCCTACCTACTACACCTGAATGATGATGATGATAGTACTGGGTTAGACAACAGTATTTGTTTATGACGAAAAGAAATTATGTAAAATCTGTAAGCTTATAGTGTCTTCCAGTGATCACGCCGTTTACCAGTGTACTTTACTACCGGAGAAACATATCAATCAACAAAGTAGCGCATTCTTAGTGCAGCACATACAACAAATTGGCACTTTTACTTAGTAGACGGTTTTACACAATTATCATACGAACATTTATTTGCAATAACGATAAGTAGAGCGTCGTTTATGGTTCGACACTTGACTTTAAATAGTAAAGTACACACAGCCTGGTTTACGCTATAACCGGCATGTTTCTGCATAATGCACCCGCGAAATTCCGCGCATTCTTTCCTGCTGCTGCTGTGCGAAACACAATGACTAACTTTCTGAGTAATGTTTGCCGTTTTCATTAAACTCGAATGCTTAGCAGGCTGTCAGCCTCCACCACATCCCTATAATTGGAAATGCTTACTCTTCTAAATTGCATCGACGCATTCCTGCGCTGACTTCATTAGGAGCTCTAATAACTAACGACAGGCACAACCATAACTGGTTAAAAATCAAGAACGCGTTGGCCCATAAATTCCGTAATGTGCAGCATTCTTGGCCCTGATGACCTTCGGCCGTGGGGTAGTTTGTCGCCTTATCTTCTTGTCTATCCGCAAGGGATAGCTGTAGGACACAGTTCCTGCCCCAGATTAGTTAATTGATACGAGCAAACCTATCGCACTAAATCTGGAAGTTATTACTGTAGCAGCTCGATAAAACAACAGAAAGAAATTCGCCCATTCACCTTACAATTATTCTATCAACATTATTTAGTAGATACACAATCTCTAAGTTGGAATTTAATTTTTTTAAATTATGGTGAGGTGATATATCGAAAAACGTTACACGGTTCTAGAATACTCGTTATAAATAAATATTTAATGTCATATTTTCATGATGAAGCTTGGAGAACAATAAAGGTACATGCTACATGCAGTTTTTAGAATTTAATTAGTTTTATATTAAATTTTTTGCCGTGTTGAGAACTCTGCGAAATACATTTTAATCAAATCCAGTAAAACTGGAACGTTGCTTGCTTAACAACAGTTAACATTGCATTTTCAGGTATGCTTATTATGACATTATAAAAATGCGACCCAGCCAGACATATTATTTCTGGCTGTTATGTGAAGCTTTTGTTAAATATTTCTGGTAGTTGTGCAGTGGTTTTAATTCGTCACTAGAAGTACAACAAGGGTTGAAAACGTTAGTTTTCAAGCAGTTTGAAGTACAGTTCTTTAATAAAAAATATTCCTTACTTTTCACATACTGTCATATTCAGAAGAATTTCGATACCTTGTTTCTTTGGGTTTGACCTGGATATCGACAGAATGATTATTCAGTATCAAAAATATTATAAGTTGATTGTAAAGAACGGACCCATAAGACTATAAGATGCCAACAACAATGTATAGACAAAAATGTTTCCATAAATATTACATATACTGTTCTACGAGCTCATTTTAGAGAAAACCTTTATTTTTTGTAAGCGTTTTTCAAAGCATTGCAATAACATTTTTCATTTCTTCATTATGGTGAAACACCTTCATCCCTGAACGGGTTTGCTCTTAGTCGTCGGGTAGGAGTTTTTGATTAATCAGTTAATATTGTGCTTTTAAAGAAGATATACACCAAGTTCTAACTTAAACACATAGTATAAATACAACCAATATAATGTTTAATTTGATCTAATTAAGGAATAAATTAATTCTTAACAAACATGTAGATTCAGTATATAATTAAGAAGACACATTTAAATGCAACAAATTCAATTAGTAAAAAACGTACTCCTTACTAGAACAAAGAATCAAAATTATTTTGGAAACAGCGAATTGCCTTTACAAAATGAAACGCCACGCCATCGCCATTGACTTAAGGTAACATACTGTAATAAGTTGTACTAAAAGATAATGTAAATAGTCAAGTATCAACAGGATTCTAGAACTACTTTACTTACAGCAATAGCTTTGGAGTAGATTAAACAGTGGAAAGGCGTTTTATAGTTTCTTATCCAGAGCCAGCTTTACTGAGACAGGAAGAAAATTAAATTAGCAATTTCTATTGCACTTTTGCATGTAGAGTAATACAGCCAGATCGTTTGTCTTTTTCCTGTTCGATCCTATTGCACTATTGTCAGAAAGAAAATAATTTTGGAAATATATACAAGGATTGTTCATTAAAAACATGTTTTGGCCGAGTAGAGACGATTTGCTCACCGTAGCAAACGCATGGTGTTGTTGAAATTGTTTAATGGCGTCTTGGTGACGTCTCTTTTAATTTTGTTTTGCGGTGGCTTTTTTATGCATTTGTTTGGAGCTCGCAAGTACTAGCGCTTACTGTAGAAAATCCGTCCAAAGACAATATGAGTATCGTTATTTAATTTTTTGGGCCGAAAGACGTCAACCACTAGAAATACATGAGAGAATGAAATCTGTCGATAGAAACTACAGTTATGCTCACACTGAAGTGGTTTAGTGATGCAAAAAATGGCTCGTTCAGGAAAGGTTTTTATTGCAACTTCAGATGGAAACTCCTTTACGTGCAAATAGACACATTAAAGTCAGTAAATGTTACGAAATGATGATCATCAGTATAGGCAGTGTTCATTCCATTATAAATACTCTTATTCTCACAAAGAACATATATTTGATGCATTAAAACAATCGATAAAGGGACAGCGACTCACTTCGGACGTTGAAGTACATATTGCCGTTGGAGAATGGTTTCCTTAACAGCCGCCAGAATTTTAAAGACAGGGAATTTATAGATTATCACAACAATGGAACTCATGCTTTAATTTTAATCGAGACTTTTTTAAAAATTGAGTTAATAAAAATTATGCTACAGCCTCCAAACGTGTTACTATTGAACAATTCCTATTGTTATTATTATGCGATTGAAGCCTCGTTTAATTGCAAACTTACTATGCGGGTTTGTAATCGAAATTAAATACAGGACATACTTGACAGACTCTGTACAAATTTAATAAATACAGAAGGTAACGCTCGGCTGCTCTTGCACTACATAAATTAAATAAAATTTAGGGTTCGATTTCTCAGAGTCTTTAAGTACTTAAATATATGTCCTGGCCGGGGAAAGTTATTTCTTATAAATTAATCAAACAAAAGAGACGACCGCGTGGCGCAGTGGATAAAAGAGTCAAGTGCACTAAGCGAGTCCTCGGTTCGAATCCATGGGCAGGCGGAGTTTTTTCGCAGTCCACTGGATCGGTATTGGGTCCGGTCACCATTGGCCGTTGGGATATATCTAACGGCGTTCTTCCTGGAAGACTGGGCTATGGAAAAAGGTACAGAAATAAGGAGGAAGAGAGGACGTTCATGTAAACCTTCTAAAGGGGGCGTAATAGAGTTCATGGAAAAGAGGCAACTGACGGATGCAGATTGGCATCATAAAGATCGATGACGTAACAGGCTGCGAGACAGGGCATATATACTGTAAAAAACTCGCCAATGTATAAAAAGTGTAAAAAAGTGTTAGTGGTTTGCACTAATGATGCACCATATATGTGTGAATCAATTCAGGGACTACAGATTTTGTATCCAAAAATCATACATGTTACGAGTTTAGCGCATGGTTTACATCGAGTCGGTTTTCAAATGTTAACGTGCTTATTTCATCTATCTGTAAAAAAGATTTCTTTAAAGCACCAAGCCGTATGCAGACATTTCGAGAAATTGTTGGAGACGTGCCACTTCCGCCCGCTCCAATTATTACAAGATGGGGAACTTGGATCGACGCTGCTGTGTATTATTCCGAAAATGTTTATGTTGTGATGGAAGTTGTAAATGACTTCAATCCTAAAGAGGCGCAAAGCGTTGCAGAAGCACAAGATATTTTGAGAGAAGAAGGTATTCGAAAAAACTTGGTTTTCATCCGAACTCATTTGGCTTGAATTTCAACCGCAATCTCTAAACTGGAAGAGAAAGGACTACCCCTACAAGATAGCATGGAAATAATAGAAAATATGGTTAATGGCTTACTTACACTCAAGAAGAATGATTTCATCAATAAGTTAAACGAAGTACTGTCAAAAAATACGGCCTATCAACAGCTGAAAAATGTAAGCAAGGTATTGCAATAGAAAAAACCCTTAATGCAAAAAATTTACATTTGAGTATCAATGATCTAGTAAATTTCGAATTTCTACCAATAATGTCGTGTGATGTCCAAAGAGCTTTTTCTCAATATAAAAATATTCTCGCCGATAACAGGAGCAAATTTACATTTCAAAATTTATTGCATCATGTTGTTGTTAAGTGTAATTACGATTTATTTCTATAATCTATTTATTAATTAATTTTAACTAAGTAAGTTTTAGTTGTGTCCTGTATGTATATTAATAGAAAGATAAAAATTACATTATAAATCTGTATACTATTCTACCACGTCAAAAAAGTTTAGTGCACATTTAAGTGCATATTTTTAATGCATATTTCATGCATATTTTGGGGATTTTTAGTGCATAATTAGCTTAAGCTTAGCAATCACAGACCGAAGTTGTAATTTTAGTAGGACGTCCTTGTCAAACCTATTAAATAATTGCCTATTGAATACTACGATCGCTACTAGTGCGCCTCGCGCGAATGCTCAAATTGAGCGGTATGTGTGTACAATGGTTGATTTGGTAACTATAGAAAGTAGAAAGTCAGAATGGATCAGCGCTTTGCAGAAGGTGCAACTAACAGTAAACACCACTGTACAGAAAACTACTGGATTTTTCTAATTTTCATTTGCTGACTGGCTTGGCTAATAGCAATTTACAAGTTTTGTCTCACTTGCCCGATGTCGCTAATGATTATGATTTATTTAACAACCGGAAACTTGCATACGCCCGAATAACTAACGCCGCACAAAAACAAAAAAAGCGTTTTCATTTAACTTGAACACCTGGACCTAAGTCAAGCCGGAGATTATGTCATGCGACAGCAAACAGAGCTTGGTACCAAGAAGCTGGATTGTGCCATGCAATGTTAAAAGGGTTGAATGGCCACCTGCTGTTTGTTTCTCTGTTGTTTACAGATGCTTAGGGTTGCCGAGATTTGAGTTTTCAATGACATGCTTTTTTGCACTCGAATTGTGGATGGAACTTATCACTCGTGACACTAATTACTCAGTTTATGGCACTACTCACTTAGTTGCGCGTAGCCATACCTCCAAATTTAGGTTGCACAGCCTTTTATGCTTTTTATGAGCTGCCGTTGTATAGTTTTCGCGAGGTTATTTATCGACGCTGCACTCGGGCATGTTTCCGCTATACGATTAACTCGACGAAAGTTTTAAAAATAAAAATAAAACCAACTACAAAATATAAACAGTTATAAACATAAACACCATCCTAAGCGTAATCATTACAGAACTTAGTCGGTCGAACTGCTTACCAATAGAAATATCCTTTACAAATTTAGATCTCATTTGTGTGGGAGGGATTTTACTGAATCTGTTCGTTAAACGTAGTATTAGAAAGGGTCAGACAAGGTTTTTAGCTGTGGCCACAAGTTTAATTGTTATTGTCTATGAAAATCGTTTGATTCAGACTTTCACCATCCGTATGCGTCAAAAAGGCTAATGGTTACCCACTTCTACTTCATGCGCTGTCTTCTCCAAGGAGGTTAGCAATCATCACAGCGATTCGAAGCTTTAATATTGTAGCTCTAAATAAGTCGGTTGAGCCACAATTGAACCATGTTCTCAAGTTGTTCAGCCAAGATATTCGTCTTCTACCTCGATTTATTTTACCTTGCATTTTCCTTGGATAATTATATGTAGTAAGTTATTCTTGTGTGAGCGGATGGCCTCGCGAGCAAATATTCGTCTCTCAGGCGGTCAGCCCGGGTTTAATTTCCAGGTGGGCTCTAGACGGATTTTAAAAATCGCTCCCCGGCTACCACGCTTATACCTGTAGTACTCGTTAACCCCTAACAAAGGAACTCTTCCTCAATTTATACAGTCAAGGCTAGCCACCCGACTTACTAATGGGCTAATATAAAAGAAATATGCATCACATGTCCTAAATATTGTAGTTTTTGGGTTTTGATAGTGTTCACAACTTTCTTTTTCTTTTCTATCTATCTCATTACAATGTCGTTTGTGACTCGTTCCACCCAACTTATCTTTAAGATTCTTCTGTATGTCCATAGATCAAATGCTTCCAATCCATCAGTGATGTTTTTATTTAAAATTTAGGATTACATTCCGTAGAATAGTACTGCAAACAGTCTGGTTTTTAAATTTAAACTAAGATATCTGCTGTATAATATGTTCCTCATCTTCTTAAATGCACTTCTTGCTTGTCCTATTCTTGACTTGATCTTTTCCGTGTAGTTGTCGTTCTAATTAATAATTGTTCCTAAATACTTATATTTTTGGAGTTTTTCTATAATTTACTATGAACAAATTTTCGTGATGTTGCATTTTAGAGATTATCATGAATTTGCTGTTTTTATGAGCTAGTAATAATCCATTTTATTCACCGTTTTCCACAACTTGGTCTATCAGTCATTGTAGATCTTCTACATATTCTGCTATTAATACCGTCTTGCCTGCGAGTATTAGTTTGTTAACTGGTCTTCCATTTACTTTAATAACTGCCGTTGCTTTGCTTCTTGGGTTATTACCTATGAATACAAATTAAAGAGGGTCGGGGAAAGTACACATCCCTGTCTCACGCCTCTTCGTATTTCTACCTCTTCCCATTTTCTTTGTTTATAATCGCAGTCTGATTGCAATGAAGGCGAATAGTAAGCATGCATCTCTTGATTAGTACATAGTCTAAATGACCGGTATGAACTGCATACTTCCACGGGTAGACGATATAATCTTCCAAAGGACCGTCTTCATCTATGGCCAGATGTTATATCGACGGATGATGATAACGACGATGAACAGCCTCCCACAGGATCCATACCCGCTCCACCCACTCCTCTTCTAAAATGGAGCAATTTTCTTTTTTATCTTTTTCGTAAGTACTACCTAGTCACGAATGGTCCGTGTTAGGGAGTAATTAGTGAGCAGTTGTCTGAAAGTTTGATCGATTACTATTGTTTGCTTGACAAGTACCACAGAAAGAAATTTATTGCGACATTGCATGTGTAGGGTAACAAACCAGAGTACCCTCTGGGCATTGCAAAATCACAAGTCTAGTGAGAGACCGCTGAAAATTTCGGTGTGACAAGGTTGATGGCCTCTGAGTGCCAAGTACAATGTTAAGAGACGTATGTGATTTTGTTTGATAGTAGGGTAACAAGCCTTGAGTACCCTCTGAGCGTTGCTGAATGACAGGTCTAGTGAGAGACCGCTGAGAATTTTGGAGCGACAAGGTTGATGGCCTCTGAGTACCAAGTATCCCTAGTAGCACAGATTGTTGGGCCAACGTCGGGATATAGTTGGCATGGTTGGTAAATGGTTGGTAGATTTGCCAACTAATATCCTACGTTGGGCCAACATTGGTATAATAGGAAATATTTGTTGAATTTGTCAACAATAATCATATGTTGGCCCAGCGTTGGGATATCATCAGCGTGCTAGGAAGATAGTTGTTGCATTTATTAACAATAACCGTGCGTTGGCCCAACTGTAATATTTTGTTGTGAATTTTAGTTATTTATAACAGGGAAGTTGAATGAGTGAATACTGAAGCCAATTCATCAATTGACAATTTATTAATTCCATCAGTAATTATGGCACATTTTGGTATGATCATAAATAAATTTATCTATTACGTTTATCAATCAATTTTTGTACAACAGCTGACGCATGCCCCGTGATGTTATTAATGACGTATTGCGCATTGCGCAAGCCAAGCAACCGCCACCCCGCTGTTCGTGGTTTCTGGTTTCTGCCCTCCGCAACGAGCCCGGCGCCATTATCCATGCGAACTTGCGTTGTTTGTTTTTGTACTTGTGGGTCCTTTTCTTCCTACATATCCAAGATTTGGTAAGTAAAATTAACAATAATATGATCCTCATGTACTGTAACTTATTTATGTTTTGAAATAACCCACATTATGGATAAATAGAAAAGGGACGTGCAACCTAACCTAACAAATTTGCTATAAACAATTTAGGCCGATATGAGTACTTATTTCTGTAAATCTTTTACTTTGTGATCACTCTTGTTTCTTATATATTCAATATTATAACTGTTTTTCCCAATTTTTAGAAGAATACACAAACATGTTTCACGTTGTGGAGTTCGAAGGAGGCCTGCTTGGACTAGTTCGAGATGATGAGTGGTTGACATCGAGGAAGCAAGACAGTTTTTGGCCTCCGTTTAAATTAACTTCACAATAAATGTTTCGTTAATGGAGATCCTGCATGTGAAACGTGGATGGTGTATGCTGTAAAGCGAATATTTTCTAGTACTGGTCAGTATACGAACGTTACACAGTAATCTTGCAGTTTTGGGATCTATATTAACACATGTCTCTAAGTAGCACAAGTTGAAAAATAGATTGTTGCAATATTTCTTTCATACAGGATTGTTTTCTGTGCTCTTTATTTTCAGTATCGTTAATGAACCCATTAAAAAGCTAAGTTTTGTCTGCAAGTAGTAATGAAAATTTAAACATATTTTTGTTGAGTTTGGTTAAAATAATAGCAGTTTTCAAGAAAAATCGAGAATACAAATTTGTTTCTACATACAAACAGATCTTTATCTCATATGTAATTTATAATGTTTATATCATACCAGTGGGTATATCAATTGATAATAATTACTCTATTTTAAGGTATGTTATAACAAAATAACGCTCCAGGGAAATTATTTTTTTATAATGTTATTATGAAAAAGTAATAGTAATTTACGATTCAAGTAATGTTATCAAGCTTTTTACATTACGAGAGAATAGTTTGAATGAACGAGCGACGTTACGAGCGAGTTCTTTAAAATTCTCGAGTAATGTAGAAAGCAGATAACGTTACGTATATCGTAACACGGTTTATTTTATCCTAAAATTCTATTTTTTTAAAAAAGGAAAAATTGTTATTAGTGACACTTACAACAGCGAGACTTATATCGGCTGTGGTGGTATCACTGGTAAGATGGTAACACTGTCAGGTTATGTTAAATTGGAGATTAGCAGGTTAAGTTTTGCGTCAGTCTGTGTCAAGAAAACAAACAAAACCTAACCTACTAACATCGAATTTGACATAGATTGACAATACACGTCAGTACTGCCAACATGTGATTAAATGCTAATAAAGTATTGTATGTTATTTTTCTTAACGACACTAGTGTTGTTAAATGCATCTTAACGCAACTTGTTGCTAAGGAGTTATGCTTAGAATCATAATAACATAATAGGATAAAATAATAGTTATTTACTATACAAGTGGGATAACAGCATCATTAATATACGTGTGTGTAAGTTACAAACGAGTGCGTAGCACGAGTTATGTAAGCACACAAGTATATTAATGATGCATTATCACACATGTATTGTACAAAATTTTATCTACGACTGCCTAAAATTGAGAAAAGTGCATTAAGAGAAATGTCAGATCTGTCATTTTCAAAAATATTTTAGTAGGCAAATGTCATTATGTCATTCATTTGACACTATTTCAGTTACGTAATGAAGTCACTACACAACTCAGTTGCGTAATGAAACCATTACATAACTGAGTGGTGTAATGAGCTTCATTACCTAACTGAAATAGTGTCAAATGAGTGACGTAATGAGTTACTTATCCCACCAGAGTAGATAAACACTATTTGTTTCCATTGAAAATTACAAGCGATAACTAGGAACATGTAATTCAAAATCACTTTGACTTGAATTAGATAAGAAAACTGGTATGACATACAACGTTGAAAGCATTATGAACTAAGTGCCGCGATTGTTGTACACCTCGAGCCAAAGGCTCTTGGTTTGTACACTAACAATTTTGGGGGCTTATTTTGCTCATAATGCCCTTGATACTTTAATAACTATTAGCGCCCCACACTACAACCTTAATTCTACTTTAAACTAGATAATGCAATAGCAATATGAAGTTTTAAAATCTATAAACCTTGCCTAAACTATAATAATTATATTTGTATTTTGAAGTGCGATTTATATTTGTAGCGGGTCAAATTTAAATGACGTGGATTTAATATTAATTTTGTCTTTGCATTTCCAGAAAATATTTTAAAAGCAAGAGAAACGCTAAAAAGGAGGCCGAAAGTGAATCAGAACTAGTTTCTGCATCGGAAGAAACGAAGGTGAGAAAAAGGAAGGCGAAGAGAAGAATTTTATACAGCAGTGATGATAGTGGGGATGAAATAAATAAAATAAAATAACATAAACTTTATTTTTGAACCTTGCAAGGTTGATATACTTGGTGCTTTTTAATATTGCTGAAAATTATTCGTTTTTCAAATATATTATAACTTACTTGTTTTATACAAGATTTGTAAGTATTGTATTTATGTTTTCCTTTATGTATAATAAATGGCATTTTTATTTACACTTGTTTATTTGTCTTTTCATACCTACCGATTAATACAGAAAGCTGAGTTAGATTATTTGTTGGCTGTTGGTTGTTCAATTGTTGGATGCTGGTTGGGAATACTTTAATGTGTATAGTTGGCCCTCAGTTGGGAAATCGATGGTTGGGGTTTGACTGTAAAAGAGGACATTACATACCGTTGGCCAACTGTGGGACACTTCAATGAGCCAACGTTGGCCCAACTATTTTGTGCTACTAGGGATAATGTGCCAGGGGCAGTTGATTCTACTCTTTGACAGATTCGTGGAGATCAGCAAAATTTCCTAGCCAACATGTCTGATTGTACTGGTATTTTCCATGCACTTTTTATGTACAAGAATGCCTACACCTGCTTGGGCTCTTTGTTGCTTTTCTTTTCCAATGTATAGAAATAGGTAGTTTCCACGCATCAGCGTTTCAATTTCTTTCCTTTTCGTTTCGCTGGTTATTCATTCTTATAAGAATTTCTTGTGCTTTCGTACTCTATGACATTACACTCCATGTAGCTAGTTTTTAACACATTTATATTCTTCCAGTCATTCTCTTTCTATGGTCATCGTCTTTTGATCCATCCCATTCTGAGGCTTGTCCGTCGTCCTTTGAGCAACGTTGATATTCGTGTCGTCCCGGCAACATAAGGTGTAAGCATTATATGATATTTTGTATTGAAAACCCTAATAATTAAAGCTACACTAATCAGTGGGTTCGAGGGGGGAGGATAGAGCATTCCAGAGTTATTTGCAAACGTTTGCGAAATCATTAAAAGCACTATTTTATACTTCGAGTGAATTAATCAGTTAAAATTCCGCACGCGGATGCTCATCAGAGACAATTGCAAGCGACGTTGACTGGCACTCAAGTTCTACAATACTTATGTTTAATTGGCAATTATTTCGGCAAACTTGCCGGGGAAATTTTATCCTGTAATGAATTCATTAAACATGGACCGTGCCGTCTAACCTAATTACGCGGCATCCGCGATACTGCAGGTTTCCGTTCACAACGAATCCGGCCTTTACAGGCTTTGCGGGAAATATTCGGAATAAGAAACATTGTAACTTTCGATTTAATTAAGCTCCGGTCCTACCAGAGGATTAATTAACCGGGCCGCCACGTTAACAGATGCGCTGCAACAGGAAGGGCCAATTAGTTTTTATTTCAATCTCTTCTGATTCAATTAGCGGCGAGTGCATTCTCGGGATAGTTGGGGAGGATTCTTGCGCGACGCATCCGGCATCATCGTTACCGCTGCAAGACCACTTTGAAATTACAATGCTCGAGTCAATCTTGTTTACCCCTAAGTGCGTTCGCCCCTCGTTCAGCGCACTGCATTCAGGAGCTGAGATTAAGCGAGATAGGCATCTGTTGCTCGAGATTTGCATAATGTTGTTCTGCACCTACGCTCAGTCGGTTACAACACCTGTTAGTTGGATTTCGAGTTTAATGAAAAAAGCGAGATTTATCGCCGCCCCCGCGCCGTCCATGCAAATCTGCATTTTGTCGGGGAAGGTGCGCCTTGACAATCGGCGAAGGTTGATTGATGATCCGTAAGTGAATAGGGAAGATGATGTTCGGGGTGCAAAATAATGGGGTAGTGCATAACAAATTGTGGAGAAAGTACAGACTATTTTTCTGGTGGTAACCGAAAGCTGCCAAGCAGTTGAACGGGAGATTCAAGCTATCTATACAGCTTTATCCTTGTTTGGTTTTAAAGCCTCAAGAGAATTCATATAAGACTCTATATAGATTTTTCAGTATTTTTGTAAATATAGGATGTAAATACATCAATACAAGGACGCAGGCTAAAAGATCTAGAAATAATATAGCCTTCGGGGAAGGGGAATTATTTATGTATCTATGGATATTATCAAATTTAATGTACTTTTAATGTCGGTCACATTACATTTAATTTTCAGATATTTGTAATGAAATCAATTCCTTAGAATAAATTGCACACTAGAAGAAACAATAAAAATAACTAAATGGGTTTATACCAGTAATTCTATTACCGACACTTATTCATATTTGATTATCGTCCTATTCTATTTTCATAAACAGTGTCGAAGAAGTATTTAGCAGAAAGTGGATAAGTTGAAAATGTCAAGCAATGAACGGTAATTAGTAGTGATGGGCAGAATCGAATACTTTTCAGAATCGAATTCATCGCATTCGAATACTTTTGAGAATCGAATGATCGTTCGAATGCAAGCAATTCGAATGCAAAATCGCACTTCCGAATTCAGAATCGAGTTGTGCGCTCGATCTCGTACTGGGGGAGTGGTGCCTTGTGACCTCGGCTGACCGACACACAACACCAGAGATAACGAGACGCTGTACGTGCACAAAGCAAAAATAAAAAATTATTTTGATTGTAAGCGGTTCAGCTTACCCTATTAATAACGTATATTTGTTTTGAAATACTTAAATGTTAAATTTATAGTACCGAAAATGAAAATGAAAAGAGGACTGTTTATAAAATAGTTGTTTTTATTGTTGTTACGGGCCTATATGTATTTCTTTAAAATAAATTTTTAAGACAACCCCAGCGTTTGTTTCCCTTTCCCTTCGATGTATCTGTTTAAATTTTTAGTAGATTTAGTTGCTTTTATGATTTTGGTGGTGCTATTCGTTAGAGTGTGCAATCTTCAGTCTGTGTGGTAATATTTTAATTTTATATTTAATTCTGTAGTCTATATTTAACTAGAAACATTTCAGCACCAACTATTCAAGTGAGACCTGGATAAAAAAAAAACGGCGTTTGAGAGTTGATTCCATTCCTGCCTTCTATGGAAATTAAAATACCTATATGTAATGTCTGTGCTGTGCTAGCTAAAACTGAAACGATTCGAGTGCGAATCCGAGTACCAACCTCGGTCAAGCGCCGATGCATTCGAACTCAGCATTCGGATAAGAATCGAGATCACGCCAAATTCAGCATTCGATTCGGAATCGAGATCACGCCGAGCGAGATTTACAAACACCGATTAAGTATTCGATTCGAAGCATTCGAATACACTTAAAAGAATCGAATGCATTCGAGATCTTGCAAGAATCGAATACTGTAGTAATTTGCACTCGAATAGTCCCATCACTAGTAATTAGATTAATGTTGGAAAGGAATAACCTAAGTTCATGATTTGTGCAGGTGTGGAGCTAGATTATTCTAAATTTTCCTGATTAATTGTTGAAGAAGTAGGTATTAATGTGACACCGTCCAAAGAATTTTACAAAAATAATAATGCAATTTTTATAAAATAGTTACTAGCCAATAAATCTTTGCAGAAGATGAAATAAGAATGTACTTTTTATTTGCTTCAGGTTTCCTTTACACTTCTTTATATCACTTGGCTATTGGCCCTTTCTTGCCCCAGAAAACTACGACGCCGGCACCCTCCATCGTGGACCTTTAAAAGGTTACTTCCAGAGCACTAAGGAATATTTATCCAAAAATTAGTACAACATTATTTGTTTCTGACTTCCTTTAATGTTTGTATGCTATTACTAGGCTATTGGTCCTTTCTTTATCCGAAAAACTACAACGCCGACACCCCAGCGGCGGCAATCTTCAAACGAATACTGCCATGATAATGAGGAACATTTGTGCCAAAATTAAGTACTATAATAATTGTTTTAGGTTTCTTAAGTTTTAATGGTAGTGCTGGGCCATTGCCTTTTCTCGCTCCTAGCGTACTAAGGAACACTTGTGCCAAAAACCAGGGTTCCATTTATTAGGTTTAACTTAAAATTTGCTTAATATTCTTGGGCTTGTAGGTGCTTTAAGGAAAACTTATCACTGATAACGGCTATGTGTGCTTAGGAAGATCAGGTCTCTAGAAAAAGGTTTGAGATTAGAACTAAACTTCAGGGGCGAAGTTTCTCGCTTTTATACCCCTTTCTGGTGGACTATGGGTCGAAATTATTTTTTAGTCCGTCGTAGGGAAACTGGGCCGTAGCAATACCTATGTGCTTACGGGCTCAGTTTTGCGTTTAACGGAATTGACCGTCACGTGTCAAATGTGACTGAAGCTGGCGATGTGCGTTTTGAACTTAATTTTTGCGACGCTAACGTCACGAGTTTCATCACCATCTTTTCAAATATTTGTTCATTCATCCTTAAGCTTGGCTTCATTTTCTGATCTATGTCACCTTTCCCCTATTATTTAACGTAATTTTAACTTGGGTGGTTACCTTTGCCGCTATTTTTAGTTGTGTCAAGGTACAACTGGTTCCTTATCACGCGGTCGTGTGCTCATTTTAAGTTTGTTCAAAACCTGCAATCGTTCTTATTCTGTTGCAGTTAACTTTAGCTAGTTCATTTCCCTTTTCCATAAAATATCTGCTAATGCTTTCTTTTTGCGTTGTATTAGTCTTCTGCTTTTTTCTTACAAAATGTGGTATTTATACAATATCTTTATTGTTTTATTTGTCTCTTCGATTTCTGCAATTTTCTTGTTATTGCAGTTTTCATCTCTTTTTTCACCTCTTAACATTTTTTTCTGTTAATCGTGTTTTATTTATGTCATGGTTTTGTTTTCTTTATTTGCTGTAGAAATATCCCTGCCTAAGTAGTGATCCGTGTTTTTTGAAATGAGGCAGTTGATAAACTCTCACATAGTAACTTATAATTTGAATAAAACGTCTTGTATTCTTTAACATTTGAATAATTATTTGCCTTAATGATCCGGTTAGCTAGCTCAGTAAATATAAAGCTTTCTTAACAACCCAGTTCGTGACTAGTAATGATCACTATTTACCAAAAACCAGAAATTTGGTTTCTCCCTGCAGTGTTCTCGGGCTGAAACTAACTTCAAATTCATTTATCCATTCATTCTTATTCACCCCATGCTGAGCATATGGCTTCAATGATCTAAGTTTACTGAAGTTGTTGTAGCACTTGTCGATTGGGTCGCTAACTCAATTCCCACTTCAAATAATGCATACGAAAAGCCAATTTGTTTACACATCCATTTACTTCAAAACACGTATAAAAGCAGAAAAAAAATAAAATACAATAGGATTAAATCCTCACACAACCGAAGCAGGTGCTACTCGCATATATCTTCCAACATACATGGAGCAATGTAAAACACCATTAAACATTGTACACGCTGTGTAACTCAATAAAAGTTATTAAATTTAGCTGTAATGCTGAAAATAACATTGATATAAACTTGTTCTTAAGCCCATCACATAGGTGGCCTTATGCTAATTAATTCTGTAACAAGGTTAGAATGAAAATTCGATACGAGTGGAAGATTCCGAACGCGAGCGTCAGATTTAGTTGCCAAAGGTTGCAATATAAAAGGCAACATACTACTTATTTTTGCATTTAAATGAAACAGCCATAATTTTTAATTCACCCTGAGAGAAGCATTCATTAAAACTGTATAGTAATTGTAGCAGTACTTATTTTATTTATTTCAATTTACAAGTGGATATAATATTACTACATTACACTAACAAAACATGGAACACACAACGTGGCTGATCTTTTAAGTATGAAAATAGGCACTACCAAGATCTCTTTCTAATTTGGTTTGATTTTTTCTGTTCGTTAGCACGTCATCATATCTTCTAATTGACTCTGCCCAAGTTCTCTTATGTATCTCTTTGTAACCGAGGCAGAAACTTCTTATTTGCAGATTTCGTCTGGTTGCGACTTTCTTTATTATCAATGCCTATTACTAATGGCATGTCTGATGTATTTGTCTGCTTTGTCCACTTTTGCAGAAGATATTATTTTTCATATCTGCTAGTTCACTTCTATTCGCTTGCAGTCTATTGTAGTGCTACCATATGCATTTTATACACATTCGCTTGATTAACCATACTCTTCAGTATCCTTCTATAATGACCCCTTACATTCCGTGCCCCAACAGGAAGCTTCTCCTGGTGTAGTAGCCCGTCCTGTCTTCGTTTTTGCCTATTTTTTTCACCGGGTTTCACCTTATCCGTAGTGGAATGTGTGCGTCCATTAACTACTCATAGTACTATGCATCTGACGAAAGAAGAGTACAGGGATTGAACACAAAAGAAACAGAAGTATTCGATGAGTTGTTAAGATACAAGGTGGACTACTGTACTAAGCCTTGAAGTCTGAAACCTGATTTTTTATTGAGAAGGGTGAGTTATACGGTTTCTGCCAGTCTGTTGTTTACGATAGTGGCAATTTCAAAGCTCACCAAGATCATCCTTCTCTATCAGTTTGAGAATAAGACCACCCTTCCACTCTGTAGGTATTCTTTTGGTGTCCCAAACAGTCTGTATGAGTGGCTGCAGTAAATGTGCTGTGCTAAAGGGGTAGAATCTGAATAGCTCGGATGGTATGCTATCTGGTCCGGCTGCTTTTCGAAGTTTTAACTAGCCCTCCTAATTTCTCTGACACTGGGTTCATTTGTAGACATCCTTAGATGTTAGTGTGCAGCTCGTTGGTCACGTTGTCTGTCCGTTGGTTGTGGTGGCCCGCTAAGAGTTCTACTAAAGCTTTGAGCCTTCTGCGCTTTTAACTATTGCCTGTTCTCTCGTAAAGCTTTTATTGCTAACCTCTTGAATATTCCGTAAAGTTCTTGTTTGCTGTTTGATTGAGCTGCTACTTGTGCTAGATGGGCAAGATGATCTATCAAATTTCTTTTATGACATCATGCAGCTCTCTTAACTGTGGTGTTAGCTTTTACGTATTCCCATCTTAATTGTGCTAGCTGCTAGTTGTGCTATGTAGTCTTCCTTTACCATTTTTCGTACAATATGTCATTGTATGTTTTGATGAGCGCTTCAGGTATGGTCCGCCAACTTTCTGAAACGTTAATAAACTATAAGCCTACTGTGTTCCAGTCTGTTGTGGTATTTGCCAACTGTAGCCTTCGGACATGCCTTGGATTGGTTGGTTTTTCTATGGGTCTTGGCCCTTTTAACAGTGGAAATACTAATTCCTAATGCCTTCGCTGCTCGCTGAAATAAACAAACAATTGTCCAATACTTAAGATGATAAATAATAAATTAACTTGCCATACCTCTTGCACACAAGATAAAGGAAGTAAATACCCATCCGTTTCTTTTTACTTCGACACGAAGTGTACGAAGTATTGAAATTCCCTCATATCGAAAACCACTCTAAGTAAAATATCTCTAAAATTCGTGTCGACCGACTAATGAACCCACTATATCAAATCTCCGTCTCGGCTGTGCGGATCTTTTGGTGAAGACTCCAGTCCACTAGATCCCTCCTCCGTATTGGGGGGTGCCTAAACGTGCTGTGCGGGGGATGTATGTTCGTATGTGTACACGATTCCGGTCGTCAGGAACCTTCCTGAAGCCTTGGATCGTTTTCATACGATAGGTCCTCCGAAAATAAAAGCAACATCAACTTTTGAGGTATGGTCGTCGGCATTGGGTTTTTTTGATAAATAACTTGTTCATACTATTTCATTGTATTAGCGAAACGGAGTGATGTTGAATGTGGAAGTATTCTTGGAAAGTACGAAAATGCGCTTTTCTTGTGTGGGGGGTACCGTATATTATCCTCTTGAAATAGTTCAATAAGTTCAGCAACAATTTGTGAGACTGCGAACGCAATGTCTACCCTTGCACCGAGTCAACGACATATTAATTTGTAAAATTACACTTTTTCTTAGTTCTACAAAGAAATAGTGCTTATTGTTAGTCAAAACTGTCAAAAAGCGTTTATACTAGCAGTGATCTCAAAAAATGTGAAGGATAAGTCAAATGTCCGTCATATGTTTCTGAACGCATACAGCGTTGCTTATAGTACGGGAATTTTGACAAAAATCTATGAAAGATTTTAAGTAATTCTTAAAAATGATCAAATTTATCTGTAATCTATATATTATCAACTTCTAAGTTTTTCAAAATAATTTTGTCAATATAGTAGTTGTTTTTGATAACATCTTCATTTGATCTAGGGATTTATCATTAAGGTCGGCAACAACGTATTTTACAGACACATACTGTGCTAGTCAAATCCACTACCAAAGACCCAGAGAAATGCTAATGTAATGCTATCCTTGTCGCACTCGTAAATAACGACAGGGATGCAGAAAAGAAACGATTTCTGTGCTAACTTCGTGTAACGATGACGCAGGGCTCATCTTTGGCTGGATACGTAGTACTCTCAGAGCAAAGGTTCGAAAGTTTTTCACAATTAGATAAATTACTAACAGCAATCCCAGACATCCATGCTAACTTGTATGACTTTGTAACCGGCTGTTCTATCACCAAATGACAAGTGTAATAGTCCAAATACTGTAACTAAATGTAGGTGGTAGGTATATCGAATGCAAAATGTGATTGTATGAATACAATTCTAGGGAGAGTCAGGATGATGTTGCAGATCTACAGGAAACACACGTATCGCATTCAATCTGCTACATAAAGAACATGAAGAACAACAATATCCCAGATCAATACCTCTTCAGAAAAGGTGTATTCTTCAACTAGGTAAGTATTGGAAAATTTCCACTACGAAGAGATATAAATAGGGCATATATGTTAATAACGAATCAATGCAAATACAAGTTTTATTTTCTACAATTACCGAAAGCCTCGTAGACTTCGTAAGGAATACGTTGTTTAACAGAATCAGAGGAACTGTACGTAAAATATAAATAAAATGAGAGGGACTACAGACTATAGAAAACTTCAAATAATGTGTTTTTGGATAATAAATTCTCTCTATTGTGTAAAAATTCTCTTTGAAGACTTTTCAAAGAACCTTAATTCTACATATATCACTTCAAAATAAGTAAAAAAGATGTAATTGGGCTCAGCTTCAAACCCGGAGAAGGCCATTCCAAAGTTTCTGAAAAATCTGAGTGGAGTAGACTTTCAATGTTGAAATTCTTCGGAGAAATATGACGCCATTGCAGTTGTTCTTAATCTTGAGTTCTGTAAAATGCAGAATGAAATGAGTTTTATAATATTTAACATAACATTTAAAATTGCTAATACGAACGACAACTGAGTGTATGCAGAGCTTATCGGCTAAAATACAAATTAAATTAAGTTTTTCTATTTCCCCGCTAATGTATGAGCTGTGACGCGACGCACGCTCCCGAGGAGCGCCACAATAATAAGTTCTAATTTTTATTCAGCCCAGCGTAACTTGAGCTCGAAGTATGCAAATGCTCTCTTGGTCTAAATGGTAATTTTGCACTTAAAAAACGGAAATTCAATACACGACTTTTTATCAAGGTAGGCGGGCTCTGGCAACTACTGTGATGCCACCGTTATCAGCAGTGTTCTTGCTCTGGCCGCATTGGCGTAACTAGCGGGGGGGGCCAGGGGGGCCAGGGGGGCCAGGCCCTCCCCAGAGTGCCGTCTGGCCCACCCCAGAAAAATAGAAGTTAAATAAATTTAAAAATCTGCTTTTATTATTAACCCATTAAACTAAGGGGTTGGTTATCGACCCCCACACGTTCTTACATTTTCTGGTTTTATTAGCTTTTTTGGCTAAAAACATTATAGTATAAATAGCATTTGTTGGACGGATGGCTCTAATGAATAATAATATGCAAGAGAAAACATTATTAGTTAGCTAATAATTACTTTGAAAAGACTGTTTGCGTCTGAGTATTTTTTTTAGTTAATTGTGCACCATTTTAGTTAGTTTCTCTTAAGTTTTCTATAAATAAAGAACCAATTTATGTGCCCAGAAAAATATAATTGCAATTATTTCATATGCGGGTAAGTAAATGAGCTGATAACTTAAGTGCATCGCTAACTACTCCTTGGGCACATACAGCTAGCTACCTATTATGGGCTCATCCAGTTTAGATTTACGGTGACTTGCTATTTGGAGGTTTGCCTTGCCTAAAGAGTTGAGAATTTTATGTTTAATAGTGTTCTATGTATGCAAAGTAAATTTTGTGGTGCTTGAATTTCCAAAGTTGCTAGCCCAAGACAGAACAAAGAGAAATCACAATAACAATTAAGAAGATATTGATATTTTCAAGAAAGTATTTGCTTCGACGATACTAAAAAAAACTAAAAATTGTGGCTCAAAAACGTGTAAATGGAAACCAAGTGATGTTTCCCAAAAAAATCTGTTTCTCCTGGAATAATATTTTTTACCGCCAACTTCATTTAGTTGCAAGAAGTAATCTATACATTTTTTATGTTGTTTATGAACCGAGAAATAATTTATTAATCTGCTACTCAGACAAATAGTATTACGAGGGTAGCACTCATAATTTCTGCAAAGCAACAGATCAAGTGCACCATGGAAACCAAACTTGACATGAAACCAATGTTTGTTGTTTTCTAGTTTAACGTACCAAATTTAGTTTTGATCATTGCAACAGTTATTACATAGTTAATTTTGAAATAAGTGTTGTGCAACAAAAATAAATGTAATGAGGGAAAATTTTGGAGCCATAATTTACTATGCCTTTAAAAGTTCCATATCTCTGAAAGAAAGTTTTGGATGACTTCGTGCTGCTTTGGTGACCAAGTGCCTTCGCATCAGAGGACTGTCTATTGTTGGTTTAATGAATTTAAATTTGAACGAGTTTCAGTTAGTGACGATTTTTGCGAAGGAGAACCAATTTCTGCAGTTACCTATACGAACATAAACGCTGTGCGAAGAATGATTCAGTAGGACAATCGAGTCACGTATAGAATTATTGAAAACGTCTTGGCCATTGACATGACTGCAATAAACAAAATTTTACATAATCATTTGGGTGTAAGAAAAGTCTGTTGTGGGTGGATACCACACAGTTTAACAGAAACACAACAACAGCATGTGGATTGGTAAAAGAAATATGATGAAGGTAGATATAAAGCAGTTTACATCATAACTGGTGACGAAAGCTGGATATATGCATTTGAACCCGAACCTAAGCGACAGTCTGTCCAATGGATGTTTCCAACAGATCATAATCTAGTTAAAATGAGGAGATCTCGAAGAGTTGGTCAGAAAATGATTGCTTGCTTCTTCTCAAAATCACGACCTATCGCAACCGTCGTGCTTGAAAATAGACGTACGGTTACTGCAGAATGGTACACAACAGTATGGCAACCAGGCGTTATTCAAAAAGCTTGTTTACAGCGCCCAAGGAATGAGATCCTTCTGCACCATGACAATGCTTTTAGTCATACCGCATATCAAACAAAATAACTTTTAGAGACTTCCGGATTAAAATTGCGAAGTTATCCCCCATACAGTTCCGACCTATTACCTTCCTTCATTAAAGGATAAAATGCGTGGTGTGCGATTTTGAACTCCCGAAGATGCCGTGGAAAGCTTCAAAACCCTTGTTTCTCTAGTGACTCAAGAAGAGTGGAATTTGTTTTGAAAATTGGTTTTACCGAATGCGAGTTTAAGGGCAAATATTTTGAGAAACAATAATAAAACCCAATTTTGGCTACAAAACTTTTGTTTTATTAGATTTCAGAAATTTACGGGGCTACCCTCGTATAACAGCGTCAAAGAACATGCAAATAAATGTATGCGAAAAAGTTATGATGTATGTACGTAAATTCATGTCTTTATATGTATACATAGGTATTGACGATGGTTGGATGGGGGCCTGGCCCTCCCCAGCCAAAAATCCTAGTTACGCCAATGTCTGGCCGGCCGGCTCAGCACAATATTAATGTCACCTCGATACACAAGTTTCTCGATTTATATGAGGACTAACTTGGGTGCAATGGGACGTGAAATAATTGATGGTGGAGTTGACGATCGGAGAAACGTTGGGCCCAGCTTGGACCCTTGCCTGTGACAATGATGGTTTGAAATTAACGGGAAGTAGGTCAGAACATCGATTTATCTCCCTTCGACAGGGCATTGTTTAGCTTGCTGCTGTATTGCGGCTTATGTAGAATGAGCGTTAACAAATCAAATATTAACGTTAATTATGAAAACTTAAAAAGTCGAATGGAAAGTTCAAGGGGGAAACTGAATATTTAAATCTTTTTTAGAATAACCAGATGATCAAGTACTACAATTGTTTAAAGAAGCAATCTACACAATAAGCACAAGTAACATGTCAAATGAAATAAGAGTGGCTAATCTCTGCGGTCTATTATGAATTAAATCGTACTGGGTGATGTAAAGATATTCAAAGGAGACAAGGACATTCGTTTAATGAGAACTTCTCCAAAGCCTAGTAGACTCAGAATTTGAAGACATCTATCTGTTAATATAAACTGGTTGGAATATGCAAGAGAACATGAGATTAAAACGAGAAGCAAAGAACACAGACATTAAAACAAATACCATTATATCAAAAACCGTGCAGATACTATTACAAAATAATGATCCTGCAGAAATATAAACAGAAATGGAGATAAGATGACAACGATGTAAGAATGACCATAGCACAACAATTGTTTCATTTGTCAAAACACTAATAGAATTTCAATGAACTATCTATGAAACGCAGGCTAAGTAGTAGTAATTCCCTAAGACACGTATGGAGTTCGCCTTCACTGGGCGTGGTATCGCACTTTCAAATGTAACAAAATCCCGGAGAGAGACTTTGTAACCGCGAACCCAATCACTTCACCCGAACAACGCCAGAAAATTTACTATCAACGCCCGGTCAAGCGTTCCTTTTCAGCGCTAAAACGTCACCGCTTCTGGCCCGCAAACGAAATACTTCACATGCAAAGCACGGGGTCGCTCAGCTCCCGATACCAGATGTGCTAGACCAATGGTGCAATTTTACAAGTAACTAAAATTTGTTATAGTTACACATGCCAATAAGCAGATGTACAAAACTCAGGCGAAACAGGTCAAGCTCCCGTTTCAAAATCAAGACGACCAAGAACTAAGTGCAAAAACTAGGCATGGTGTAGCTCCTATTAAAATTCAAAGGGTTGAAGAAGAAGCAATGGATATTACCAAAGGAACTGGAGGTAATAGCGGAAGAAAATGTAAAGTTACGTATGCGTTTATTTAAAAACAATGAGCAACATTTTCAGCATTTTCTGTGGATATTATATTAAACTAAAAGAAGCAATTTGGATGTTTATATGTATAGTGACTGATAATTTTGACTTTGACAAGTTCAGTCATTTTTACTATATTTAATTATATCCAGCGTACGATAGCCACAATTCTGTAAAGCCACAGAATACTTTGGCATAAAGTCTAATTTGATTAACTCTATCAGAGAGTAAAATTTGCTGTTGTATCTTATTTAATATTCAGTTAGTCAGAGCACAATTAAGCCGCACAAGAAGATGTAAAAACATGAGACGTATTGTATTGTACGTGACGATATACTATATAATCTGTATGACGTTACAATAGCAAAAGATGAGTCGAATTCAGAATATATGATTAAAAACTCAAGGATGGGTAATCTGGTGGTTGGGAATAGTAAGTGTGGTATTTAGTTTCCGAAATTAGAAGCTATAAGGAGAGTAAAAGATATAAATCTTTGACTATTCAATTCACCTGGCATCTGTCAAAAAGTGACCAATGAAAATCCAGAATTCTGACGTTTCTTGACCAATTAAAAAAATATCAGTGGATATATCTTCCTAGAAGGTATTCAAGTGACTATTTTTAACAAATGCTGTTTTTATTAGAAAAAGTCAATATTAGTGTTATGTTACTATAGAAATTGCGTAGTTTGTTGCTAGATTTACTGAAAACTATTTCGAAAAGGTAGTTTGGTTCATTAAATAGTCCCTCGAATACCATTCTTAGTCAAAGTTAAGTAGATTATTTTTGCGGTGGTATCACTACTCATGTCCATTGCGCTTGGGATTAGGACTCGTGCTAGCGCACTCGTCCTAATCGTACCAAAGCGCAATGGACATTCGTGACACCACCGCAAAAATATTCGACATAACTTTGACTACTCATGGTATTATAAGTGACTATTCAACACTATAACATATAAGCCAATCACATTGCAGACATTTGCTTTTTTCAACCAATAACAGCAGTATATCACTGAATATTGGGCACCATGCAAAATATTCACAAAACAATGTACGTACTCAAAAAATAAATAGCCTTGTTGCGAAGTATCGCTTAGCAACGATGTTCTGTCCTTAGTGATATCGCTGGGTTACGTACCACTAAACCCCAACAAACTGTGTGGCTTGTTTTAAAAATTTTAAAATGCTGTGTTTTGGAAGTATTCCGCTGAATTTAATTGAGAATGAATAATTATATTAAATGTTGGATTATTTTTCAATAAAGTTAATCGTTATGTATTAATATTGTTAAATAATCGTCCCAAATACCACTCGAAGTGGATATATTTTTTTAAATATTTTGCCATTTCCATAGAAATTATTTCAAATTTCACTCAACAAAATCACATTTAAATGTCACTCGCCTTCGGCTCGTGACATTTTTGATGTGATTTTGTATCGTGAAATTTAAACGCAATAATTTACATGGAAACGACAAAATATTTGTCAAAAATATATCCACTGCTTGTGGTATTACCCTTGAGTATTATTTTAAATAAACTAGGGACCATTGATGAAACTAAGAAGAGAATGGGTAAAAGTAGAAAATGGATTGGAGTAGTAAATTCATTAGTGTGGAAACATATATTAGAAATGAAAGAAAAAAAATCATATTTAGTAATAAAAAAAGACAACATAATACAATATATCTGCATGGATAAAGTTTATTAACTTTAGACAAGCTTTTGAAACCATAGAGCAATGGGTAGTAAGTTATAAGAAATCTCCGCATAGATTATAGCTACACAAAGTTGTTCCAACAAACATACTACAAAGACATATTATAAGTACAGTTACACGAGTACACAAGTATACGAGTAAGACAACACGATATCATCATCTATCCTTGGAAGAAGTTTTTAAAACTTTGAAATGGAAGAATAAATCAACCACAGAATCAGGTTGAGCTGGCCATCAGACGGAAAATTATATATTGTGCATGAAGATCCCTTTAAAACTAAAATTGGAGATATACTACCAATGTATTGTTGTGGTAGCGTCTTAAGACTGCTAATTATTTCCTAGGTATCAGATAGATTAATAAATAATTAAAATGTACAAGGATGAATTTATGTAGTAAAAGAACAACATAAATATTTGAAATGTATTTAATGAAGAAGAGATTGAATACAAATACTGTAAAGTGGTCAATATTTTATCAGAAAGGTTCTGGCATATGAGTTGAATAATATTTGAGATAGCTTGAATTAAATATGATGTTTCAAAAGGTATAATCTGTATTAACCGTGATAAAACAAGAAAATTGCTGATAAACCCATGTTCGATTATCGTACGCTGAAGGCAGATTGCTTTTTAATGCTTGACCAATACGCAGAAAATTTTTCTCTGCTGGGAGTATGAACGAAAAGGAGAGTCGTGTAGACTGCGATGGTGTGAGCAGGTTCGACGAGAATCGATGTACAGGATGGCGCATAATGATGAAACGGTAGTGCGGCTTACTAATTATCCGAAGGTAGATCAAAAAATAAAGTTCAATCAATACGAAATACCAAAGCTTTTAAAATAGTGTATTTGGAGTCGTGGTTATTACATTCAGAGAAAGTCGAAATGTCAAAGAATCGGCCATTACTAACCAGAATTTCCGCATACTCGGATTACCCAAATGGTGGGAACGCATACATTCTTATTTGTATATGTCTCACCGTTAACTGACCATAGAGCATTTGTTTTAAGAAGTCCACGCTGTATCAGAAAATAGTATTTGAAACATTGAATTTTTATTCACATAAGTCTCTTTCAGTTCATATCCAAAACCATTGCAGAACACATCTTCTGTTGTCAACACCTTCTTAACTATATTGGTGTTTCTATTATGTGGTGTTTAGGAGGTTCAAAGAAAACAGAATATTACTTAACTACTGCTTTATTTGCAACCATTTACTTAGCCGACAACTTAACACTGGTCCCTGGACCCTGGAATTTTCGCCCTTATTGGTAAATACCCTATACTATATTAGGTAAATACCCTACACTATATTAGGTTTGGAATGGTCAATTATTGGTTTAAGGATTTTTTTAACCTTTCAAACATTCACAAACAGCAATGATATTCTGAGGGTAACGGTACGTTTTTCAGCTTTATACTTTATTGTACTATTAATGTATATTGCCCTTGGTTTGCTAGTTTAAACTGTCGTAGAAACATGAAACTCAAGTTAAATTTCAGCATGGCTTAGGGAGTCAATATTGCTCTGGCTGGCCTGCTCGTTGTCACCTAGAATACTAAAATTGTGCATAAAAACACTACCAGCAATTAAACCCAACAGTTTACATAAAAATATATATAATCTGTAAGAGAAACACAAATACAGGAAAATATATTTACATAAAACACACCGAGAAAAAGATGTCAATGCATGCACCTTGCTGTAAGTATCTGCAGACAAAAGCTGTTTCTACTCGCGTTGTTACCTATTAAATGTAGGTGAGCCTTATATTTAATTAGAGACTACAGTTCAAACATAAACCGCGTGAAAATGTTTAAGTCTCAAACACAAATTCCTTCAAGACGGGGCTGATTATTTGCAGAACTCGCGTGTAGTTATTTGCTGATGCAATACGTCCACAGAATGAAGTAACGCCTTGCTCGGGTCTGCGAATTCACATATATGAACGCGTAGCCTTTAAGCGCGTATAATTGTTGCGCAATGCGTTGTAACAACAGTTAATTACTTATTATGGCTTTTATTATGGGTTTTCCCAATCTGTCTGGGCCATACATTCACTCGTAAAGTATAATTACAGTAACCAACCTTGCAGTTGCTGGGTAGCATAGGCCCCTGGAGTGCAGCTCTGGAATGTTGACGAAGTCGCCTGGCTTCCTTGAAGCTAGAACGGCAGTCTGAATAGCAGCTTATGACTATGAACTGCAGCTGCTCTCGGAGACTCTCCCCCAAGTTGTCGCTTTTGATTAACTCGGTGTCCCTTGTTGCTCGGACGACACCTACTCTGTTCGATGACTTGCAGGCGACTGACTTCGCGTCCTATTTATAACTACACTGCTTTCAATCAGCTCTATTCGCACATTCACTTGCACCCGCTATGCGTTTTAAATTAATTGATACATAATGAGGAGTACGGTTCAGTTTTATTAGTAGCAGGATAGAAATCGGCCCATTACAGGAGGAATATTTGTGGTTTCATGTGACATGATAGGACCACTTTATGGAAAGCATTTTCAGTAACATTTGCTTTGCTTCGAGATCATAACCTGGCGCTTTTTCCAGTGCATGTCTGACTTGTGCAAACTTGGTTAGTTATTACTAGTATGTTTTCGTCGGCAGTAGACTGCCGTCTTGTTAATCTATTCAAAGTATGTATTTCGTTGTCTTTTTGCTTTATTCCATGTTAAACCTTTATCTTCAAGACTGTGCTTGTTCGTATGATGTCATTTCTATGAAAGTCTTCTTTTCTTTCTTCACTCTATTGTTCTCACTCGCTATTGAAGAATTCATATCAGGTCATGTACTTAAAAGCTGTGTCCTACGACTAATCTACTTACTATAAGTAATAACGCAGTTTGTCTAAATTCGTAAGTTTTAAATGTATGCATCCAGAGTGATTTTTAAAAACTGAATTGCAGCGGTCCCTGGATAGCCTGTCAAATTCGGGATTTGCAGGTTAAGTTTCGAGTCAGTTTGTGTCAAATTACAAACAAAACTTAACCTACTAACCTCGAATTTGATATAGACTGACAATGCACTTCAGTACTGCCAATTAATTAAGGCTATCCAGGGCCTGCTGCTATTCAGTTTTTTAAAAATCTGCTATGATACACCCACACAACTTCCTTTTACAGTGATATTCTAATTAGCCAAAAATTTGATTTTAAATTTTTAAGTATTTGTCAAAACTTTGCAAAAATTACAAAATCTACAAAAACTGTACAAAATAGAGCGCTGTTGAAGAGACAAGTCTTCTCTAGAATTTTAGGCTGAATTCAAAAATGTAATAATATACTGGGTGTTGTATTTAAAATACTTCCTTTATTGTAAAAGGAAGTAAAAATTACTCTGTATTTGTATAGTAACAACTGGCTGGCTGATGACGCATTCAGTAATTTCTGCGAATTCTCTCTCATTAAAACCATATAATGCCCCAGCAGACTTACAGGTTCCTCGTTTTTTGAATATTCAACCATTTAAACGTTGCCACGATGCAATTTAGAAATGCGATAGCAGCAGCTCATTGTATTGGTTGCATAACAATTCAATTCTATCTCAGCAGCGAAATAACTTTTTAACAAGCTAATAAGTGTCCGTTGAAAAGCTCACGATGTAAAAGTAGCTGTAAAGTCGAGCATAAACTTGTATAACAAGCTCGTTATAAATTCTTAACAAACTTGTTTTCAAATAGAAATTTTTTCGATGAGTTTATTATTTGTTACGCAAATAAGCTGCCTGGTTATGGTGGCACGAGGTGAATCTCATTTATAGTTGCCTTTGCCAAACAGCTGTTCGATAAGCGTTAGGTAGGTTTTTAGAAAAATTTTAAGCGATATCAAACCTTCCTTCGTCTCGGACGAGGATTAGCAGCGCATTTCTCCCGACAACGGGGCATAAAGGCCTTATTAGCTATACATACACACAATATCCAAATGTTTGACAAGCAAATTACATTTTGCAACAAAAGAATCCATTAATTTCAACTTTACAGTAAATAGCCGAGCTCAGGGCCTACACAAAGATCCCTGGATGTGTTGTACCAAAATCAGCCATGCATTATTTGAACCGCAGCGCGTCACAAAGGAGGGGCCTTTCTACCTTTCATCTGTCATTCCCGATATTAATAATCTGTAAGTCTGTATGCGGCTGCGTAAAGATATATTATGTAGGTAAGCTCCGAGCCACCTCCGAGCTTTACATAGTAGCGTATTGATTAAACAAAGCGGGAATAAGACCTGCTTGACTGGAGGGTATAGTTGACATGCTTGCGTTTAGGCAGCGAATTTGCTGTCGATGAAGCCGAAAATCGGCTTGAAGTTTGATTGCCCATATTTTGCTTTTGTTGGACTGAAATAAAATAAATTGGCGTTGGCTATGCTTAAACACTTACTCCGTGCTTTAGAAGATGTGATCAATACTTCAAGGGGTTATGGGGAATACTAAAGGAAGCACAAAATGTTAGTAAACACAAGTTCGATTCTTAACCATTTTCCTGGTTGTAACACGATTTCTGATATTTACTAGCATCAAATAATTTACACAGTAAACTTGATCTACAACAACAATATATGTCAATGTCTACCTTGCGTTTACACACAAAGCTGGAATGACGATGCAAAGAATCAACGGACACTACTTCACCGTCGAAAAATCGTTTCAAGGTCCGCAGCAGAGAATGGTCATTTTAGCAGCGATGCCGATCTTCAACGTAACTTTTAAAAGCCAAATGCGATGTGAATCATCTGAGACTGAAAATTCACATTATATAGAGGCACAAGGTGTTGCAACTTTAGGGAGTACCCGATACGACAAGGAATAGTGCAATATCGTTCCTAACATTCCGGATTTCGAATACTAATTGACCACGCAAAAGAAGCAGCAGATATCCATCCATGGGTAAGCTCAAAAAACTTCTTAAAAAAGTCCCTCTATTAAAAAAATTGTTCTCCATGGACCCTCTGTACTATTCACCGGTGGTCTACTACACACTGTCGGGTAGAACATTTGAAGATATGCTTAGATGTTTTAGCTGTTGCTATGGGCACTGATCCTGCAAAAAAACTCAATAAAGTCGCTCTATTCCCAGATAAATTATTGTTGTATTTTCGAAAAATCTTAGTAACCCCAGTATAACAACTGTTAGACGAATCTTCTTCCATAACGGTTCATAGTTGAAAATATTTCTAAAATAGGAAAGTGCATATTACCGGAACTGTACCCCACCACGGTGTTTTGGATGCCAGTGATGTACTTGGAGGTTGCACCATGTAAAACCTCCTCAGCCATGAGCAACGTGGGCTATGTTCAGCTGCGAAATTTGCGATCTACATGAGTTCGTGAGCTTCCTCATTTGACTTTAAAATACGCGCAGCTACACTGCGCTTTATAATATAAAGTTATACAGTAGATTTAAAAACGTTCATAAAATAGTATTCTTCGTGTTACATTTAAGCGAGTCAGCCTTGCAGCTGTGACCTCAGCAAAGGGTTTGAAAACATTGCAGAAAAAAATTCTACTTGTTAGTGATAAACAAAACCTCCACATGTGCTCGTGTGCGAAAATATTCCACAGGAAAGCACAATTTGCGCATATAAATCTAGCTTAGCTACATATGACATGTCTAGAGTCGACGGATGTGACGTTAGCGTCAGACTAAATTATATCTAAAACACAATTAGTGTGTTTGAAGTTGAACACCACACGCAATCCCGATGCTATTATATAATCTCTCTCTCTCTGTTGTTCTCTCTCTCGCTCTCTTTCTCTCCCTTTAGCAGGTTTTTATTATCTGCTTTTTTACGGTAGGCCCTATCCTGCCCTTTTCATTCAAATGGAAAGTTAGAGTCTTAATCATTTTAATTCTGTATGGCTATTATACAGCATGAATTCTCGGTCCACTTACTACTGTCTTGTTTGGGTGTGTGTACTGCCCAGTTTCACTTTAATGTTGCTGTACGCTTAATGACGTCTTTAGTTTTTGTTCTGTTCCCGATTTCTTCATTGCAAATGTGATCCCTTAAATTCACCCTTAGCATGATCCGTTCGATAACTCGGTGACTTGTTCTGAGCTTGTTTCTGGACTTACTTGTGTCATCTTTTTCATGCTGTACGTCATTGGTGGCAGGGTGTAGCTGCTAGAAACTTTTCTCATATCGGAATTTTCAAGATTGGTAAAATGAACCCGAGGTTTCCTGCTTCTACCCAGGCCATAAAAGGTCTTTTGGTTATTGCGGCCGTTTTATTTCCTTACTCAAGTTATAATGTTGTAATGTTAGCCCCGGCGTAAAAATTAACCTATGGTACAAATAGTGTGCTACAAATTTAAATGGCGCTAATTCCCGTTACGAAGTTTGTAATCCAAAGCGTTCGGATTTTCGATAAAGCGATCTTAGCTGCTATGCGCGGACGTAGTGTTAACCGATACGTCAAGCAGTTGCTTCTCCGAGCCCCTCTAAAAATGACCAGATAACAAGGTGGCTGAAGTGTATAAAAGGAGAACCCCAATCTTGTTAAAGACACTTGAGACTTGAACCTGAACCTGCTCCTAACTATTAGCTCTAGGTCCGGTCTCCGAAGCCCAGAGGTCCTTTTCTAGTACATATCCTAGCTAGCACAGGTGGATTCGGCCCCATCTTGCTAGAAATCCCGTTTATTGTCCGCACCAGATGATTCACCCAGGCCATAACATAACCGCTTCATAACCTTAACCTAGAGCACGGTTCACCCGAATACTAGGAGAAACCTCCAAGCCGCCAGCATAATGCAGATGGCTCCACGCAGAAAAATTAGCCCGCCTGCCGTGAGTCCGGATCGACCGAAATCTTCCAGAGGTCACACGCGATTCGAGCTATCAGAGCCGGACCACGTCCAGCCAGGCTTGATGCACTCGCCGTAAACATCACAGACGCCGTCAAACACCTTTTTCCATTGAATTTGTCCGCCCGGAAACTATAAATAACAAACGCCATCTTTGCCGGCGCGAATATAGTCTGTTTTAGATCGGTTGGTTCCAGTACATCAGAGCTACAGATCACCCGAGCCTACCGTCTTCGAACTTTCTTTGAGAGGATCCGGAGACAACAACCGGGCCAAGCCAGCGTGCAGTGTAGGTTGCCGAACCTCCCAAAGTTAACCCAACGCAGAACTAATACGCCGATGGATTTTATTTTATAATATTTATGTATATAATATTTTCATTAATTAAGAATTATGTTGTATATACTTAAGCACATTATGCAATTTACTTCTGCGCTGTGTTATTCCTGTATTTTATACATTTGAGTAGAACAGATTTTGGGCATCTGAGATTTACATGAAGTACCCAGTTTCAAACTAAATTTAGCGAATTTTGGTCAAGTTTAAATAAGCACCCTTCTCGGAGATTTGAAGTTAAAATTTGAAAATTCTGGAACAAATCCAGGTCCATCACACCGTGTGATCCAAATATAAATATTTCCTAACTTTCTCTAATTTCTGCATTAGCCATAACCTTGGCTTGTTTAAGCTCATTTTCACTCGCATTTCTTTTTATACAACCACTTTATCTTGTTCGTTTAGTCCAATAATTCTCAACTCAATGTCGTCAGAAAACTGGTGGTGTCTCAGATATCTTCCATCGATGCCGACAAGTGCTGACAAGTTCCGACAAGTGCCGACAAGTGTCGATAACTCCTTTCTTCTCCCATTGCAAGAGTGAATAATTTAGGAAAGATTGTGTCTCCTTGTCTCGCTCTCTTTGTCAGATGTATTTTTAAGTTCTTTCGTATCGTATCATGTTTTCTGCGGTCTTAGCTTGAAAAGTGGCCTTATGGTGTATATTTGTGGAGTTTCGTGGATCTGGGGTCGATTTTTTGCATTTTTCTTTGCTTCAAACATATTTCACAGTTTAAACAGTAAAGTGGCACATTACATTTTAAGCTCTTTTCTATAAACAAGGATACTATAGCCTTTACAAAATCATGATCGTTGAGGGGGTTGTTAAAAATAAAATAGTGTTTGTTGTTACCGTATGTACGATTGTTACCGTCATTTTGACGTCAACCTTTATTTTTACCTTACGTATTAAAATTAGTTCTGGTACTCTGCCACACCTTAGCTAAATCTACTTATTGGCTATGCACATTTAAACTGCCAGAGAACTGCTGATGTACGTTTCAGTTGGACTCTTGCCTATTTTCTTCCTCGTGTTTCTTGGCGCTAAGGGAATTCTCTGAAAGCATTACATAGATTAATTAGCTCTAGGAGCTCGGTATTTACCTTACAAACTGGGATTTTATTTTGATCATATTGAAGGTTGAGAGTTGGCATTTGACTGCAGTTGGCGGTGTCTATTATACCACCTGTCTACATTTATTTGACAGCCAATTCGCAATATTACATTGTGGCTTACTTAAGCGAATCTGCCAATAACGTTTCGTATGGAATAGCTTTTCAGATGTCTTCTGTTGGGTTCTGGTGTATTACATAACCTGCTCCTCGAAGTTCTGCATTCGTTTGTCGCGAGATGTAGCACGGTCATTTAGTAACTTTCATTGGCGTTCAAATATTCTAGTATCATTTTGTCACATTGTGGTGGTAAAATTGCTTACTAGCGAATTTTGCTTGCGATGCGGTATGAACTGGGAAAAGCTTAAAACAAACCAGTTTGCTATATTAATGGATTAGTATCTGTCACTTCAAAAGGAATTTTAAAGATTGAAATGGTTTCGGTTCCCCTTGGTTTTCCCAAAATCCTTTAAATAGTAGTGAGATTTGGGAAGGACGCCGTGTTGGTGGATGCAGCTGTCGTTCTTGGTATTGGCAATTGTTGACGACATTGACATGCTTATGCCTGCTGTACCATTTATATATTAAGGTGGTAGTGATTTATATGGGTATTTTCTACGTATCTTGCGGTTTGCTTATTCGTGCGTTAAACTTACATTTCAAATTAGAAATTGCCTGCGTCTAATAAGTGTATTTTTATATTTATAATTCCTTTACTGTAAGTTGCGATTACCATATCACCAGGTAATCTTCCAGATAATCTTAGGTTCACAAGTTGTTAAAAAACACACGTTGGAGGTGCTGTGCCAACTATTGCAACCTACCCTAGAAGGCTCACATAACTCCGACTAGCTCAATCTTCGGCGGCGATATGGGTATGATGAATGTGGTATTTTTGTTTACTTTACTTTCGCATAAAGACTTTAGGTTCACTAAGAAAGAAGTATTGGGCGCCAACAACTTTATTAAAATTGTTAATTTGTTTGTTTATAATATTTATGTACATTCAATCATATAATTCATGGGCCATGTTAATGGTTAATTATGAGTTTAATATAATAAAGGTTTATCTGCTATGGTAGTTTCTATATGATATTTTATACGGAAATATCGAATTGAATTAGAGTTCTTATCAGTTTGATTTACATTGATTAATCAAGCAAGAGTTTTCTAGAAATGTCTTCCTTCTTTTTCGGAAATTCGGCACCTTTAGGTAAGATAAATTTAAAGAGATCTTTTAACCTATTTATATCTTTAATGAAGGTTGTTAAATGATATACCGACTAACTCAATTCACATTTGTATAGTATAAGAAATGCCCATTATTTGACAGATACCTGCGGTATAACATTAAACCCCTTTTTGACATTTACAAATATAACCTGGTTTTTAGCCTCGTTACTGGAAAGATGATTAAATCTTCTTATTACATTATTATGAAGTTGTTGACGGTAGATTGAATTTCATATGCACATTTTCAACTGTTAACTTGACATATTTTGGGTTATGAATGAACTGAATAGTTTATATAATTTTCCTGCGGTTTTAGCGCTAACCTAACTAAAAACAGGAGGCAACGCTATGTTGCTAGGAACTGTTGCCTTGCCCATCGAATTGAACTGTACTTAACAGGAAAAGACCCCATCGCCAAACCAATGAAGCGGCTTTTCGGGTGTTGGTCTAACATTGTCTTCAATTTCTGTTAGGCCCTTCAAAAAGGTTCTACCGAGACTCCGGGTGACTCTATCCCACTCAATCATGACGTCCCGTGCTCAAAGATAGCAAAGAATAACAGGGGAAGCAGAAAGCTAAACCAAAGACATTTTCTATTAGGATATGTATTTACCTACCAGTTAATTCGTAACTGCTTCTTCTATTAAGAATTTGCTCAATGAATTAATTCTATTTGCCTGAAAAAATCATTATTCTTTAATATAACGTAAAATTACATGAATTAGAACCTTACACTTTTAAGCTGGGAATCAGCTCCTAATTTATTTACTGCTGGACGCTATGAAGCTTCAATTTGTTTTTTAATAAGAAAATTCTCAAATTAGCCTTCTATTTGAAATCAAAAAGAACTAGAAGCAGATTATGCAACCTCAATTTCTCTTAAGTACTTTAAGTTGTCTAACCATCCGGTTTTGTGATCATTCAGATTTATTATATTTTAGTATCTCGACTTTGGAATGCTACAGCTGTCCTGTTTGGTTTTGATCATTTTAATGCTACCTCATACCCTCCTCTGGAGTAGCTTAGCCGTCGTTGAACGCTGTTTTAGATATGGAGAGTTCCCTTGTATTGAAGTGATGCAAGATTCTTCTTCTTCCTCTTACTATAGGCCAGTGGCCTGTTTTAACCACAAAGTGGTTCTGTGAGCCCTCTTTACCCTTAGGCCAGGTAGGTGGCTAGCCTTTCCCGCAAGATTGTTTTCAGTTTATTTTATTGCTACTGCGTTTTAGGGCGTTCAGCGGCTAATACGTTTTCTAATCAGTAGTTTGTAAGGGCGTATGAGTTGTGCATTGTGCCATAATGTAAGAATCTGAACATTTCGAAAACATTTGTTTAGAAGAACTGCTATAGATTCTAGGGTTACGGTTTCTCCCAGTTTCTGAATTTTGCAGTGATTTCGTCTTCTACTAAGGCTCGTCCAATTTACATTTGATTCAAAGCTTTCCTTAATTCTTGTGTTGTTTATTGTTCTTAGAACTCATGTTTTTGTTATTTTCCACTAAAGTTTAGACAATGTTGAGGCTTCTTCGCATCTTGTTTAACTTTCTTTTCAATTTCTTCATTTGCTCGATTATATTTCGGGGAGTCACGGTTCTTCTTCGTTTCATGAGTTCCCAAGTGAATGATTGTAGTGTTCTACTTATCGGTTTTCTTCGTGTGGATGGATATAAAGCATATTTCCAGGAATTTTACTGCACATAACAGTAGTGTTATTAGTAGCTTCAGCGTACTTATGCGAACGTTTTGTCCGTCTGTCTGGATCGCCTGTAACTTTAGAACGGCTACAGATATCGAAATTTTGAAAGGGGGCAAAGTTGTTGCTAAGGTCCCGAGCACCTTCATGTGCTATTTGGTTTTGGCGAAAGGTCAACCTGTTTTCGCAGTGCTGAAGCTACTCTTTAGACCTGTACTTGAGCAGTTTATTAGTATTCACGCTGAATTTTAACAATTCGAAAGGTAACTTGAGTACTGTAAAATATGAAATTAATTCAAAATATTAAAATGCCATTTTAGAAAGGGCCTTTAATGAATATCTAATTCGGAAAAAATTGCACAATTAATTGCAACCCTTTTAATCTTCCCACTTTAAAAATCGCAACTTTTGCTCTGCCAAAACTCCCAGCACGAGAACCTTGACACATTTGCATGCGGCTTGGCAAAATAAATTTACGAGCCCGGTAGAACGGCTATTTGGGGTAATATATTACCTGAACTAGTCGTATTTTAGAATTTTGTTCGGGGCTGCTGGGGCACAATGCATGCAACCGCATCGATTCAGATTACGGCCCTTTGTCAGATCGCGATACACAGTCGCGTTATTTTTGACAACTAAATTGAATTTGTCTTTTGTTGGCACGGCCATCGATTGCTCCATCTGACATCGACAATAAAACCGCCGAGGGAGACAAAGCCGCCACCATCTCCTGCCGAAAGGTTAAATATCGCCGTTTAAAAAGCGGACGAAACGATGATTAATCGCCATCGAAGGAACAAAGTAAATAAGCACTGAATGCTAATGCGTTCGGGAGCAGCGCATGATTTCTCCCCTCATATTTCATTTAACATGGCGCATCCCGATAGAAATCTGTTTCTAATGACGCACTTATGGCGACACAGTTAAACGTGTCGGTGGCGGTTGTCAACCGCATTCGCCCCATGTCGAACCGCACGGTCTCTTCTTAACCGTTTTTAACACCGACTGCAATGGTTGTTTTAAAGCAGAGGGTCGGATGTGCTGGAACTTCATCTGCTAGATAGTTAGATTTAATTTTAGTTGGGATTTGTTTCTATGGACTCTAGCGTTTAGAGCAGTGTTTATTACCATATTACTACTACTATTACTACCACTACAAATCAACAGTTACAATATTATAATAGATAACACTACCATATTGTAATACTGTAATACACTGCTCATAAATTGCAGTGGAGCCTTTTTGTTAAATTACATGTGTTTGGAGGTATTGACGTAAGTAAGCTCTTATATATTAAAAATGATAAACACTAAAGAGATCAGGTAAAACTGTACAGCTGTCAATAAAATATGTATTCTGTAGCAAAGATATAGAACCAAAACAATGACCTTTTAGTTAAATTATGCTCTAAAGCAAATAAGAAAAATAAATTACTGGCAACTCAAACTCACAAGTAGCGTTATTTAAAGAAACAATAATATTTAGCAGGCCCGCCCCTAACTCTAAGAAGTGTTTTTACTTTTATAAAAATATTTTGAATTTAATTAACAATAACTTATTGGGGTATTCATTGCACTAACGCCTGCGCTAACTGTCCACATATTTCAAAACCTTCTGGACGATTTGAAATTTGTCATTCTAGCCAGTGTCGGCTCGTGGAGAATTTTGACGCAAGAGCCAAAAACCGAACGTAAATTGCATTGTCCACCGCGTGAGAGACAACATCTTCCTATATCCTAAGATTTAAATATTTCGCAAATGGGTTGGAAAAACTTAGCATCACTCACCAAACTTTATACGCTATATGATTAACTGAATCGAATATCTTTCCTTCATTTGTCGTTTAAACGTATAATCCGCCCAAGAAAACTTCCATCTCCACCGTTTGAGATACATAGATGCATGCTCGATTGAATTATAGTATTTTAAGATGTCCGATAATTTACCAGTAAAGTATGACTATAATAAGACAGATCAAAAGCGGCATAGTTATTTAAATTGTTTTACGAAAACCCTAATGTCTCTTCTGTCGGACTTCTACACACGACCTTCCACGAAAGCGGCCTCGCTCCTTTTAAACTCGATGGAGTCAGCGTACCTGCAAAACTGTAATCAGAAACTCGACACGTAGTCGTTATCGCAGGGGTCAGGCTAGGCTGAGGCTGATTGAGACTTAAGCCTAGGCTAAACTGGCTTCCATTAAATGTTAAAATATTCATATCTTTATAATATGTTTTTTCGGACTTTTTCCACTGTCTAGGGTGTAAATCACACAAACGTTTCGGGAGTTTTTTGATCTACTCCCGTCTTCAGGTGTTCCTGGTTAGTCCTGCGAAGGACTGATATTATACGTTTTTCAACGTAAATTTGTGCCTCCCCCGGGGTTTGAACCCGGGACCGCTGATCAAATCCCGGGAGAGGCACAAATTTACGTTGAAAAACGTATAATATCCGTCCTTCTCAGGACTAACCAAGAACATCTGAAAACGGGAGTAGATAAAAAACTCCCGAAACGTTGTGTGATTTACATGTGAAAAGAGTCCGTAAATAGACCACTGCCAAAAATGACATTCAGAGAACAAATCCATATCTTGGCCTTACTTCCTCCCGTTTAACCTCCACTGCAGTCTATAGCTGACACCCGCTTCGGTCTGGCACAAATGAGTCCCTTAGTGGTGCAGTTAATATTCATGAAAGAAAAAATATTGGTGCTTTGTTTAAGCTTTAAAATGAGAAAAGTTATGAAACGTAAGTACAAAAAAATGTTTCCTTCAAAACAAAATAAAATCTTGAACGACTGGTTTGCTATGGCAAAGCCGTTGAGCTTCTTATAGAGAGTTATTGTTAACAAGCACAAAATTTAGATAGCCATGCCTCTATATCTTTGTATATAATAACTAACGGAGTGCGCCCATGTAAAGCGGTTATAAATGCACTATCACCCGAAGATAATCTTTTATATTTTCGTCTCTGTACTCTTCTCCAGATGCTCTCCATACTACACTACTATCTAAAAAAAAATAATACAAAACGGCTATCAGCAATAAACTTATTGATACACGTTCCAACGTAAATGGTTAACCTACTGAGTTCACAGTTCTCATAGATAAATGGTACCTCGAAAAAATAGTGTTTTTTCTATAGCACCTGTTAAAGTGTGCTTTTATCAACCAACTCAAAACAAAAGGTCAAGTTTTACTTTAACAGCAAGGATAGATAAAGTAATTTAATTTTCTAACTTTTGTTTAAATTAAATATGACAGCTTCGTATTATCGTAGCAACCCAATCTAGCTACTGACATTTTGAAATGTGATTGACTGTCCTTATTTTTTTTAAATTGTTTTTGCTATAGAAAAAAATGTTGTATTATACACGACTATAAAGTTATTTCTATCCACTCTTAAATCATTAACGTCTCGACTTCGTCTCGACGTTAAACGCTGCACTCGTGGATAAAATTTAACTTTATCGTCTTGTATAATAAATTACTATTATTTGTGTCCTTGCGTGCATTCGTAGATTAAGCATCGAGGTTTCATACTTATATGGTACGCTTGTTGGGTTGCGCAAACAATTATTTCAACCTTTTACTGCACATGCTGTGTGACGCAGCACGTTTTATTTAGCGGTTTTTACCAAACGCAGAACAGTGTGCAATAGTATTTAACTAGCTGAAACCCGCGGCATATGCCGCATTTAAAATGTACGACAAATGTAATAACTTTTGTTGCACTAAAGAAAGTTTTAAAAGCACGCTAGAGATTGGCAGTAAGGAAAAGTTCCAAAAAATATATTTTCAAATGGAAAGTTTCTGGAAAGGAAATGCTCGCCTCTGGAAGGCGTCCTAATTAATACGACGTTGTTGGAACGCAGTCAAAAAAAAAATCAGGAAAGAATTAATACTCTTATGAGATTATAAGTGAGAATTATTTGTGCCACCGAAATAATTTTCAGCTGCTTGCAATCTGTGTTTCTTTTCGGGTTTAAGCCGTTGAGCGTCATAAAAATATAAATGCGGTAACTCAAGTCTCCAGTTACGCCGTTACTGTTATTGTTAAATAACTCGATTAATTATTATTTCTTTGTCATTTTAAACTGAAATTATTATTATTATCTCTATAATAGCAACCATAAGTAACTGTTTATAATGTTTATATGCTAGCGAGTTGTTCTTAAATCGCTAGTGAATTAATAGTAAAGTACATTTTTTTTCTATAATAATTTTCAAGGTCAACTCTAGGGGAAAAGTTGCATTCCTGCAGGGTCCCTAGCTTTAATAATGTTGGTATATAGATTTTCAGTTCTTTTCTTCCATTAAAAAAATGATTGTCATTTTGATAGATATGTCATAATAGTGGGTAAAACGAACAGCATAGTAAAATATTGCAAATCCTTTATCTAAAAGACGTGTCTGTCTGGGACGCTGTTTCAGCAGCCAAACCGTAAGAGATAGAGAAAAAAGTTATGAAAGTTATATGTTTGGAATGGTCATGTCAGGTCATGAACCGAATTTCAGTCACGTGACACTTCCGGTTTTCGAGAAATCACGTGATTTCCGTCTGTCTGGGACGCTGTTTCAGCAGCCAAACCGTAAGAGATAGACAACAAAGTTATTAAAGTTATATGTTTGGAATGGTCATGTCAGGTCAGGAACCGAATTTCAGTCACGTGACACTTCCGGTTTTCGAGAAATCACGTGATTTCCGTCTGTCTGGGACGCTGTTTCAGCAGCCAAACCGTAAGAGATAGACAACAAAGTTATTAAAGTTATATGTTTGGAATGGTCATGTCAGGTCAGGAACCGAATTTCAGTCACGTGACACTTCCGGTTTTCGAGAAATCACGTGATTTCCGTCCGTCCGGGACGGTCTTTTTTGTTTTATTAAATGAGACATTTGTCTCACTGGACTGCTAGTTTATTAATTATTAAACTTACAATATTTGAAAATAAACATAATGAACGTTTGCAAAATTAAAGAAATTTGTCAAGAGTTCAAATTAAGAAACTTTGACTTCAAAATTGACACATAACCATAATTTTAAAAAAGTGCTACCAACACGAGGTATAAAATTTTTCTAGCGTTTTAATCACATATCTACCAACATTGTAACACTTTGACAGTTATTATAGAAAAAAAAACGTACTTTAGATTGTTCTACAAGTTAAGAAAAGGGAGAGTTTTACAGCGAATGTAAAAGTTTTACGTGAGCATGGACGAATCACTTTTCCAATGTGTTGAACATGCAATTTTTCCGTGTAGTTGACAAAATAATCTTTTTCAATAATTTTGGTCAAAGTATGGAAGCGCAATTTTTACTGTACTGTAAAAATGAACTAAATGAATTAATAACAGATTGATCCATTTTCAAGTAAGCTTTATTCTATAATGTATAATGGTTAATTTGTACAGAGTTCGGCAACGAAGAAGGGGTGGAAGATATTTCTAAAACTATTAGAGTTACATGAATATTGTGTATATAAAAGTTGTAGGTACGAAAGTGGTGCACATTACTAAAATATTTTTGATTATACAGGGTGTCGCAAAAAAGTATGGCGAATCAAACTTACTTTCTTTAAATAGAATGCCCTATATTTGAGTAGCTTAAAAATTTGTATTGAAATACTCATCATTTTCATATAAAGTTGTATGGGTCTAACGTCAACTGTTTTGGAGATATTAACGATTTTATGCAAAAAAAATGCTGAACTTCAGGCGACTGCTGTAAGCGGCAGAAAACAATTGAATGAAGGAAAACGTTACCAAAAAATTATGATTTTTGTCAACTATCTTTCAAGTGTAAAATGGTGGATCTGGGTATTAATTTTATATAGGGTGCTCAATATTTGCAAATTTAATCATTTCGATTTTTTTCAAATGGAACGCCCTGTATATTTTTGTATTTTTGAAGAGCCCTTTTAATGAGCTTTCTTTTGATATGTTACTTCATACTTCTAAGTTCAACTGTTTTTCAGATATGTGTGTTTGAACATAAAAACAATTTAAACGCCTTAAGATGCTTTATTTCAAGGGATAAAAAACAAACGCCCTTAAAATAGTGATTTAAACGCATGATCTCTCTAAAAATAAAAGCACAAAATCAGGTTTAGAAAATATAAATTCAGTCAGTGTTGATGCAGGAAATTATAAACACGAAAAAACGATAAATGCAGGAATAAATTAATTATTTTAAAGGCGTTTGTTTTTTATCCCTTGAAATAAAGCATCTTAAGGGGTTTAAATTGTTTTTTATGTTTAAACTCGCATATCTGAAAAACAGTTAGAACTTAAGAAGTATGAAGTAACATATCAAAAGAAAGTTCATTAAAAGAGCTCTTCAGAAATACAAAAATATACAGGGCGTTCCATTTGAAAAAAAATCGAAATTAAATTTGTATAACATTAATACCCAGATCCACCATTTTACACTTGAAAGATAGTTTACAAAAATCCTAATTTTTTAGTAACGTTTTCCTTCATTCAGTTGTTTTCTGTCGCTTACAGCAGTCGCCTGAAGTTCAGCATTTTTTTGCATAAAATCGTTAATATCTTCAAAACAGTTGACGTTAGACCCATACAACTTGATATGAAAATGAAGAGTATTTCAATACAAAACTTTTAAGTTACCTAAATATACGGCATTCTATTTAAAAAAAAAATAAGTTTGATCCGCCACACTTTTTTGAGACACTCTGTATAATCAAAACTATTTTAGTAATGTGCACCACCTTAGTACCTACAACTTTTATATACTCAATATTTATGCAACTCTCATAGTTTTAGAAATATCTTCCACCCCCGCTTCGTTGCCGGACCCTGTACAAATTAACCATTGTACATTATAGAATAGAGCTTACTTGAAAATGGATGAATCTGTTATTAATTCATTTAGTTCATTTTTAGGTGAAATCAATATGATTTTGAGCAGTTATGAAAAGTATCAAAAAGTCACTTTTTTTAATGTCACTAATGGCAATGTGAAAAAATAATACATTATAAGAAAAAAAAAAGCATAATTTTTACTAAGATGTGAGTTTGCAGCTCAAGGGCGATGCCGAGCACTACAAATAAACAGAGGGAAAAATGGTGTTCTGCCCTGCCGCGTATATACAATTTTTTCAACTGCCAGGATCAGAACCGTAAGAAACATATTTTTCGACGACTCACATCGAAAGTAGATTTTTCTCACTGTCATTTGACAACAGAAAATTGACATTTACCGCTGAGTGTGCGTTTTCATCACTTTGCTGCTCACCGAGCGTTTTGGGTTTCCATGTGAACAAAATAGGTAGCTACGTCCGAATGTTTCCTTGACAATGCCCGTCATTTGTCGAAATAATCGCATCACATGTCTAATAGACTGCACGAGTAATGTTAACTTGATTGTCAATTAATATTTGCAATAAAATGAAATATGATATTTTCCATTAATAATATGCTCAGTCGTCGAAAAAATAGTATGTATGTTTCGAGCTAAAAGTGCACTTGCCACTTTTGCATGATTGCTGGTTTCGGCTTTGCCTCAACCAGCAATATTCACGTGCAAGCGGCAAGAATGCACTTTCAGCTCTTAACATACAATATACTATTTCATTACTCTAAATCAAAATTATGCTGTAATACGGATTGGGCCATAATTATAACGGGTGTTCATAAACAGTCGTCATCCCAGTAGGTTTCGACTTCAGAAACGTATGTCTATTAAAATTGAGAATAAATGCGCTATGACAGTACTCAATGACGTTTCATTGTGTTGCACGAATTAATCAAAGATATAACATTTTGTTTTTTAAAGCAACTGGGATGACGACTGTTTATGAACACCCGATATATAACAGCAATGAGATAACATGAACAACAAAATAGAATGCTTGAGTAAGAGATGACCATACAAAAAAAAATTATTTTAGTAGGCATGTGTGGTTGACATCTGTCATAATTAAATGTGCGTCAGGCCTACTCCAATATTTGCTATTATGTTTATCTCTTTCTTACTCAAGCAATACGTGTTATTTTCTTGTGTTATCTTATTGCTGTTACAGTGAAATTCCCCTTCGCGGATACACGGTCACCTCCCTTGGACAGACAGTTTCTCATGGTCCCGACCGACTCTCATATAATTTGCATTGTGTTAACTCCCTCTTGGACGGACATTCTCTTGAACTGACACTTTCAGTCGGTCTATATAATAATAAACACAGCAAGGAACATTAACACATAAAATAACTTTTCATATCAAAACTTGTACATTCAAAATAACTTAAACAAAAAAAAATTACAAGTACTTTCTTAATTCAGTAATTTTTGTCTGAATTATGTTAGACTCATACGTTGTATCGCGTTCTATTTTTTTTTTGTTTAGATTCTAGCATATATATTTCTTGCGTGGCTTTTCTCTTCAGCGATGCTTCTTCACTTTCCTGTTGCTCTTCTTTTCTTCTTTGTTCCAAAGCCAACTTATATTTGAAGCTAGAATTTTTTACATAGGATCTCATTTTGTTACTAATGACAACATTTAAAACATCACCCTTGCTGTGTACAGCATCATAAACAACACGCTGACAAGTAAGAGATTCCTCTTTTAAATTTTCTACTAATAAATGTTTATTAATGGAAAATCCAGCCTCTACATTAGTATTTCCATGGGACATAATCAAAATGAATTTAACAAGCAAACGATGATAAAAGCAATCCAGTCTCTCAGCCTCTTTATACAAAGCGATTTCAGAAATCTTAGTTTTAATAAATGTCGCATATTCAATTTTTGATCGTTCTGCTGTAGTCGCTGTAATAAACTCATGATCATGTAATATTTCTAGTAATTTATCAAATTTTTCCATTAACCATGATACAGAATTAGTATTAATTGTTTTTGGATTAAGCGAAGTAACTGCATGTACCAACAGATACTTTATACATCTTTCTGTAATTTTTTTTACAGTTGCCTTCACAAAATGCTGGCAATCTTTTAAAAATAATAATTTGTCTTTTTAATTTAATTTTTTGTTCTTTAAATACCTTCTTGTTTCAAATCCCACATCAACATTCTTCACGTTTTTCAGATTAGAAGCATTTTCCAAATTAATTTGTAGGATTTGCTGTATATTTAAATCTGATGTATCAACTTTTACAATTCGACACAATAAATTTCGGATTAATGCTTCCATATCGTCTTTTAAAAAAGATAACATTGGATTAGAAGTTTGATACTTCTTTAAAAATGGGTCTAATATACAGTGTGTTTCACTTTACATGGAAGCACCCCTGTATTTTCTTTGTTTTCGTATGAATCGATTTGAATTTTTTACCAGTTGTACAACTCACCAAGAGGCATCTATTCATGTCCTTGAGCGCAAATGACGTTATTAGCCTGGCCTACTACGATGAAGAACATGGGTCGTACTGTCAATATTTTGCATCGCATTACAGTTACAGAAAAAAGTTATTAAGAAAAGTTGTTTAGAATCAAAAGAGTACCCCAGATACCGATTTTTGTTTAATAATTCGAATTTTTAATTTTTATCCATAAATTTGTCAAAGTCCCAAATTTCAACTTTTAATTTTGGTATCAATTGGTGCCATGGAGAAACAACATTTTTATTATTGTTGCAAATGTCATTAGCTTTTAATAATGGCTGAATTACGTTTAACTGTAGCTGAGAAAGTAGAAATAATTAGAATTACTGGTGAAAATGCTAGATCCAATAGAGAAGTAGCTAGAATATTTAATGGAAGGCATCCAGGGCGTGCATCTATTTATCCTGACACAAATTAAAGATTTGATTATTTTTTTAAACAGTTCCAGGTTAAATAGGTGCACGCCCTGGATGCCTCCCATTAAATATTCTAGCTACTTCTCTATTGGATCTAGCATTTTCACCAGTAATTCTAATTATTTCTACTTTCTCAGCTACAGTTAAACGTAATTCAGCCATTATTAATAGCTAATGACGTTTGCAACAATAATAAAAATGCTGTTTCTCCATGGCACCATTTGATACCAAAATTAAAAGTTGAAATTTGGGACTTGGACAAATTTATGGATAAAAATTAACAATTCGAATTATTAAACGAAAATCGGTATCTGGGGTATTCTTTTGATTCTAAACAACTTTTCTTAATAACTTTTTGCTGTAACTCTAACGCGATACAAAATATTGACAATACGACTCATGTTCTTCATCGTAGTAGGCTAGCCTAATAACGTCATTTGCGCTCAAGGACATGAATAGATGCCTCTTGGTGAGTTGTACAAATGGTAAAAAGTTTAAATCGATTCATACAAAAACAAATAAAATACAGGGGTGCTTCCATGTAAAGTGAAACACACTGTAGAAGCAATCAAAGCAAAGAAAGCTAATTTTGGTTTTATAAATGAATCTTTACAACCTGACTTAACATTTGTTACTGAAATATTTACTGGCAGTTTAGTTTTAGAGTGTTCTATGTAAGTTTTTATGTGATCTAGAATTTCAATAGCTCTAGTTGCTGCAGAATGATTCTCAACCCATCGTGTTACACAAAATTTCTTGGGAAAATGGTGGGATTCGGTCACGTTTTGAAAATTTGCCCTTCGCTTGGGAGAATCCTTAAATAGATAATAAATTCCTCTAAGGAATTCATTCATTTTCCAGCCAGCAGATTTGTGCCCAGTTTGCAATGCTCCATGTACTATATGAAGCCCACACGAATCAATATCAAGTATCTTTTTTGTTGTTGACTTCATCCGATGTTCTTTTAATAAAGAAAAAAACTTCCAATCAACATTAGGGCCGCCCATGGAAATCTACAAGAATATTATTATTAGATAACTTGTTTAATGTAACTAAATTATTTATAAAACTTATTACCTGTAAAATCCTATTTAAATGAAGGGATTGAACTTCCTCTAAAAAATATTTTAAATGTTGTATAATGGAAGACTTGATACTATTAATTTAATGAAACGGCAGTTGGCCGTATCTGAACATTTGCGTCCACGAAAACAGACAGTAAAGGCAGTATCTAACAAAACAAAAAAAGAAGGCGGCTTCTACACGCAGATACTGCTTTTCACTTTTGCATTTTGCATATGACGCCTTCTTGTGCTTTATAAGTAACAAAATTTCTGTAAATACCGCCTTTTTTCATCTGAAAATCATAGTTACAGTGCAGATATCGATTTGTTACTTACCTAAAATGATTGGAATTTTGTACCAATTCCAACGATACCAATAACTCAATTTCAATTTTTTTGTAGATACCGCCTTCTTGCTTATGAAGGCAGTATTGAGCTATACACATTTCTGCTGCCTTCAATGTATTTGTTTTAATTTGCGATACTTCAAAGTGACGCTGCAGCACATAAGAAAAGAAGAAAATTAAGCGCTTCAATGCTTTATTATTAGTGTCGTGTCATACCTCGATCATAGCTGTAGAGTTGGATGTTGATGGTACAGATTCGAAACGTGCAGAAATATTCCCAGGAATAGCTGATGTAAGAATAGTAGGTACTGCATTCAACTTCAATGTTCTAATGCCATCAGCGTTAGTTTGAATTTGCGATACTTCAAAGTGACGCTGCAGAAAATGAAAGCTATAAGATTGTAGATACAATTTTATTCAAAAGTACTTACCTCACATAACCGTGAAGCATTAGTCGGAGCCCAATTCTTGCTTTTGCAAAATGTAGTCCAATAATGTCGTTGTTGCAAATTTTTGGGAAATCTGAACAACGCTATTCCCTTACCTTGCTTTGTACTACAATTATCTGATGCACAGTAGACCATTATCACAGAATTAATACTTGTAGCAACTGCTAGAAGACATTAGTTATTGTTTTGTGTAGTTGACTAATCAACACAAAGGAAACACGAGGTAAGAAATTTATAGGTTAGGTTATGTAGCGTAAGCATCGAAGACGCTTTCACACTATGCTAAAATGTACGGCTCTTTTGCTTGGGTGCTTGGCAGCATTCAACGACGAGATATGACTATCAAAGAAATTTGACTTCCGTTTGAATCTGGCTGCGTAATTTTAAAAAACACAAGAAATAGGCATAATAAATAATTGTTTTCTGTGTTAATATCGCTATTAAAAGTTAAGGAAAGTTTGTTTACAAAAACCCGAAAATAGAAATTGGCGAATGCAACCGTGGTACTTTTAGTTGTGTAAACACGGCTTTTAGTTTTCTGCATTATTATAAGTGATTGACTTTGCACAAACACACCACTCCCTGGGCATGCAACTTAAATAATACTTTTCCATAACAAATCCAACGTAATCACTTTATAACGTATACCCGCTAACTCAGACCTTAGGCCTTAGCCTGTTAGAGAATAAATAAATAAGTAAAATTTTCTCTGGATTCGTCTGATTCTTTCTGATTTCTTCTGATTTATTTTGATTCTCTTAATTTCTTCATTTTTGTACACCAGGATTTCATTTGTAAATCATCTTTCGCTTGCAAACTTATACTCGTCCAACGGGCGGTGGGAGAAATATAAGATTTTGTCCAAGAGTCGATGTTATAATAACTGCAAGTGATACAAACAGACAAATCCAAAGCAATTCGACGGTGAAGTATTTATCTTAAGAGTTTCAGTATGTCAAAGACACTTCGCGAATGGCTCATTAGTCTAATTTTGTTAATCCAACTATGTCACAATGTTAATTTGGCGGGAATTCGGGACTGTCTACATAGGATGTGTTAAGAAGCTCCAGTGCCTACCGCCTTTATTTTGCATACCGATAGCAGCGCTTGGGCGGCCGAAATAGAAACTTGAAAATAGTCCGATCATAGTAATATCGAGTAGACAAAGCGCAATAGCGCGCAAACATGATGATTTCACCTAACACAGGGGTAGATTAGGTAACCGTACATTAAGGTGCTGTAGTAACAAATATTCAAGGCGGTGTGGTGCCTCAAAGTGTTTCAATGGAGGAAGCTGTTGGTGGAGTTTCAGAGATAATCATCGGTGATGCAGGCTGAACGATACGTGACTGGAAATGCACATCTTGATACTGCATCATTAACTACTGGCTTTACAATTGAAACTGAATCGCATTTTCCCGTGACATGCCGTTCAGCTGAGTAGCCACGCTGTTTCCAATATAACAAATTCAGTTTTTTGCGAGTGCGCTTGCTCTGCGATTACTCATAATTTCCCAAAATCTAGAATTACATCACGACGTGATAATGGTGATTCCTTGCGGCGTATCTCAAAGCCTCTTTCACCAACGTCTTCAAAAGATGCATCATTATCAATTTTTTGTGACTCATCGCTGAACATGTTTCGACTATACTCGGGGGAATGAATCGGGTTCGACTTATCTTAACAGGTGAACTAAATTAGTGCGGAAAGTGGTTCTATCTGGCACGTTCACTCCTACATTCTGGAGACGTCAAACCACTAAGTGACTCAAACGAAGCTAAAAATAAAATAAAATCCAAAGAGTAACAAATTTAGTAAAATAACAGTCGATAAATTGGCTTTTAACAGGTGTAAATTACGATATATAATTACCGGTATTCCATAACCAACAATAAAACATTTAAGTGTATCAGGAATAAAAGCCAACACATTAATACATAAATATTACAGAACAAACCCATATACTTCATTGAGAGTTTAAAATGTAATACTTAATTTAATCAATTATACTAGGAAGTAATTACTGTAGTTGCTGATGAGATGAATTTGAATAATACAATTTCTTTACACGAGTAATTTGAAATTAAATTCTCACTGACTGGTTAGGTTTTATACTTTTACAAATTAGATGTAAGTTTCTTTATAAGAGGCTCAACTTATCCAGGCGTCTGTATATATTTCTTCACACCAAATCAAAATCATATCAACATTCGCGGCAGCAATTCAATATTAAATTATTAGATTTTTAATATCGTACGTTGTTTGGGTATCAGTGTAAAAAACGGATCACTCAATCAGCGACTTAAGCTAGTTACATAAGCCACCTTTAAACGATATTACATATCTTCCTCAGCACTAGAATTGCTTCTAATTTAATTAACCTACAACAATAAATAAGAATTGATCTCGTAAACTTGATTACACAACTATATGACTTTATAATACAAGGTGAAACGTGAATTTACACAGATACGAACGTGGAGTGGATGGGACAAATGTACACACAGTAATGATAATCGAACGTAACTTCCCCAAGTAGATACAAAATCGTGCTACATTTTATGTCGAGTTACCTATTAATAATACTGAAACTATCGAAACGAACTACATCAAGGACTAGTTTTATCATAGCCGAAAATACCTGCACACTATTGCCAGAAAGGTTAATTCAGTGGATAATTCACCACCGAGTAATGTTTAATCACGAACTACTTCCAACCAAACTCCAACCATAGTTTTATCTACCAGAATAGTCCAAACTGTTCTAAAAGCTGAATTTAATCATCTCCATCTGGGATTTGCCAGAATGTTTCCATAACTTTCTGTAGCAATTACCTGCAGCAGGTAACGTTAAAACCGGTTTTCCATACCTTCTCAATAGCCTATTTAGACCTAAAAATAATTGCACTTAAATACGGTGCGCGGTTTTACCACAAGCAGTTTAAAATAAAATTCAACATCACATTCCATAGTCGAAGGCCTAGTCTCTGGATATCGTCTCAAATATTACATCTTACCTTGCGGCGACTCCCCCAGTTGCACACTAATCCACAATTCCATCTGACCACGTAGGGAAAAGCTAACTTC